>JAEAOA010001311.1:1397500-1797500 GCA_016746295.1 Potamilus streckersoni
CCTCCATATCTCTATGTACTTTCCTCTATGACTTCTGCAAATAAATACTGTTTAAATCAAATATGACCTGCTCTCTTCTATTGATATGTGAAAACAGTCAGTTGAATGTCATTATGATGCTTAATGGTACTTCCACTAGAACCTAATTGCCGATTCAGTGGCTCTGCTAGGGTTTTTTGACAACTCTTGAAAACTGAATGGTCCTTCGACATGAAAACACAAGCTAATTAAAATTAATTTGTCTCCAGCTAATTACAACACATGAAAGGTGCTGACATCACAGTAAATCCTGTGTATAGGGTCAGGACATCACAGTAAATCCTGTGTATATGGGTCAGCCTGATTCTTGTTAAAATCACACACCAGAGAAAACTCCCAAGCTGCTGTGGTCTTATTTGTGGAATGTTCTTCAAAAATGTACAGTGATACATAAAAAAACAACAACAAAACTGCAAGTTCCAATAAGACTCAAAAAATTTTTTCTTTTCTCTTTCTATTCAAATTTTTGTTCTTCAGTCAAGATGTTGTTGCTGCTGCTGTTGTTCTTGTTGTTGTAGGATTTAATGCCATTGTTCAGCACAAGATAGGCTATACATGGAGGTCAATATAAATGGTGGATGAAGAACCTGGGAAAACCCCTGACCCACAAAAAGATACTGGCCAGCTTTCTCCTATACCCACACTGGCTGCAGTCTAGACGTAGTGTTCTAGGACTATGCAACTGCCATGTGCCCACATATGTCATTCATATAAACAATAGACGGTTGCATGCAACCTTGTGCTATCAACAAAGCGACATTTAAAATTGCTGTCTTGAGGAATTTACTACTGCAAATGTACAAATGGGTCTGACTCTGCAGTTTACCATTGAGTCACAACAACCACAATGGTAAACATAACTGATGGTTCTGAAAATCTGATGGCATCTACATATGACAGGAAATCTGATGGCATCTACATATAACAGGAATGTTGGATTCCTAAAGTAGTATGTATTGAAGACTGAAAAAAATAACTGGATTCTCTCCATGTACTAATACAAATGTAGAAATCATTTAGATACAGTAACACCGGGTCTTAGAAATACAAATCTTCATTGCCTGCTGGTAAGAGGCCTTTTGAGCTTGGAGATAGATAAATAAAAGCTTGGATGGCTAAAGAAACTTGGGCTATTATTAGGATAATAAAGGGTTTGTTGGTCATCTATTCAAGCACCTGTTATTGATCATGGATAAAACATTCCTTAGTTTATGTTCTAACTTTAATTTCTGCTCTCCATCAGCTTAACAACATACATGCTGTAAGTTTTATGTATGATGAAAATTTATTAAAACCTTTTTATGTTCTAACTTTAATTTCCATTCCCCATCAACTTAAAAACAAACTTGCTGTCTGTAAATTTTCTGTATTATGGAAATTCATCTTATATTTCTACATATGGTGTCCAGAAATTCTGATGGTCAAGATGTTTAAAATAATGATGGTATACATGAGGTATGAGAATGTGTTTGAAAACATCAATGCAGTTTGCCAAAGATAAATTCACACAATGTACAACATCAGTGTAAAATAGTTTTGTCTACATTTTTGAAACCTCTAAGTATGTTTAAACAAAATTATTTCTGAGACTTCAGACTACTGCTAGAAAATCTGCAACAAAATAAATTTTGGGGAAGTAAAAGTATATTTTATTTTGAGATCCCTTTCAATTATTTCCATAAAATATATATTTTTGAAAATTATTTCCATGAAATATACATTTTTAAAAAAATATTTCCATAAAATATATTTTTTTAAAATTATTTCCATAAAAGATACATTTTTAAAAACATTTTTTAAAATTATTTCCATAAAATATATATTTTTTAAAAACATTAAAATATTTGTCATTAGAATATTGAAGGAGAGCACAGACTTTTCCAAATCAAACCTGCTTCTCAAACAACACCCTTATAAAAAATAAAGTTTATTCCACTTGTGCAACAAATAGAAAATTTTGTGAGTAATTTATGGTGTTAAGTGATAAAGATTCACAAAGAATTTTTACAGTAATGTGTTATTTTATTAAACAATCATACTTTTCCACAGCTTTGGTCCGCAATAATAAATTCTTTTACCAGTATTGTCATGCAACTTGCATTAACTATACCATGCAATAGACAACATTATTTTAGTAGTGGAAGCTGATTGAGTCAGTGACTCCACAAGCTACAGCAGCTGTCATATAATGGGGAACCCCTAAGTTAACAAGTGATTTAGTTTAAAATATAACTTATTTTATAATCTGAACATGAACTATGTTTGACAAATGTCAGATAATGAGGGTTGTAGATCAACAAGAGTCCTACTGCAAACAACATACACCACAATCTGCAATCGTATAATATGCCAACACATCTGGATCTATGCTGTTTGTTTTATTTAGTACTCCTAACAAAGTGCATAGACTCAGATCTGCTGGCACATGATGGAAGATCTGGGTATATTCAGTTGTACTTAACGTATAAGTGAGTATATACGGTAAAATACCAACAGAGTAATGTACCTTAGACAGTGCAATGATCCTTTCCCGTGACTTTCTGCACATGGTCCAGGGAGAGTCATCACATTCTGAGTTCGTTGATGTACCAAGTATTGTGTCAGAGGTAGAACGAATAATATCAGGTGTCTGAGGCCGACTCTTACGAGACACAACAAACTGCACTTTATCTGGACTAGACTGAAAAATAGATATAAAACACTACATATAATAGCACTGGACTTTATTAATGCAACATGAGTCTAAGGGAGATCAGCCATCATGTTTTTGATATTATGCATTGGTAATGTTAAAAGTATTGTGTCACATATATCCCGCTACACACCAATACCAAGTCAATTTTTCTACAATAGTGTTTTGCATGTACATCTTTTTCTATCATGGTGTCAAAAAGAGTTTCAAAATCTTGTCTTAGAAAAACAAATTAATATATTTATTTACTTTCATTGCTTGATATCTTATCTTCAAGTTTAATATGTATCACATATATGCTGACATTTTATCACTCAGTCCGACTTGTGTGAAGCAAAATTTAAAATAAGAAAAGATATGATAACGTAAAATAAGATTTATTTTATAGTCTTCATTATTTAAAACAAGGGTCTCAAACATGCAGCCCTCCAAGCTGTATCCTGTAGCATGCAAAATGATCAGTGCCATGAGAGATAACAAAAGTGGTGTGATCCTTGAAACAATTATACTCTAATGATGAGCCTTTTAATGACGTGACAATGAAACAAGAAAGACATTAAATCCATATGATTTGCAATTCATACTAACACAGCCCAATGCATAAATAGAACTGGACAAATCACATTGTATGTAACTTAAAATATAAACAAAGCATTTTAAGAAGGTGGTATTGTAAATAAAATAAAATTAAATGTTAAAAGAACCAACTTATTTTTAAAAATATGGGTAGGTTTCAGTAAGGCAATTGATGGTACAAAAGGCAACAACTGCAAAACAACTGTTAAAGAAATTATACTTGTAACCATTATGGAAGGAGAGTGGGGATGGTATTGTTTGCACATGTGACATTTACTGCCTTTCCCATTCTAAGGTAAAATTAATGATCTAAATGAATTACAATTTGATTCCTGTAAAAAGTGATTTGATAACTCAGTCCACAGAATTACAGCTGGATGTATAAAAGACTTTTTGAATATGATGAGTTTTAATTCTTGTGACATGTAAAATATCTAATTATCTACAATTGTATTTAGTGGTTTGAAATTGTATCAAATCATCCAAACATTGGAGAGAACACTTATTCAGAATTTGAAAAGTCTTCAGAGCCATTAACCTAAGTCTGTGCACCTTCAGTGTTGGTATTTTTTCCTAAAGTATGAGTTAATGGTAACTGGTTGTGTCATCATCATAAACAAATCTCGACGCACACTCTTGTATTTTGTTTTCAATTTAAGTAGCTTTCTTATCACTGCAAAAGTGCCTGCCAAAAAATTGGATCATGTATATAAGATTGTAAGTTTGTCGAGTCTTCTTAACATTTGACCATATGTTTCATGACAGTTACTTGCCTTAAAGGTTTCCAACTCAAATTTTTTGTGAATCAAATTGCAGTTGATAGTCAATTTCATTTCCTAGTAGTTTGATAAATATCTTCACAGTTCATTACAGAACTGATAATGCTAAGAACTGGCTGCAAACTGAATGTCTTGTCACTCACAGCAAGTGCTTGAAGCTTTTCAGGGTTGGCTTGAATTTTGTTTGTAGTGAACCAGACAATTAGAATGTTGGAGACTTCTTCAAGTGTGTCAATCACAATGTCAATGTATGGTGAGAACAAGGACAGAGTGATATCATATACATTATTCTATAAAGAATTAAATTTAATCAAACAGAAACTGTAACTGATAAAAATATTCAAGTGTAAAGGTCAGAAAAATTACACCAGAGGAGCTCCTTTTTGAATTTTGGTCCAGCTACTCAAGACAGCCTGCATCTTAAGCTACTGTTTACAATTTAACAGATAGGTCAAAATGAGGCTTTCTATTCATTATCCAACAAATGAGAATATTGTAAGCGAGACTGTCAAAAGCCTTAGTAAATGCATCCAAACAGCAGCTACATTTTTTTTTGTCAAGAGTCTTCTTGGGGGCCACAAGTGGCTGAGTGGTCTAAAGCGCTGACCTTTAGGGATCACTGCCATCTCACCTCTGTCTGTGTGAGTTCAAGTCCAGACTTGGCTAACGTGGGTAAGTGAGAAAGCCTGCCATTAATACTGGCCGCCATGTAAAACCTATCTTGTGTTGAAAAATGGTGTTAAACCCTACAACAACAACAACAACAAGAGTCTTCTTGCAGTCTTTAAGTCAATGTAGATGAGTATCCATGACCTTTTCAAAAAGAATCTATATATTTTCTAGAATTTGTGTGGAAAAAAATATGTTCAATGTGTTTCAATTGATTTTTCAAACAGATTGGATTGAATGCTAGCTAGTCTTGTTATTTTAATCAAGAGGATTGTTCTTTTTGAAAATCAGAATTATTTGTTCTTTCTTCAGATGATCAGGTAAAATATTTGACTGTCATATTTTGTTCATTAGACCTGTATCTGTAACATGCTGAACAAGGATTGGTTTCTGAGCTTTTAATACTTTAGCAGAAATTAGCCCCTCCCCCACAATGGAATATTTTGAATTCAAACTTATCATGGTTTTTTCTAGGCCAGCAGGACATTTATTTGAAAAATATGGCTTAATAGCTGACCTGAAGTTCCAAAATTTACTGTCCCCAGCACATCTTTCTAAATTGTATGTTATAAGAGACTAATTCTTTAATTTATTAACCAAATTTATCTGCTGTCTAATTTGATAGTTCTCCCAGGCATTACAGGATCTGTACCAAACATGTTTTGTAACTGCAGCCCCCCCCAAAAAAAGGGGAAGCAACTCTTTCCAACCTGAGCAAATGTGGATACTTTCTATTAAGAAACTATCCTAGAACAAATATTTAGCAGGAACTTCACTTTACTTTAATCAACTATTGAGACATGCAGATTTTGTTGAAGGTGAAATTTTTACTCATATTTAGCTGGAGTCAAGCAATCAGCCACAAAAGCTATTCAAGATTTGCATATGGCAAATTTTTTTTACAAACTCAAATGTAACTTGTAAAAATTAACTTTGGTATAACCACATTAGTTGTACATGTACTGCTGGTAAACATTAACTTCAATCTAACCACATGAGTCATACATGTACTGCTGGTAAAAATTAACTTCAATCTAACCACATTAGTCATACATATACTGCTGGTAAAAATTAACCTTAATCTAACCACATTAGTCATACATGTACTGCTGGTAAAAATTAACTTCAATCTAACCACATCAGTCATACATGTACTGCTGGTAAAAATTAACTTCAATCTAACCACATCAGTCATACATGTACTGCTGGTAAAAATTAACTTCAATCTAACCACATTAGTCATACATGTACTGCTGGTAAAAATTAACTTCAATCTAACCACATTAGTCATACATATACTGCTGGTAAAAATTAACTTCAATCTAACCACATTAGTCATACATGTACTGCTGATGCCCACCATCTTGACTGAATAGGAGGACTTACAGTATGTTAGTTACCTGTATAAGTCGAGCTGTCTGCTCCTGAGTTCCATAGGCTACATCCATACCATTGATCTCCAGAAGTCGATCATCTGGACGAAGTCGACCATCTAGGCATGCTAACCCATTAGGCACCTTTAAAGAAACACATTTATACAATTCATGTGCTAACCCATAAGGTACCTTCAAAGAAACACATACAATTCATGTGCTAACCCATTAGGCACCTTTAAAGAAACACATTTATACAATTCATGTGCTAACCCATAAGGTACCTTCAAAGAAACACATTTATACAATTCATGTGCTAACCCATCAGGCACCTTTAAAGAAACACATTTATACAATTCATGTGCTAACCCATTAGGTACCTTCAAAGAAACACATTTATACAATTCATGTGCTAACCCATAAGGTACCTTCAAAGAAACAAATTTATACAATTCATGTGCTAACCCATTAGGCACCTTCAAAGAAACACATACAATTCATGTGCTAACCCATCAGGCACCTTTAAAGAAACACATTTATACAATTCATGTGCTAACCAATCAGGCACCTTTAAAGAAACACATTTATACAATTCATGTGCTAACCCATTAGGCACCTTCAAAGAAACAAATTTATACAATTCATGTGCTAACCCATTAGGCACCTTCAAAGAAACACATACAATTCATGTGCTAACCCATTAGGCACCTTTAAAGAAACACATTTATACAATTCATTCTCTAAATTAAAAGCATGCATGTGTTGGGTGGTTGGGGTGGGAATCTGCAACACATCAGTGCACAGATTTTTAGACATATTTTTTGTGGCTCTTTAGTTGGTTCAAGGAGCTGATTTACAGGCAGCTGGTTTATATACTATCCTAAGTTGTTATATGGAATCTTCCATTCAGGAACATGTGATTTATATACTATCTTAATTTGTTATACAAAATATTCCATTCAGGAACAGGTGATTTATATACTATCTTAAGTTGTTTTATGGAATCTTCCATTCAGGAACATGTTTTTTATATACTATCTTAAGTTGTTATATGGAATCTTCCATTCAGGAACAGGTGATTTATATACTATCTTAAGTTGATATATAAAATATTCCATTCTGGAACAGGTTACTGCAGGTAAGCTTTGACTGCTTTATCTGCCCTTTCAATAACGTTGGAGTCATGCAAGAAAATGCTTGTTCTAATGATACAGGGAGAATTATAAGTGAGGGAAATCTAAAGATGAATTTTTATTTGTTGCATCAAAACCATGACCCATAGCTTTCCCAATACTGAGAAACAACAGGTGAGCAGGGTAGTCAATGGCATTGTAACTTACCAAATTCAATAGATAAACACCTGCTCCATTTCTGAAATGTAAAAAGATGGATACATGAACTTAATGATCTAAAACCAATTCCACAATTTTGAGTTAAAATTTATTTCACTTCCATTTGTGCATCTCATACTCAATGAAAGATGAAGTACAAACTGGTACACTGAAAGTACACACTGGTACACTGAAAGTACATACTGGTACACTGCAAGTACACACTGGTACACTGAAAGTACACACTGGTACACTGAAAGTACATACTGGTACACTGCAAGTACACACTGGTACACTGAAAGTACACACTGGTACACTTAAAGTACATACTGGTACACTGCAAGTACACACTGGTACACTGAAAGTATACACTGGTACATTGAAAGTATACACTAGTACACTGAAAGTACAAACTGGTACACTGAAAGTACAAACTGGTACATTGAAGGTATACACTAGTACACTGAAAGTACAAACTGGTACACTGAAAGTACATACTGGTACATTGAAAGTACACAATGGTACACTGAAAGTACATACTGGTACATTGAAAGTATACACTGGCTGAAAGTACAAACTGGTACACTGAAAGTACATACTGGTACATTGAAAGTACACACTGATTCACTGAAAGTACACACTGGTACACTGAAAGTATATACTGGTACATTGAAAGTACACACTGGTACACTGAAAGTACATACTGGTACAGTGAAAGTACACACTGGTACACTGAAAGTACATACTGGTACACTGCAAGTATACACTGGTACACTGCAAGTACACACTGGTACACTGAAAGTACATACTGGTACACTGATAGTACACACTGGTACACTGAAAGTACACACTGGTACATTGAAAGTACACACTGGTACACTGAAAAACTGAAAGTACACACTGGTACACTGAAAGACTGAAAGTATACACTAGAACAAAGAAGTACATACTGGTACACTGCAAGTAAACAATAGTACACTGAAAGTTAACACTTACACACTTAAATTACAAGTGGTAAAATACAGTGATATGTATCTGAGATGACAAAACATAATATATTGGCTGCATTTTCAAAAGGAACAACATTTTTCACAGCTAAGTCAGAGGGGGAGATGGGTTCAATTCAATAACAAGGCATTTTTAGAAATATTAAATTGGCAGACAAAAGCACTAATTAAAACTGTTACAAACTTTATTTCTGATTCTTAAACTTTATTGTCCGAGCAAAAGACACAATTGATATTTACAATCACACATCAGCCAATGCTGCATGAAAGTAGAAGCAAAATTATGGATCTTTCTTAGCACTTTGAGACTCTTTTAATTTACCTTCCCTAACAAAGTGAAGTCTTTAGTACATGACATTCTTGATTGGCAAACTCTTCTAATAATAAGATTTCTGTTTTGTTTGCCATCCACTAACAGCCCATGAAATAGCTAATGACTGACTGTTAGAATTAGTATTGTCTTTGTTGAACATATTTCTGCAAAATCATTTGACTATTACTTCAGCATGATGAAATCTGTAGCAAATTTGCTGTTATACGGTACACATACCAGATATCTTTCTTTATAAAACAGGCCCAGCTGCAAAGAACTTAGACCCAGATCTGTCACTGCATTATATATTAAGGTTTATGTTTTTTGTTGTCCTGATTACATCTATCAAACTGTATTGACCAAGATACACCAGCACATTTTATAATGATAGATCTGGGTCTATGCAGTTTGCTATGAGACCCAAGTTATAAGCATACAAAGCAGTTTATGGAATGGCTGTTTTCTAAAATATACTAGTCTCAACAGCTTTGGTAAAAGAATTAGTAACCCAAAAATATAAGTAAAAATCGTAACAAAGTAAAATCTGCATGGTAGTGCTCGGAAGTTATTATGCAACTGAAATTTGTAAACTCAAGTCTGTGAGGATTGGTGTTAACAAAAATTTATTTTTATTTTTTTACTCACAGGATTCAAAGTAGAGTACTCTTACTCATACCTAACTGAGATACTAGTGTTTTAATATTACTGTTATTTATGTTCAATGATTGTTATTAATATTATTGTCATTTATATTATTATTATTATTATTAATAAATATTGTTATTACTGGTAAATCTTACCTTTTTCCTACTAATTTTATTCCAAGTTGCTTGCCTTTCACTTTCGTTAATGTTATCTTCAATATTTCTGCAACAGTAAAGAAAAATTCTGTTAGCATGTTATTTAGCAATCAGTGAAAAAATAAATTTTGCAAGCTATATTACATAGCAATCAGCAAGAAAATAATTCTGCAAGCTATATTATATAGCAATTGAGTTATACAGCAATAGAGTTTATAACACATTCAGGACAAATCTGAGAGGAAATGCAGAAACTATCAATATATCCATACAACAAGAATGCCACTGTCATAAAGGTGCAACTGAAGAAACCATGTGCATGTTTCTGTATTAAACAGAGAAACAGAAGGAATAATGAAGTCAAACTGAAAGTAAGTTCTTTTTATATTTTACGCTCTTTTCAAATTTAGTTTCAATGCAAAAAGTCCTGTAGAATTTAAGATACAGGTGCAAACATTTAAAAATAAATGCGTGACATGACACTATTTTGACGGAATAAGAAAAAAATTAAACTTGACCTATGTATTCTTAACATGAAACATCATACAAAATCTAATTTTAATTCGTTTTTTTTTATCCAGAGTTTTGCATTTTAAAGAAAAGGCATCTTCTTTATTTTCCCCAATGTTACACCATCTAATCAGAAAGAGATGTGTAAATCCAAGGGTGGTTTACAGAACCTACGTTTTCAGCAGTACTCCAAAACCCAAAAGTCAAACCTAAAACATTTTAGAAGTTCTTGAATGGAACAGAATTTGTAATACACTACATGAGATGCTCAGACATACAGGATGATGGGTAATTACTACATGCCTTCTCAATAGAATATGGCAGGAAGCCTAAAGGTACATCATTTCAGATCTTTGTTCAATTTAATAGAAGGCCAATGAAGTTATCATTAGTACAATGGTGATAATGAAAGTTTTACAGTAACTGAATAAATCTGGAAATATCAGAAGCTAGTCTTAACTTGCAAAATTCAACAAAAAAATTCAATACCTGGGGCCAATACTAAATATGTGTTAATAATGACCTGAAGAATTTATGAATCATTACATCAGAAGAAACATTACTACCAGCCTCTTCTTACAAAGCCTTTTTCAAGAATGTCCACCCCTGATCAGTGACCCCCTCTCTAAAAAGGGCATTTCATAATGATAGGTCCTCTGTCAAAACAGACCACCTCTTATCAAAGCTGCCCCCCCCCAATATTGGCCACACGTTGATCAGAGGCTATGTTTCAAGACAGGCCACCTCCTAATCAGTGGCCCCCTCTGATACAGGCACACCTTGATACAATACCCTGCCTAAACCAGAACAATGCAACTTTTAATATTTTGTCTTCTTCAACAGAACAAGGCCAGCTTTTCTGGGCAGATCTTAAAAGAGGTGTGAATGTTATGAAGCATGACAAAACTTTGAATTCTTTTTTGGTATGCAGCTATTTATTCAAATATTCAATGCATCCTGACTTTTTATCCATTTAAATTCGAGCAACAAATTGCTTTTCCAGAAAATAATTTTATACCAGAGGTAATGGATACTTTACAAATAAGAGTGACTCCCACACCAATTGTTTTCTTTCTTATTTTTTCTTTCCTCTTCCTAATAAGACTCTAGGGAGGAGGAATGAATTTGGGACCAATCTATGAGGCCCTTTGTTAATGGGATCTACCTTCTTTCTCAATTGGTGTGTTTTCCTCTGCTTTTTCTCTGTACACAGTCAGACGACACACTGGAAAGTAGTGACACAGTGCCTTTTTGGCATGGTAGTGTGTCGCCTGAGTCAAATCTTCTCCATTCACCTGAAACAAGCAAGGAAAGAAATGTTGACAATTTGGAAAACTTGCTTGCTCTTGGGCAAATGATACTGGAAATGTTACACATTGTCAACAAAGGGTCATTGTTCAACTGCAGTTTAGCAGTTGATATGTACTAATATCTACCAGCATACTGTGAAGTCATTATTATTTGCGGGGTATCAATTATTATCAAGGTGACATTCAAAGTACCCCCTCCCCCTTAGTGCTGTATATGTATACTGTGGTAAAAGTGTCACTCATTTGTTTTAATACAATACATTATTCAGTGCTGATAAATATACATCATGATTCATTTAAGACAAATGAGGAATAATGTAAACTGCATGCACTCTGTTCACCAATGTACTAACTCTACAGAATGATATACAGTAGAACCTGTCTTGAAAGACCACCCATTTTGCCAGAAAATTATGGTCTCTCAAAACAGGTGGTCTCTCATAACGGGTCACAGTGCTATATAATCATTAAATATGTGCATTGAGAATATGGTCTCTCAAGACAGGTGGTCTCACATAGCAGTGGTCTTTCTAGACAGGTTTCACTGTAGTAATAAAAGCATTTTTATGTCTTTCTTTACTCTGGGCCCTGGATGGCCGCATGGTCTAAAGCACTTGCCTTTACCAATCATTGCCATCTCACCTCTGTCTGTGTGGGTTCGAGTCTCAGGCTTGGCCAATGTGGATAGGTGAGAAAACGACTAGTAGCTTCCCATGGGTCAGTGGTTCTTACTGGGTTTTCCCAAGTTCTTCCTCCACCAGTTATACTGGATGCAATGTATAGCCTATTTTGTGCTGAGAAATGGCTTTAAAACCAAAGCAAAAAGCATCCCAACATCCTTCTTTACTTCACAAAGCACATATATAATTAATAATGAATGCTCCACGACAGCATGCAAGCCAATGAAGTTTGTAAAGCACTGAGAAATATGAATGGATTAAAGTTCAAGTCAATATCAATCACAGTTTGTGCCTTTTTACAAACACTCACTTCCCAGAATAACATTAGTTTCTATTTTTATTCAATAAACTATACAACGTAATGTATGGATCCTAAAAGCTCTATAAATTAGTAATGTAATCAATATATAAAACATCTGGGTTTTTTTTTAATTCTATTGATCACAAGTAATATTCACTATTTTTCACTGGGCAAATGAAACACAAGAACATACTGTTATTATTGATTACATTTTGTACACAAATATACTAAATAAACCACCAGTAGATACATTCCTGCCTTTTATTTGCATCCATAAAAAGTAACACTTTGTCATATTTCGAGCTAATCAACCTGGCTTTCATTTACTTAAGGCTAGTGGTTTCTTGGTTCATCAAGACCTTAGAAATTTTATCTGATAGTACATCTTGACCAGCTTCCTGTTAATTTAATTGGACATCTTGACTGTCTTAATATTAATTTAAATGGAAATATTGACTGTCTTCTTGTTAATTAATTGAACATATTGACTGTCTTCCTGTTAATTTAATTGAAAATCTTGATGACCTTGTTAATTTAATTGGACATCTTGACTGTCTTCCTGTTAATTTAATTGAACATCTTGATTGTCTTCCTGTTAATTTAATTGGACATCTTGACTGTCTTCCTGTTAATTTAATTGGACATCTTGATTGTCTTTCTGTTAATTTAATTGGACATCTTGATTGTCTTCCTGTTAATTTAATTGGGCATCTTGACTGTCTTAATGTTAATTTAATTGAAAATCTTTACTGTCTTCCTGTTAATTTAATTGGACATCTTGACTGTCTTCCTGTTAATTTAATTGGACATCTTGACTGTCCTCCTGTTAATTTAATTGGACATCTTGTCTTCCTGTTAATTTCATTGGACACCTTGATTGTCTTAATGTTAATTTAATTGGACATCTTGATTGTCTTCCTGTTAACTTAATTGGACATCTTGACTGTCTTAATGTTAATTTAATTGGACATCTTGACTGTCTTAATGTAAATTTAATTGAAAATCTTTACTGTCTTCCTGTTAATTTAATTGGACATCTTGTCTGTCTTAATGTTATTTAATTGGACATCTTGATTGTCTTCCTGTTAATTTAATTGGACATCTTGACTGTCTTCCTGTTAATTTAATTGGACATCTTGATTGTCTTCCTGTTAATTTAATTGGACATTTTGACTGTCTTAATGTAAATTTAATTGAAAATCTTTACTGTCTTCCTGTTAATTTAATTGGACATCTTGTCTGTCTTAATGTTATTTATTTGGACATCTTGATTGTCTTCCTGTTAATTTAATTGGACATCTTGACTGTCCTCCTGTTAATTTAATTGGACATCTTGACTGTCTTCCTGTTAATTTAATTGGACATCTTTACTGTCTTCCTGTTAATTTAATTGGACATCTTGACTGTCCTCCTGTTAATTTAATTGGACATCTTGATTGTCCTCCTGTTAATTTAATTGGACAGCTTGATTGTCCTCCTGTTAATTTAATTGGACATCTTGATTGTCCTCCTGTTAATTTAATTGGACATCTTGACTGTCCTCCTGTTAATTTAATTGGACATCTTGACTGTCCTCCTGTTAATTTAATTGGACATCTTGACATTCCTCCTGTTAATTTAATTGGACATCTTGACATTCCTCCTGTTAATTTAATTGGACATCTTGACTGTCTTCCTGTTAATTTAATTGGACATCTTGACTGTCCTCCTGTTAATTTAATTGGACATCTTGACTGTCTTAATGTTAATTTAATTGGACATCTTGACTGTCCTCCTGTTAATTTAATTGGACATCTTGACTGTCTTAATGTTAATTTATTGGACATCTTGATTGTCCTCCTGTTAATTTAATTGGACAGCTTGATTGTCCTCCTATTAATTTAATTGGACATCTTGATTGTCCTCCTGTTAATTTAATTGGACATCTTGATTGTCCTCCTGTTAATTTAATTGGACATCTTGACTGTCCTCCTGTTAATTTAATTGGACATCTTGACTGTCCTCCTGTTAATTTAATTGGACATCTTGACATTCCTCCTGTTAATTTAATTGGACATCTTGACATTCCTCCTGTTAATTTAATTGGACATCTTGACTGTCTTCCTGTTAATTTAATTGGACATCTTGAGTGTCTTCCTGTTAATTCGATTGAACATCTTGACTGTCTTCCTGTTAATTTAATTGAACATCTTAACTGTCCTAATGTTAATTTATTTGAACATATTGACTGTCTTCCTGTTAATTTAATTGGACATCTCGACTGTCTTCCTGTTAATTTAATTGGAAATCCTGACTGTCTTAATGTTAATTTAAATGGACATCTTGACTGTCTTCCTGTTAATTTAATTGGACATCTTGACTGTCTTCCTGTTAATTTAATTGGACATCTTGACTGTCCTCCTGTTAATTTAATTGGACATCTTGACTGTCTTCCTGTTAATTTAAATGGACATCTTGACTTTCTTCCTGTTAATTTAAATGGACATCTTGACTTTCTTCCTGTTAATTTAAATGAACATCTTGACATTCCTCCTGTTAATTTAATTGGACAGCTTTATTGTCCTCCTGTTAATTTAATTGGACATCTTGATTGTCCTCCTGTTAATTTAATTGGACATCTTGACTGTCCTCCTGTTAATTTAATTGGACATCTTGACTGTCCTCCTGTTAATTTAATTGGACATCTTGACATTCCTCCTGTTAATTTAATTGGACATCTTGACATTCCTCCTGTTAATTTAATTGGACATCTTGACTGTCTTCCTGTTAATTTAATTGGACATCTTGACTGTCTTCCTGTTAATTTGATTGAACATCTTGACTGTCTTAATGTTAATTTAATTGAACATCTTAACTGTCCTAATGTTAATTTATTTGAACATATTGACTGTCTTCCTGTTAATTTAATTGGACATCTCGACTGTCTTCCTGTTAATTTAATTGGAAATCCTGACTGTCTTAATGTTAATTTAAATGGACATCTTGACTGTCTTCCTGTTAATTTAATTGGACATCTTGACTGTCTTCCTGTTAATTTAATTGGACATCTTGACTGTCCTCCTGTTAATTTAATTGGACATCTTGACTTTCTTCCTGTTAATTTAAATGAACATCTTGACTGTCTTAATGTTACTTTAATTGAACATCTTGACTGTCTTCCTGTTAATTTAATTGAGCAATCATCTGGATGGAATACCCTTCAAGAGTGTTATTTGAGTTCATCCTTGGTGAATTTGTAAACAGGGTAGGAAAAGCTAAGCTATTAACAGAAACAATCCCTTTTCATTTGATTAAAATATGAAATGATTATCAAATTAAATATTCTTACATGACTGTGCACAGCCTATCTGTTTTCATGTTAGTTTTTACTGTCAGCTGTGTTCACTGTTTAAGGTGTTCTCCATTATATGGCAAGGCAACACAAGCAGGTCACCAGAGAAAAGTGCCTTGTTCAAAGACACAACATGTAACCAGCCCAGGATGATGCAAAAGTAGAAGTTTATCATACCATATAAACACACTTATAAGTCTAATCAAACTGCAAACAACAGAAATCCTGATCTGCTTTAAGATAATGGGCCTGCAGATGAAGGTTGATCATATTTTTTCTACCAATTACTGCAAGCAAACTGTGCAGAGCAAGATCTGTTGATGCTTTATGTGATGGCAGATTTGGGTCTGTGCAGTTTGCAGTTGGACACAATTTATACATGAGTAAAGATGGTACACCCTTCCAGTTGAGAGCCACCATGTTGATGTATTCAAAAAAGGATTTTGTGGAATGTGATGCCTTGCTTGCTCTATGACACAATCCAAAAACACTGCAAAGTGAGCGATGTCCATTACAGATCATTGCCATTTCACCTCTGTCTGCGTGGGTTCAAGTCTAAGATTTGTCGAATATGGATATGTGAGAAAGCTTGCAAGTAGCTTCTCGTGGGTCATGGTTCTTTCCGGTGATTTTAACCTGTTTCTTTCTTTACCAATAATACTGGCTGCCATGTATAGCCATGTATATCATGTGCTGAAAAATGGCATTAAACCCCTCAACAACAACAACAAAGTGACTTAAACAGTGACTTATTTTCATTTGTAGCATGTAGTATCCTCCAAGATGAACTCACCACCAATCACTGTACATATAGCATTCAGAAAAACTGAACTAATGCAAAGACTTAATATAATCAAAGGAACTAAAAAGGTTACTGTGACCAATTTTTTATGAGTAATACCCTCCAAGATGAATAAATATGCCTTGAAGTTTCATCCCTGTACAAAAGACAGTGTCAAGAAACCAAATGCAAAAATGCAATTACCGGAGTATGAAGGATACACCATTATGACTTCCTTTTGTCTGCAGTTATTATTGCTTTCCAAACAAAAACATATCCTTCTCAAGTTATGAATGTACATAAACCTATGTCAGAAAAACTGAGCTAAATACACAAATTTAATGTAATCTATGGAGCATGAAAAGTTGGTCATTGTGACATGCTTTTGCATATAGTTAACAGTACCCTCCAAGATGGACACAACTTTAAAGTTTCGTGGTTGTAATACAACAATGTCAGTGAAGATGAAGCTAAATGCAAAGGTTCAACGTAATCGCTTAGGAACAAAAGAGGTCACTGTGTTAAATTTTGCTAATGCTTACTACAATCCAAGAAGAGTCATCAAGTTTCATGACTACATACAACAGTGTCGAAGAAAATGCACTAAACACAAACACCTAATGTTGAAACCTGTACCAATGACAATGGCAACAATGATGGAAGTCTCACTCATACTTGCATGAGAAACAAAGACATGTTTTTGTGGGGTGGGTGGATAAAATATACATTATGTATTTATTGATAGAAGAATGATTTATATGTCTCACATGTTTCAAAGGTGGGACTGCCTCATCTTTTGTGCATATAATATATGTGGTAGACGTAACTTGAAATTAAGATTTTTCAACTAATCAACATAATTACCATCATAAAGTTTTACTCATCTTGCCTGAATTTCACTGGTCCTGCTGAAATCAAACAGAAACCAGTTCTATTTCAGTATTTATTATTCATAACTATAAAATCAAAAACAAAAACAACTGTATTTGATTGATAAGACTTGTGAAAGTTTGTGTCAAGCTCTGATGAACTACTTTCATCTCTCGCTCTGTGTTATGTGTTGGGGTTGGTGTTGTGAGATTTGAGGGAAGATTCATTAAAGTCCATCAGTTCACTTGCATATATCTCTGATTCCTCCTTGCAGAAAATGCACATCACAGCCTTTCCTATGTCACAATTCCGCCATTTGTGTTCATTTCCCCTGCATTTCGAATACTTCCTTAGTCTCTTTTCATTGTCATATTTGCAACTGTGCACTCTCTTGCCATTATCTAATTTCTATCATTTCTGTGGTAGCTGCACACCTTGCAAATACATTCCACATGTCACTGTATAATGCACTGAATATTTATCAACAATCATATAAATATTAAACCACATTGTTTTGTATAATTCTGGATTATTTGGTGAGTCAGTGACCTTTTCTGATTGGTACATACCAGACTGGTGCTCTATGTCTTTTGTCATCAACAGTAATGAAATCAGTGCTCAGGGCCAGTACTCGCAGATAGTTCCATATGTGTGAAGACTTTTCACACTGCTTTACATGTGAAGTAGATGAGTAGTTTATCATTTGTCCATCTGCACTGTGAGCATTTATCATGCCTCATCATGTACAGGATGTTAATTGGTACTCAGTTAAGACAATTAACAGATCAATTAACCATTAAAGGGAACACTGAATCACATTTGATTTCATAATCTGACAAATGACACATCCTGCATCCCAAATCACTTCAACTGTCAATGACCGGATAAACCAGCACCAGAGGAAGCCACCAGTAACAACACAGTAGAAACATGAAAACAAAAGAATGTACAGAATGCAACTGATGCCAGTAGCTTGAACCTTCATCATAAGCTGTACCTTTTTGCCTAACACTTTGTTATTTTTTATTTTTATACTACCTGATAATCAGTGATGCCAACCAATGAGCTTGCTTTGATGCTAAACAATGAGCTTGTTTTTATGCCAACAAATGAGCTTGCTTTGATACCAACCAATAAGCATGCTTTGATGCCAACCAATGAGCTTGCTTTGATGCCAACCAATAAGCATGCTTTTATGCCAACCAATGAGCTTGCTTTGATGCTAAACAATGAGCTTGTTTTTATGCCAACCAATGAGCTTGCTGTGATGTCAACCAATGAGCTTGCTTTGATGCCAACCAATAAGCTTGTTTTGATTACAACCAATAAGCTTGCTTTGATGCCAACCAATGAGCTTGCTTATCATGAAGCAGATTACTACAAAATACTAAGTGATGCCAACCAATGAGCTTGCTCTAAATTCCTTCAACAATATTAAGTCAAATCAATATCCATAAACATTAATTTTACACATGAATTTTCTTCATCCTCTTTTTCATTTCTGCCATCTACTTACAGAATCAAAGTAAGATAAGCAAGATATTTATCTTTTTATGAATTCCAGAGGTCTGTATATTTTTATTCACAAACTACAGCAGTGACAACTCACCTCCAATATCTGATCCCCAGGTTTCAAGCGTCCATCTTTGGCCACTTCTCCTTCTGGAAACACTTCCTGAATGACTAGACAACTCTGCAAATTTCCAAGAAAACTTTTCAAAACTTGGCATGTTGGGGCACATTAATATTTTTGTTTATGGATGCACGAACTGTTGGCAATTTCTTCCTAAGAAACGTTTTCTGATATTGCAACCATACCCAAGTGACTGCATATACAGAAACTTCATAGTCTATAATATGCTCCACTTTAAGATATGTTTTTACATATTCTAAACAAGAGTCCCTTGAAGGGATTGATTCTCTAATTTGCAAAAAGTATTTCTTGGAATTCAAGATAAGACCATTTCTTCATTTTAATTAGTGAGTGTTGAAACCATCTCAGATATTCTTCCAAGATATAAAGACATTCAAATTAGCTGTTGTGGTACACATAATGGAAATCAGATTGGCACCATTTTCATTAAAGACAAAAGAGGCTCATTAGAAATCTTTTGGTGAAAACTCCATGTCATAATAGTTAACCATTCAAAGGTTAGCAGTGAGAATAAGTTCATTACAACAATCCTCATGACAGCTATACTGGATCTATGGCTGGCACCATTTAAGACTTGGTGATAACCCCCATCATAATGATCATTCATTCAGAGGAGGTAGTGACAAGATTATTAAGAGATGTCATGACAACCATATAAGATATACGACAAGTACCATGCTCAACTAGGCATCATAAGAAATGGTGAATAACTGATGTTGATACAGCCATACATCTGGAAAGGAATAGAGATAACAATATTTTCAAGAGATTACTTTTAAGGAAAAATAGCAAGGACAAGATTTTCAAGATGGCTTCTGCACATCAGATCATTTACAGTTTATATACAAACTAGACATAAGAAATGTTTTATTGAAAACTGCACATCAATATAACTTACTCTTCAAGTATAGTTGTGACAACAAAATTTTTAAGAAAGTACCATGGTGGCCATATTGGATGTCAGATTGGCATTATTTTCATTTAGAGCCAACCAAACAGCTTAAGAAATCTTATAGTGAAAACCCCATGTTGATATGACTGTCCATGTGAGAGCAGGGCTGAGCAAATCCCATAGTCCGACGTCCCAGACTAGATCGTTTTTTAAGTCAGGCAAGTAAAATTGTCCAAGTCGCTAGTCTGGGACAAATACTTTTTAAAAAGGTCAGGCTAGTCCTTATTTTCGTGCTTTAATCACTATATCTACCTTTATTTGGCCAATCATGCACTCAAGGCGTACCAAATACTTTATTCTAGCCTCTCTTCATGTATACATTTACAAATTATTGGCAAATCAAAACATGTCAAACAAAAGAAAGCCAGTATGATCAATTAGCAGTATTGTAAGTGGTTTTGTTGCAATGAGTTTACTCAATCTAGATCATAATTAATGACTCACTATGATTTTAATCCAGCGAGTCAGTGTAATTAAATTAATGATAGGTATTTAACCGACATCAGTGTAGGTTTCCTTTATGAACTGATTAAATAACAGTAATGATTCTTTTTTTATAATTGATTATACAGATGATTAACTTCCACGTGCAATATTGTGTTTGAAGTGAAACAATTACGCTAATTAATGAGCGGTTTCAGTTCATATTTAAAAGAGAAAATTGATGCTATGATCACTTTAGAAGTATCTATCAAGCAAGCTGATAGATAGTCTGTGGATAAAATGAGTTTACTAAACTATTTTCGTATGGAAGGTAATAACAGCAATTTGGAGAAGGTAAATTTGTTTGAAAATGGACAGATAAAACATAAGACTTACACTGAATGTGCAGTAGCTATTTCTCCAAAGAGAGAGAAGTAACAATCCATGATGGCAAATAATGTCAAATATGAAACTACTAAGAGACAGATAAATTTTCAGCCGAATTGAGTTGATTGTTATCTCTGGCTTGAATATACTGACTTGGAAGGAAAGATGTTTTGCAGTTACTGCAAACAATATCCAAAACTGGAACAGGTAGGAAATTCACCCAGATAAACATTTCTGCAACTGGACCAGAGCTTGAGGACTTTAACCCAGACATAGCTATCAACTACTGGCTTAGTGCTAATGCAGGTGGCAGACATATACATGGACATATTTTCAAATCCATCAGCTAAAACATATACACATGAACCTGAAGAAGCCAAATGTATAATAACGAATGTTTTTGAAAAATTAAATTCTTTTATGAAATAATTACGTTGTATATTATTTTGTTTCATCAAATCTTGGCAAGTGATTTTGGGACCAGTGAAAAGTAAGGTGGGAATAGTGAAGAGAAAGGTGGGACTAGTGAATTTTCTGAAACCACTTGTCCTGGACTAGTGGTTAAAAAAAATTTCCTCAGCCCTGAAGAGAAGTAGCAACAATAAGATTTTCATACTGGACATCATATTTATTGATAACCAACTAGACATCATAAAAAGTCTTTAAGTGAAACCCAATGTCAATATGACCATCCATACAGGAGTTGATGGTCATATTGGACATCAGGTCAGCATCATTCTTCGGTACCAACTGAACATCTTTAAAAGTCTTTCAGTGAAAACCCCATGTTAATATGACCATCCAATCTAGATTAGTAGTATAAACAAGAATTTCAAGATGGCTGCTATGGCAGCCATATTGGATATCCAAGCTATACCAATTTCACCTAAAGCATGTGATGAATGTGTGTACCAAGTTTCAAGGCAATCCTCCAAGTAGTTTAGGAAAAATAGCATTAACAAACATGTGCTAACAGTAAGAAGGATGAGAGACAACAGAAAATCTAATAAGCTCTTCTGGTCTATGATAGTTGAGCTGATTAAAATGTATTGAAACCTCAACCTAAATATGTTCAATATATTTTTCAGAAATAATTTCATTATGTTGTTACTTTCCATCTAAAGTACTTGCATGATTTCGGTCAATGCTCTATCTTGAAAAACCTATTTATCAGAGGACATGGACTACCCTGATTCAGTGGTTTGCATGCAAGATTGATGACTAAAATAGTGTGGGTTTGAATCCTACTATCAGATCAGCTTTGACTGGCTGACATTGTCCATCCCTAGGCAGGATATTTGATTTTTAATACTAAATGAAGTTCTTGGTTTGCTGTGCTATAAACATCAAACCAAACCAGACCTGCCAAATATGAAATAAACTGAAGAAACCTGTTCATGAAGCATGGCAAACTATTAAGACACATCCGATCAATAATTCAATATGTGCTGGCAGAAGATGAAAATGAAAATTGACTATAGATTTCTTAAAATTAAGCTTCATACCAAATATAGTTTAAATCCATTTTGAAAAATTATTCAAAAGACATAAAAAATGTGCCGCATGGGCAAACTTCGACATAAAACAGGTGTCATAACTTGGTCAAAGTTTCCACAGATGAAGGTAAAAATCAAACTTGATCTAAATCTTTTTAACATTAAGAACAATACCAGATTTGCTTTAGGTAATGAAGACTTTCAAAAGTTACTAAGCAGAGTGACATTTATAATGGATAAGACCTATTGATCTACATATGGATAATGACAACAATGGATGCACCTACATTAAAGAATGGGGGTGGGGGTCATAAGATGATGTAAAACTCATTTATTTCCAAAATGTAGAAAACAAAAAGGCAGTATCTTATCTTCGGTGCATTATTTCTTATCCCAAACAACACAGAAAGGAATCTTTAATTCTGCAATAGAGCAAAACATACCAGTGGTGTATCACATCCACCAACAATACTGATACCCAGCTCTGCATGGTGCCTCTGGATCTCTATGGTGGACACTTCCCCTTCTATCACTGGGTTTTTCCCTAAAAAGATAATAATTTCAGTGATTGATATTTGCACACATAAACTGCAGTGACATGCTTTAGACTCATGATGTAGTGTTAGGACACTTACCTACCCAGAATTGCCTGGGCTCCTCAAAACTCTATAATCTTTATTTAAATAATTACAAAGGTGAAATAATAATTGAAGATCTTTCCTGCAAGTTCCAGCTTGGTACAATACTAATACAACTTGTGCTTTACTGTATTACACTGCCATGGTGATTTCTGGACAAAACTGTTCATTTTTAGGAGAACATTAAAGTCTCTTGTGAAAGACAAAAAAATAGTTTAAATACTTTAAACAAAAACTTCTTAGATTAGAGAGTTTTACAGAAAAAACTATAATGTCAAAACTAAAGAAAATTTCCAAAAAAGTGCAGCTGTATAGGGTAAATATCTCCAAAAAAGAAAAGCAATAAATAAAAACTTTAAAAAGTGTGTGTGTGTGTGTGTGTGTGTGTGTGTGTGTGTGTGTGTGTGTGTGTGTGTGTGTGTGCATTTGTGTTAAGATTTTTAACATAGCTTTAACAATTCTGCAGTCATAACGCTACAATGTCTGCAGTTTGGCAGTTTGAAGTGATGTCTAGCACTGGAGCATCATGCTTCAGACATGAAGCATCATGTCTCATCCAGTCACATTATCCAAACACTAGGCCTACCAGTCTTAAGACTAACCTCTTCATCATGAGTGCCATGTGAGGCACTTGCTAGTACCATATTTATGTCTTTGGTATGGCTTAGTTGGGGTTAGAACCCAAGACCTACCACATCCAAGGCAAATGCCCTAACCACTTAGGCCACTGGAGTGGTCAAAACTTTAAAAAGAAAACAACCAATGGAAGGCTTAGTAAAGTTAAATACTGGTAGAACAAGTAGATTCAAATCTTAATACATGAAGACTATCCAACATGAAGTGATCCAAAATGGACCTGTCTATGCTATTTTAGTAGTGGAAAGTGCTGTAGTCAAGAGATGCTGTACTTAAACAGTTTATTGAAGCAGCAAATGAGGTCTTTGATTTGTTCGATGGAGCGAGTAAACTGATCAGGTTTGGTGTTTTCTCCAAGATGTGGAATTATGCAAATCCACCCTAATTAAATGAATCCTCCCTTAAAGTTAGCAAGCAAGTGAAAATCACACACAGTGGACTTGCTGTAAGCTTAATGAAAAATGTAACATTTATTAATAAAAAGAAAATTCAATCTGATAGTGTAAATATGTGGCTCACACTTTCATTTATCATCTAATTATCTCAACATTTTACCAACTTTTTAATAGTGTGATTGTACACTGATATCATGCAGATTTTGGCATTCAGTGGTAATCTTTCTACATGCCTATATGGGTACTGATTAACAGTGAAGTTACATAATTTAAAACATAAATAATTACGTAAAATATTATAAAGATAAATCATTCCAAATAAATGTAAACATGAAGTACTACAAGAGAAAAAACACAAAAGAATATAAATATAAAGAATTGAATAAAAACTTTAGGAAAATAAACCCTTTCAAAAAAAACATAAATATGATGTACTACAAGAGAGAAGATAAAAACTATAGATGTTTAAATTTTGTAAAATATATATAAAATAAAATAAAATGGCAAAAGCTATATATTCCTTGACTCATTAACCCCTGAAGATTTTAGTCATTTTCACCTTAAATATGAGTAGGAAGCACATCTTGGAGAAAGCTGCTGAATACATCTCCATAAATCTGTCCAAGTGATTTCCACTTGGCCTGGTGCCTAGTTGTGTTAGAAACATTGTTTTTCATTGGCTATGTTGCTTGCACATGTGCAGAAGAGTAAAAGTTGAAGCTCTTTGTTTTCCAATAACATTCCCTAACAGGAAAGAGCAAAACACTGCCAGAAGCATGAGATGTGTTGTGGAGGGTGCAACTTACTGTAACTGTGGTGCTCCACCTCCTTAATTGGTGATTGAAACAAATAGTCAAGGTGTTTTACCTTCCTACAAGCTGCTGTCACAGTGCTTTACCTCTCCAACAAGAGAGAGCATCCTGTTACCTGAGGTATACATGCTGTTTGAAAAGTGTTCATCTTTTCATTCTAACAGTCAATTGACTCCTTGAATGTCTAGTCCTTCCTATTGGAGGGGCTTCAAGGTGCCAAAGATGTTGGTCCCAACAACTGAGACCTGAAATAAAACCTGGACAAATCCATGAGGAGGGGTAGGAAAAATTCCTCCACTCATGAAATATACACCTGGAATCAAATAAATTTCAGATCTAGAAGATCATAATTCATAAAAAGTGCAATAATTTTTTGGGTATACGTTGAGCATTTTATGCAGACTGTGTGAGCATCCCATGGACTCTTTGTGTAGCCACTCTGTCCATCCACACAGACTGTCTCAACATTATCCTTTAATAAAACAAAAAAAAAAATAATAAACTTTAAGTTATATCACTTGCTGCCACAAAACCCATCTGGTGCATACATCCTAAATATGCAAAGAACACTGAATGTAAGAAGTAAAAAACAGAGTTGACCGTATAGAAATTACCTGTAGTTTTACCTACAGAAAAATAAGATATTTCACCCATGAATATTGTTTATTAAAGCAACATGCAAATGCAATGTTAACACAAGAGTGGGCCAACATGAAAAAAATACAATATGAAATTGAAGACAGAGGAAACATTTGGCAGGGCCTGTTGTTATTTTCTTTACAAACACATTTACAACACAGGGACATTACTTGTACCATAGTGATTGTATGTAATGAGCATGTGCCCACCCCATAGTAATGGAACATGAGGCAGTCTCAGAAGCCCTTAAATAACTAACTTCAAAACATGGAAAGCTTACAATACAGTTTTGTTTCTTTCCTTAATAAAATGAACTTGCAACATAGACTAATTCAAACTGCAGAAATAATTAACATACATTAATTAATAATTTATTATTTAAATAATTAATTAATTAACGTACAGGCATAATTGTTCTGGTGATGGTTTTAACAAATAATTACACAGTATGGCATCCATGAAAAATACACACAGGTAATATTTACCTTAGAGCATGACCAGTACCGAATTTATGCGTTAAGCTAAACAAGAAAAGTTAAGGGCCTCAAAAACTGAACTCAGTCAGAAGGGCCCCCTCAAATTTATTGTATACCAAATATGGCCTCTATAGCTTCCCACAGCTTAGGGCCTCGATTTGTCTAAATCCGGCACTGTGCACAACCATGCGACATACCGAGTAGTGTCCAAAAGATCATACTGACCTTGCTCCACTCTGTGGGAGGATGTATTCATATAGAATGGACAAGAGTTTTTGGCACGAAAATATTAGCTACGCAATGGCAATAGGATAAGTAATTGCTGCTATTAAAATGGAATGGTATAGTAATTTCAACACTGACTTTTACTACTATTAGGGGAGAATACATCTGTATGCCAAAAGGTGGAAGGAATTTTATTTCTGAGCATACAAAGAAGGTTTGGTATTTGGGCCTAAAGACACATGTACATTGTATGTGGGAGTAAATAGATCAGAAGATACTTTAGTAATACTAGTACTAATATTAGTACCTTAGCCCTTTTGTGGACAGAACCACAACAAAATAAGTTGAGGCTACGACATCGTAGCTATAGTAATACATGTAATGAGCCAATTATATTCATCTGAAATAAAAGTCACTGTGATGGTTACATGAAAATCTTAGGTGTTCTTCAGTTTAGAATTTTTAAGAAAAAGAATTCCCCTGGGTTTCCTCACTAGTTATACTGGCTAGTTAAAAAAGACTTTGTATATCTTGGGTATTGTTCAAAGAAAATTAATTCCCTTATTTTAGTGTATGATTGATGGGTGTAATATGGGTTATAAGGTGTACAGCTTGGCCTTACTCCAGATGTGCATCTTTCAAAAAAGTGTTAGCTCCACTTGGTCATTTTCACTTCCTGAACTTCATAGGTAAATTGTCAAAAAAGAGCCAATAACTTCTTTTACATTTTATTTATTTGGTAATTCATTCATAGCCCTTTCAGAAGCTGGTATTGTCTAGTCAGGCAAAATTCATTTTCCCTATTTTAATATTTGCTAAGGATAGTGTACTTTAGATGAATTCAGGCTGACTTTTGGAGCACAAGGGAGCAGTCATTTTAGTTAGCAGTGTGCTAAGATCATTTACAAATTCCAAAAGTACAAAATTCAAAGAAATGTCACCCATATTACATCAAAGTAGCATAGAGGTATGCCAACATTCTCTCCACTGTGCATGATTTAAATGCAAACAACTTCACCTTACAAACATCACTCTCTCAAAAGTACATAATAACTGGTGAGCACCCCCTTAGAACAGAGGTTTCTGAAGAGGAAGTTCTAATCTTCCATGACAAAATCTAAGACCCTGACTAATTTGGATCAAGTATTTTCAGGCAAGATTTACAAGTTGATCAATACACAACTATGCCAGTCAAGTTTATGTTAGTAAAGACTAATGAACTGGAGAAAGGCAAAACCTTCCACTCTGCTCCACAATCTATGTTTACCAGGACAACTCAAATTGAATCTTGAACTATCTGACAGACATTTTCCCTGAAAGTAAGTAACATGTGGAAGGAAAGTTAGTTTGTGGTCAATGAAAAGCCCATAAATGTACTCTCTTCCATGAGATAAAAAAACAACTGTTAAGATAGAGTTCTGAATCATCATGAATCTGGTGTAATTGGTTTGTCAATGCAAACAGTTAAAAACAATAAAAATTTAAACTTTGTTCTTCCGCACATAATTGAATTCAATTTTAAGCATTATCTGTCACTGACATCCAATAGTATGCATACTCCTTGATCAATAGCAGATCAAAAGTCACATATATAATTAACAATAGGTTTATGGATTAAGGCACTTCATTACTGTTGTTAATTTTTATACTAAAATGGGTGACAAATTTTTGGATAATTCAATAGGGCTTGTGTATAAGGGTCACATAATTAAATAATAATCATTTAGCACTGAAATTGTACATGTTGAACAGGTAACTCCTACCTGATTCCTGATCTCGATACGGACACTCCCATAAATGGCTTTGTAGGGCACTGCGGGGACCCTGGAACGTACAGCCAAGACTGGACTTTATACATTTGGTTATAGCTCCCCTACACCTACAAAATACATAGAAACATTTCTGGCAAATTATCAATAAAGATTGAGTAAATTTGAACTCTAAAAAGTATAATGGAATCTCTCAAGATCAATATTTCCGTGAAACTTAAAAAAATTTCTGTTCCCAAATTTCAATTATCTTTTGAAATAAAATGAACTGCAAACCTCTAAAAATGCAAATTTTCTTTTTGACCCTGTGGACTTTCAGCCTTTAGAGATTTCTCTGTAATTAATTAATTTCTCTGATAGTCAAATCTGTACAAATTATCATCGTGAAAAACTATACTGCTGCAAGGATAATGTCCCTAAATTTTCTTTTCTTTAATTTGCAATATTCCAGCTTTTACTAAACTGGTCCAACTTCTAATGCTGCCATTCAGATGTAAACAAAATATGAAAAATCACATAGATACTGACAGACAGACACAAACAGAAGCATGCAACTTAACATATGAAATGATATAACCATGCTCACAAATAAGCCTATCCCCAACTTTTAGACGATTTTATCAAATTTATGATGCTTTATCCTTGTCCATATATGCAGTACAAAACTGATTACATGGGTCTCTTGGTTTATCACAACATGTTAATCAGATATGTCCCATAATACAACTTCTGAGATGGTGTTTAAACTTGCAATCTTGTGTCAGCCAATCACAAAGAGCTATACATTTGTAACATCACATTTGATTGGCTGAAAATGAAACACTCACTCTCACTCTCAAGCTTCAGACCAACTGATTTATGATGATTATGTTCATTAAACAGAAATTTCAGAATTCTATCTCCTACATGAATAAAACTACCCACATGATTATTCCTGGGCACGTCAAATGTGCAACAAACACAGGGACAAACAAGGTGTAGTCACATGCATACTTCATTATGCATAGCTCTAAATAGTATTTCTGATTAACATTTTGTGATCTAATCTACCAATTAACAATTCCCAGGAAATTAAGTTTTTAAAGGATTCAATTAAATGACTGATTATATAAGCATAATGACCGACAAGGGTTTGTGAAGTTCAAATAATTGCAATAACAATAAAAGCAAGAGTGCCAATAATTACACATTATACCATGTTTATTTCTACTCTATGTAGGCACAAATTGGTTGACACTGGAGATTACTGCTGAATAACTTTGACCTTTTTTACAAAGTATACAGTCTTAAACACAGTTTAATGTGTAACAAGAGTCCCTAGAAGGGACTGATGCTCTGCTGTTAGAAAAGGACATCCAGGACCATTTCTCCATCTTAGCTGTGGAGTTCTGAATCCATCTCTGATATTTTTTCTTGAGTGACAAGATTTTAAATTCAAATTAGCCATATTGGGTGTGAGAACTGTGATATTTCTATTTAAGACACCCCTAAGCAAATCTGGAGTAATATTAACAAGATTTTCATTCTGTTCATTTTGTTATTAGTATTGCATGTTTGCAATACATCATTTTCATATGGATTAGCTAAATATCACAAGTCTGTAGGTTTTGATATAACCATCAATTCTTGATGTGTAACAATAACAAGATTTTTAAGATGGCAACCATGGTGGTCATATTAGATGTCAGATTAATTTCTATTTTCATTCAAGAACAACAGACACCATAAGATGGCCTCTGGGGGTGAACCGTATTATGACATCACTTTCCATTTAGGAGAACCAATGACAAGGTTTGCATAATGGCCATATTAGAGGTAAGATATGCACCTCTTTGTAAGGCAAGCTAAATATTATAAGTAGTCTTCTGGTGAAACCCCCATGTCGATATGACTTTCCAATTAGGAGCAAAAAAAACAAGATCTTAAAGATTACTGCCATGGTGGTCATACTCAATGTTAGACTGGCAAAATTTTCATTTATGATCAACCAGACATCCAAAAAAGTCTTTAGGTGAAAACCCAATGACATTATGACCCTCCCTGTATGAAGAAGAAGACCAGTGTTGAAGCCATAATGGATGTCTGATTAATACAATTTTCAGTTAAGACCAACTAGACACCATAATAAGTCTTCTGGTGAATCCGTCAGGCTGTTATAACTTTCCATTCAGATGAAGTAAAAAAAACAAGATTTTCAAAATGGTTGCCATATCAGTCATACTGGAAGTCATATTGGCATCGTTTTGTTTTTGGACCAATAAGATATCATGAAAAAATTCTTAATGAAGGGTTTTTGATAACTCACAAATGTCTATCCCGGATGCAATAAAATTAAAAATAACACATTGAAAGCCTATCCTAAGAGTCCTGTTGGATCAGCTGGCTAAAGTTGTTGTTGATATTGTTGCGGAAATTAATGCCACTTTTCAGCACTCGATAGGCTATACATGGTGGCCAGTATTAATGGTGAAGGAAGAAATTGGGAAATCACCGGAAAGAACCACCGACCCATGAGAAGCTACTGACAAGCTTTCTCACATATCCACATTCACCGAATCCTAGACTTGAACCCACACAGACAGAGGTGAGATGGCAATGATCCGTACTGAACAGAGATTTAGACCATTCGGCCACTTGGGACGCGGCTGAAGATGATTTTCCATCTTATGGGAAAGGTCGATGATGCTCTAACAAGCAGCACCTCAGGTCTTCAAATGTAGTATGATTCCCTTCTTCATACTGTTTCTGCTTTGAACTCCAATATAGCTGTAGTAGACTGCAAAGCATGGAGCCTGAGGGAAGACTGTTCAAAATGTCACTCCATGCTTGGATCAGAGGTGCATCAAAAAAGAGCTATTAATGACAAGAAATCTAATGTCCAGCTATCACCAAAGCCATCAAAGAAACCCCTGACTTATAATGCAAAGTGGGAAAAACAAAGAGTTAAAATATTTGCATTTTGACACAAGAATAGCATCTGTGAAGTGATGCACCTGTACTGCAGTGAATGTGTGATCCAAATGTAATGTGTGATACTACAATACATTTGTGGAAGGCTCCACAAATTTCCAGAAAAATGCACTTGTTCATTGTGATCTATGTGATGATCCTCAACTTGTAACAATAAGAGATCAGAGAAAGATAGGCCTTCTTCTACAATTAATACTGGTTACATGTATAGCCTATCATGTGCTGGAAAATGGTGTTAAGCCCTACAACAACAATTGTACCTGCTTAATATGCAATTACAATGCACTGAATGGAATACTGCTCTCTCATTGGTCAATTAAATATGATGTACTGCACCAACTGATAACCTGATTTCAGTGAACCAGTAAAAGTGCAGTATTCCATTCTGTGTGCTGTAATCGCATATATTTAATTTTCCCAAAACAGATAAAACACTTGTCTCTGTTGAGCACTTTTGAGGAATTTTAACTTGATTTTACCGATTTCATGTAAATACTGATTTCAGTGAACCAGTAAAAGTGCAGTATTCCATTCTGTGTGCTGTAATCGCATATATTTAATTTTCCCAAAACAGATAAAACACTTGTCTCTGTTGAGCACTTTTGAGGAATTTTAACTTGATTTTACTGATTTCATGTAAATACGTTCAAAGTCAAATAATATTTGGTGAGTTTATTAAACTGATTCTAAGTGTCATAATTACTAACACCCATAAAAACAAACAGTGACACACATGCATACACACATGGACCCTTTAACATCTTGTAAGGAACCTATAAAATTCAAATGTGAGGGCCCTAAGAACTCCATAAAATATGCATAAGGAAGCCCTGCTTCAGTGTTGATAGTGACAATACTTTTGACATGGCCACAGTGGCAGTCGTGTTAGCTACCCAAGTGGTGCCATTTTTATTTAGGATGAACTACGCCCTGGAATGTATTTGTAGATAGTTTCATGGCAATCCTTCATAAAGCTTAAAAGGAATAGTTATAACAAACCCATGCTAACAACAGTTGATAAACAGCAGGCCAAAATGTCTTCTAGTAGAATCAGCAATCAATGAAGCTTTTTACTATACTCTGGTATGGCTAATCTATCATGAAACCAAGCAAGCGTCTGGTTGAACAAGACTAATCATGTTCTGGTAAATGTTTGAACTGTGCAAACTTTGTATGATCCAGATATTTATCCGATGATTACCATGGTTATACTTGCCTATAAGTTGAGTCCAGCAGAAAACTGCACAGATCCAGACCTGCCATAATGATTGTACAATGTACTGACAGATCTATGTCTGGGGAATCTGCAATCTGTTAGGAGTAATCTGTAGGACCAAAAGACCCTGATCTTCCCATGCATAATGCACTGTTTAAAAAATTTATCAAGTTGGTGCTATAGTCTTAGCGTGGGAGAAATACTGTCAATGAAGTTCTGAGCTATTATTGTTACCTGTGTACTAGATGAGCATCAAGTTCTGCCCTGGGAAGGACTTCTTCACAGTAGTGGACATTTGGACATACCACCAATAGCTTGTCCAGCAGCCTGAAAAATAATTACATCAACTGTAATTGAACACAAAATGTTTATTTAAAATTTTATGGCCTTTTTTCTATCATTTCACAAAAAAGTACTCAATTTTTTTCCTAACTGTGTTGTGAAAATATTTTAACAAAAGAGTTTCCAGGTTAAGAAATGGAAATCAAGGTTAGAAGGTGCAACAGGTAGAAATTTGACTGAACAGGTGTAGAAAGATGGACATTCTTTACCATCTTCCAATAAGTGAATGTAAAGATAAATGGTCCACCAATTCACTTTCAAGGGAAAAATCCTACTTGATAGCTCTTATCCTCACTACCCCCTCCCTAATTTATGTAAATAATGTAACCCAATTAGTACCCTGCTGTGATAACAACTTATGTGAAAAGATCACTTTTTATTATATAAGAATTGAATATTACAATGTTGATTCAGAACTCAACATAAATTTCCAATCCATACATCTGTGCTGATATTCTTCAACATACCAAATTAAAGTTTAAAAATTCCAATTTATTTTAGGTTCCATCCATACTATATGTAGCTAAATATACTTGGAAATATGAACACATCCTATCCTGACAGCTGAACATGTCTCTTTACCACAGCAAGGCTCATTCCTTTCTCCAGCTTGGAACAAAACATATCTTTGTGTAATTCTTGAGGAAACCCCCCCCCCGTCGTACCATAAGTACTTGCTTATAAGTCGAGTAAAACTGCAAACATCAAAGAGCCAGATCTGCCATAGCATCATGAGCCAACAGGTTAGGGTCTATGATGTTTGTTCTACTGATTACTTCTAACAAACTGTGAGTAGATATGGTAAATGCATTATTTGGGTCATTTCATTCTTAAGCTCTGTCAAGTTTCTCAAGAGAAGTTAAAACCAATCTTAAAGGTGTGACTTGAAATCTTGGAGCAAAAGAAAGAATTAGATTTTAATTTTGCTTTGAGCCAAGTTACTATGCAGCTTCAAATGTAAAATGAAGCTTTCATGAACAGCCAATAAATGAGGTGCTAAATTTGACCTGAATCACATTTATACATATAAAGGAAAACACCCAATCTCTTCCATGTAATTTTGACTCACTTTATCTAATTAATCTAACAGAACATCAGAAAAATGTCCATGCTTTATTCATTTAAGTGCTTTTGCATTATCTTTATGGATGCTCTTCAGGTGAATACATCATTCCTTTACAATATTTACATAAGTCCTTTACAATATTTACATAAGTCCTTTATAATATTTACATAAGTCCTTTATAATATTTACATAAGTCCTTTACAATATTTACATAAGTCCTTTACAATATTTACATAAGTCCTTTATAATATTTACATAAGTCCTTTATAATATTTACATAAGTCCTTTACAATATTTAATTAAGTCCTTTACAATATTTACATAAGTCCTTTACAATATTTACATAAGTCCTTTACAATATTTACATAAGTTACATAAGTCCTTTACAATATTTACATAAGTCCTTTATAATATTTACATAAGTCCTTTACAATATTTACATAAGTCCTTTATAATATTTACATAAGTCCTTTACAATATTTACATAAGTCCTTTATAATATTTACATAAGTCCTTTACAATATTTACATAAGTCCTTTACAATATTTACATAAGTTACATAAGTCCTTTACAATATTTACATAAGTCCTTTACAATATTTACATAAGTTACATAAGTCCTTTACAATATTTACATTAAGTCCTTTACAATATTTACATAAGTCCTTTATAATATTTACATAAGTCCTTTACAATATTTACATAAGTCCTTTACAATATTTACATAAGTCCTTTACAATATTTACATAAGTTCTTTACAATATTCACAAAAATATTGTAAAGAAATGATGTATTCACTTGAAGAGCATAAAGACAATGCAAAAGAGCTCAAAGGAATAAAGGATGGGTATCTTCTGATTGTCTTTTACATTGACTAATTTTTCTATGTATAAACCAGCACATGGACAGATTTATTTATTTTTTAATATATATATATATATATATATATATATATATATATATATATATATATATATATATATATATATATATATATATATATATATATATATATATATCTGTGTGTGTGTGTGTATGTGTGTCTATACTCACTTAAAGTTTAGTCAAACTGCAAACAACAAAAGAACTGGATCTACCATAGAATAATGTGTCTGCATACCAGGGAATATGTTGTTTGCTCAACGATTACTCATGACAAACTTCACAGACCCAGATCTGCTGGCACATTATGCTATGGCTGCTCTGGCTCTGTGCTGTTTACAGTTGGACTCGACATATAAGTGAGTACATATGGAAATATCCTTAGCATTTTGTGTTCCAGGTTTGCAAAGAATGATGAACTCTAGTTATGGGCTTCATGAATGAAGCACTATTATAGGTACAGTACAATCATTTGATTTCCATTCACTCTTCTATCTGTGAACAAAAATAAATTAATCTGAAAAACATATCTATTAAAACATCATATTTGTAACAGCATGTAGCATCCAAAGAATATTTATACTCAAAAAGAAAAAGGCATTTTTAACTGACCATGTAACAAAAACTCTTGGAAGTTGGACTTGCATTGTGGGTTTTTTTGTATTTTTATTTAAATAAATTCATAAATATATCAATTATTATATTCAGAAGCCATTCCATTTGTCAAACAGATTAACTATGATGTATTCCTTCTGCTGAATGACAAAAAAGCCACATGTAGAACAGATCAGATGTAAAAAAAATCTGGTAATATCATTTGTAAAAAAATATAATATATGAATGGAGTTTAGTGGAATTTAGAAGGTTGATCAGCTTGCAATAAACAAAATCCTTTTTACTGGGCCTACCTTTAACTGAAATAACCAGTCATGCTTTTGTTTTTTGTCTAGCATTTATTAATGACATGAGGCTTGTACCAGTGAACAAATTATGAATGATTAGAGTTCATAATTGATCATCTATCAATTTGGGATGACTAATAGACTAGAATAAGGATATATATATATATATATATATATATATATATATATATATATATATATATATATATATATATATATATATATATATATATATATATATATATATATATATATAAAACCCATCTCCAACAGGAAGTAAGGCAATATGAGAGCAAATGCTTTAGGCATGATGATAAAAACTTTAAAAGGAAAGTTCGTCTAAGAATTATTACAGGTAGATTAAGATAATGAATTGGATAATTGCTTATTTAAGCACCTGCCATTATCATAAAACATCAACTCATGAAAAGGTTAAGGAGTATAACAGATCTTTGATTGCAAGTGAAAAGGAATTGAGATAAGATACTGACAAAGACATGCTATATGGCAATTAGAACATGCCAGCAAATTATTGATTACACATTCTGATTAAAGTTTAAGGAAAATACTTCCAATAAGCTATGGATAGATGGTAATTAACAAGAGGTCCAAGTGGCCTTCAAACTCGCTCACCTGCCTGATTTGAAAACAGATGATTCAAGCTTTCACTAGTTTTTACACCTTCATCCATATCTGATGGCACAGTAACATCATCAATCAAATATTGAAAAGGACTCAATCGGCCACAATGTCTTTAGTCACAGTCAGTTAAATTCTATTCTGAAATACAGCAATGTTGATGTTTTAAAATTTGTTAACTGGCACCTTATTTGTTTGTGGATTGGTAAACATTTCTAAAATGTAAAAGGTGTTCATTCTAGGACACTTTCTGTCCAATTTTGTTAAGTAAATTTTTGGAAAGAAATTATTTTAAAAACTTTAAATTTTCTAGGAGCAGCTATACTGATGGCAGATTGGCATCATTTGTACAAATTTAAAATCCGTTTTTGCCTAGATGCATCTTACAAAAATTTGGTCAAACTCTGTTACGTGGCTTTGGAGAAGTCATTCAAAAGATTTTCTCTTGTTAGTAACAGTGGCAATATTTAATGGCAAATTGGCTTTTTTGAAATTTGTTTGAAATTTGGCCTAATTCTGATGAGCAATATTTTAGAAGTCATTTAAAGTTCTTTTTTTACTTTGCAGTGGTGGCCATATTTAATAGAAGATCAGCATTTTCTGTACAAACCTGAAATGCCAGTATGCTCTCAATGAAATAGCCAAATTCTGTTGTGTGTTTTTATGAACCAGTAATTTGTAGGTTCTTCTATTTTTAGTACTGGTGATGATATTTGATAACTATTGGTATCATTTTGTAAAAAGAAAACCTGGTTGATTTCTGTCAAATTCTGTCAAGTGGTATTCAAACAGACATTTAAATGTTTATCTATTTTAGTTGTTATTGTTGTTGTTGTTGTTCTGGGGCTTAAAGCCATTTTTCAGCACACGATATGCTATACATAGAAGCTAGTAGTATTGGTTGAGAAAGAAACCGAGAAATCTGCTGAAAGAACCACCAACCCACGAAAAGCTACTGGCAAGCTTTCTCACATATCCACATTCACAGAATCTTAGACTCAACCCATGCAGATAGAAATGAGATGACAGTGATCTTTAACGGTCAGCTCAGCGCTTCAGACCACTTGGCAACTTGGAGCCCCATCTATTATAGTAGTGGTTGTCATATTTAACAAATGATCTGCATGACCTGAATGAATTTGAAAGAGCTTCATGCAAAATTCTTTCTGTAAAATTTCATCAAATACAGCTGAGTGGTTTTTAAGAAGATGCTTCAAGGTTTGTCTTATTTTTCTTTACAGTAATGGCATCTGAACCGGAAGGAACACTAGCATTGTTTAAATGTTTTAAAAAAAGATCTGAAACAGTTAAATGCTAGTATGTTTTTCTTGTAAATTTAATCAAATTCTTTCAAGCATTTTGTGAGAATTTGTTTTCTTCTTATCATAATTGTGACCATAATTGATTACAGATCAATTACCTCATCAGGACAGATTTGAAAAGACCTTGCACCTGAGGATCCTTTCTTTCAAATTTGTTCAAATTCTATCAAGTGATTTCTGAGATGTTTAGAGGTTTGTGCCTGTAACTGTGGGCAAATTGCCAAAACTTGAAAAAAAATTTGAAAAAGCTTCATATCAAGATGCTTCCTATCAAATTTGGTCAATTTCTACAGTTTGTGTGGGAACCCTGAGTGGCCTAGTGGTCTAAAGAGCTGACCATTATGGATCACTGACATCTCACCTCTGTCTGCGTGAGTCTGAGTCCAGACTCGGCTAATGTGGGTAAGTGAGAAAGCTTGCCAGTAGCTTCTTGTGGGTCGGTGATTTTTCCTGGGATTTTCCAGGGTTCTTCCTCCACCATTAATACTGTCCGCCATGTATAGCCTATCTTGTGCTGAAAACTGGTGTTAAATCCTATAACAACAGCAACAACAGTTTTCAGTTTTTGTGAATTTGTTTCAAGGCCTTATGGTCAGACAAGCTAAATACCTGTACACTTATTGGTATAGACAGCTAATGGTCCTAAATGCATATACATGTATAACATTTTCATGCTTTTTTAACTCAGGACCAAAGAAAAAAAATGTCTTTTTTTACAGTGTTATTCCCCCCAAAAGCTCCAATAATAAATAGCCAACAATAATAAAGAAAAACAAATTACTACTAAAGCGCATTTCATTCACACCAATTTTCCTGCAATGTTTTTACTTCTTGCAACTGAAAATTACTGTGAAAAAAAAAAACTTTTTAAACATTAGCCTTTCATCATTTCCAATATTCTATTAAAAACCTATGACATGCACAACCACTACATATAACAGGGATTCAGTTAATACAGTACTATATTACTCCCACTGACTCATTAACCCTGTGTTCCGTGTTGATATATCATGAAGCAGTACCATACATTTGAGCTCTGTAATGTTAAAATCATTTATGGCACATCAAAGTGGGTGGTATAAGCAAAAAAGGAAAGAGATGTAGTTGTATATGATATAAAATTATACAGATTTTCTATTCAGTGGAAAAGAGATACATTTTGAGCCCTTATTATTTTCAGAACAAAAATTAGAGTTTGTGAATTTTTGGCCTTGGACCTATCTCAGATCGATCTGTACAGTAAATGGACAGAAGAACATTTGCAGGTTCCAGATTTTGAGTCAAATGGGACCAGGACATGAAAATTACAGATTCAATACACCCCCACCCCGCAAGTACAATTTTCAATCTTCTGCACATGCACAGCTGAAGTAGTGAATTGACAACATTGTCTTTTATACAACTAAGCATACAGTTACATGAAAATCTTCTGGAAACAAATGTGTAATGTATAGACTTTCAACTTGCATTAAAATATACTGTGGCCCTCTTTCTACTATTTCTTTGAAACCATTTTATTTAGGCCAAATATTACCAGTTTCAAAACCAGAGTTTTGTCAGGTTACATAAAACTCTCTTGGAAACTGATGTATTTGGATCCATTCAAAAGTAGCCCCAAAAATGTATGCTCTACCCCTTTTTCGGGAGAAAAGAAAAGAATTTCCATGGGCAAGGAATTAATTAGTGATTTTCAATGATCACTAAATTTGAATATTCCTTGCTTATTTGATCGTTTGCATATTAACACTGCCAAAAATTGACAAATATAGCAATTCCATTATAATTGCTAAGAAATTTTCAAACAAAAAAAAAATCAACTCAATAACTAGTTACACATTATGATGATTGACTCTCCTTCTGAGCTCCGTAACATCGTTTGTGATACACCAAAGCGATTGGTATTATCATAATGTTGTATAATGATATGAAATAACTTGAACAATACAACCAAAGAAAACGTAAGTTTTGAGCCCCAATTTTTTTCAGGCAAAAATTTACCAATTTGTGTCTGGATTTTAGACTTTTTTTATCTTATTCTAAATCAGACCAGTCTGAACTGCACTTTTTTTATCTTAGTCTAAATCAGACCAGTCTGAACTGCACAATGACAGATGAACCTCAGCAAAAAGTTCATGGATAGGTTTCAGATTTGGAGCAGAATGGCGTTGTTAGAACATAAAAACTGGATCCAATATGCATAAGAATCAGAAAAGAATTCCATTTTCAACATTTGCATCTGAAATAGCCAATTAAAAACATCTTTTAAGTATCTTTTTACATGTACATGAAATTCAAAAGTAACCCTAACAATGAGTTTCCTACCTCATTATTTCAGGAGAAAATGAAAAGACTTTCCAGGGGAGAACTTCTCTAGCTGTAGACACAGTACACCCTTACTAGCTGCTGATGCCAACCTCGATACCATAGGCTACATTTTACCAGTTTAAGGAACAAACACAAATCAGATTACTTTAAAACCAGTTTGTTATGGAAATTTCAAACAAAATCAAATAAATATCACAATTCAAACTTAAATGTCATTCCATCTTCACAATGCAAAGAGTACAATAATTTATGATGCAGTGCTGTGTGATCCGATTTAGATCTTATGTTAATAATCTCCTGGTATTCATTTCACTTGGCCATGTACACAGTTATGTTCCCTGGTTACTAGCTTCGGTGTTAGGCAGTTTTGATAAAATGCATGTAGAGAACAATTATGATCTTAAAATGTAGAAAAAAATAAAACACAGTACATGTATAAAACTTGATCAGAGAGCTCACCTCACAAATCTTTGAGTAATCTTCAATAGCCTGATTGCTAATATTAATTATATATTAATTATCAAGCAGAAAACATGTTCTGACTTAAGTGATCTTGACAAAGAAATGTTGCTCTCTTTTCTAATTAATGTTTTATTGCAATTTTTTCCTCTTTACATTTTATTTTGTAATTTGCTTAAAAATTAAATTTAAACTTTTAATTGGAATTTTATAGCCAGTAATGTTCTGATTTACTATTATATTGCATACCTACCTACATTTTAATATAAAAGGGCGTAACATATATAAACAATAAAATGGAACATTCTATTCAGAGACCGCAAATTATATTTACTAAGTGGATAACAACCGACCATGTAGGCTGGTACAGTTGCATCATTTGTAAAATCTGAAAGCCACTTATGTCAGGATGTCATTTCTGATTACTGGTAAATGTATTTGAAAAGTTGTATACTGCCATCATATTTAATGGTGGGTTAGCATCATTTAAATAATCTTAAAGACCTTTGTGCCAGGATTCTTTCTGTAAAATTTGTCAGTTTAGTATTTTTTTTTTTAAATTTCTTTTCTTAGGAAGGGCAGCCAAATGTGAAGGTGAAATGGCATCATCTGAACGAACTGGGTTCTTTCTTTCAAATTCAGTCAAATTTTACCCAGGATGCTTTTTGTCAAATTTAGTCAAAATTTACCCATGCTGCTTTATATCATATTCGGTAAATTTTTATCCTGGATGCTTTCTTTCAAAGTCAGTAGAATTCTGCCCAGCGATGTTTGAGATGGTGTAAACAGCATCTGTAAACAGATGAAGGCATGATGAACACACAGCAGTTGTAGGACTATACCGCAAGCTCACTTGGTCTTATGGTCAGATGTTTTTGTGTTTCATTTCTAATCATCATTCTTAAAATCTGCTTCAGCACCTTTAATCACCTTCTCCCAGTCATGTTTCTAGTCAGTACACAAGTCAAAAGTGGTGATCAGTTTGTGTTTCTTGCTAATAATCAAGTTTTGTTTTTATAGTTTTTCCATGAGTTTGGGCATTTCTTCATATTTTCTAGACTCCTGTAAAAAGCCAGTCTGACTCAGAATAGTACTGTTTACTTTATACTGCACAAACTTTACAACAATTCCTTTCTGGTCAGCTCTGAAACCATAATGGCAGCTGATGAGATGCATGCAAAATTAAAACCAGCCTTTCAATGGGATTTTTGTATGAACAGTTACAAATGAACAAAGGGTTTTATTCTTGTAGGAAACACACTGCAACTATATATATTGCTGATATGGTCTATGACCTTGAGGTTGACTGTTGTTAGAGGTCATGGGACTGCAGAGCAGTCATTTTGGTTAGCTGGACTAAAAAATTACCCATTATGCCTTGAGTGACATCATGCAAGATCAACCAATGGTTTTGTTCTTGTAGAAAATCCACTGCAACTACATCAAGTAGTGATTTGATTCATGGCTTTGAGGTTGAGCATGTAGCTGGAGCTCAAAGCAATGGGAACTTATATAAATGGATTAAATATCCTACTGATATTATTAAAAACTTGTGTAACTTTTAACTCACTTTAAATGGTACAAATACCAGACACTGGATGGCAACTTTAGTCATTTAATTTTGTAAACAAATTGCAATAGCAACAACCAAATGAACATACAGTAGAGACCTCACAGATAACAATGCAATGAAATGCTGATTATGCTATAAGACTTTAGTAGCTTAAAATTTTTAATGTTGAAAGGACAACATTTTCTTCCATGAATTTATTATTATTAGTATTATTAAAACCTCCAATATAGTAACAGTAGGTTGGTTTCACAAAGAGTGAACACATTTTCGTTTATAAATAAAAATAATATAAACAAGAGGCATGTTGGTTGTTGTTGTTGTTGTTGTTGTTGGGCTTAACGCCATTTTTCAGCACATGATAGGCTATTCATGGCAGCCAGTATTAATAATGGAGGAAGAAACCGGAAATCACTGGAAAGAACCACCGACCCACGAGAAGCAACTGGCAAGCTTTCTCAAATATCCACATTCTCAGAATCCTAGACTCACGAAGACAGGTGAGATGGCAGTGATCCATAACGGGCGCTTTAGACCTCTTGGCCACTTGGAGCCAGGCATGCTGGTATGACTTCACAAATTCACAACTACTCATATGAAGTCTATTACATGCAATTGTGTCTGAGAAAACAACCCTTGCCAACCACAACCTCACTGTTGATGCCGAGACTGACTCATGGACAGATTATTAGATGAACTTCCAAACATACATATCATCAATCCATAGGCTGAAACTGCTTCCCAATTGGACCACAAATCCAGTTCCAAGATTAGCATCAAACACAATCCTTGGCTCTCAGAGACCTACTTGACCCAAGGCAAAGCTTTAAGTCTTCCAACATATCAACAGCTTGATTGCAATTATTCTTTTTTAAATCCAGCTTTATAGAATCCAATACTGTATGCACTAACTTATAAGGCAAGTCAAACTGTCTGCCAGAAGAGCTGTGTCTGTTGAAAGTTAGAAGTAATCTGTAGAACAAACAATATATACCTTGGTCTGCAGGCACACTGTACAGAAAATCTGGATCTATGTTTGCTTTTGGCCTTATTAGTGTATATATCTGCTACACTGTCAGCAACTTGATCCTGTGGGTGGGCTCTTTACATGGTAATAACTGCAGGCTGCTGATTTGTGATTAAGGTTTTGTGATAGATGAATGCAAAAAACATCTTGGCAGGGTTTCTATGTTCAGCGAGTTTTTGCTCATCTCCACTAAATGTGAAAATTATTAAAACTATGGAATAATGAATTTTTTTAATGCTGATCTTTGATTTCAGCAAAATCACAAAGCCTTGGGGATGAAATTTATTGTCATTACAATGGGTTTGAAATTGATCACTTAAAAAAACTCTGCTTAATAAATAGCAAAAAAAAATTGGCAGCACAAATTATTAAAACAATTTTGGCAAAACTTAATTCACAAAATTCTTTAAAAAATGAATGATTGGTTATTCCCAAAAATGATGCATCCCAACTGAATTGAAGTAACATTTCACAGTTTGGAAAATTAAATGATGATGTTGTTGTCATAGGGTTTAACAACATTTTTCAGCACAAGATATAGATGACAACCAGTATAAATGGTGGTGGAGGAAGAACCTGGGAAAACCCCAGGAAGAACCTCCAGCCCATAAGAAGCTACTGGAAGCTTTCTCACAAAGCCACATTGGGAAAGACGTGAGATGGCAGTGATCCATAATGGTGAGTTTTAAACCACACAGCCATTCAGGGCCCCCATTAAATGATAATAAAAGTTTGATTTTAATAATATGACCTTTATGCTTCCAAAAGCATCCTTGCTTCAAGTGATGGTGGTAAGACTGCCTCAACAATAATTCTGTGAAATGCTATCTCCTGCATGGCAATGGCATATTCCACAGTACAACAAGAAAAATAGGTTACTGTTACCTACTTTTTCTTGTGGTGAGTTACTGTACTTTAAATATAAACACACCCATTGAGTTTCATGCACTAAAATATTTTATGATCTTTTGCGGAGACATCACAGCTTCATGTTGAAGAATTCATTCGATGAGGAATGTGTCCATGTGATATAGATGACCCTCAATAATGATGTAAATTATGGCAAATGTTCTACAAACCAAACAGGGGCTTATAACTTAATAAGCTTGTTTTAAAAAAAAATGAAACAAAATTCAATTTGACATTTGTTTTCTTTATGCAAAGCATCATAGTGTGTATATATATATATATATATATATATATATATATATATATATATATATATATATATATATATATATATATATATATATATATATTAGTGATGGGAATCAGTCAGAATTTTATAATTGATTCCACTTAACCAACTGATAATCAATTATTATCAGTTATTAAGAGCAAATTTTACTTTTTGTTTGTTATGCAGTTATATCTTTGCTCAAGAGTTAAAATTGTTAACAAATGTACTGGACTAATCACTTTTAATAACATTTATACTTTAATCTGATAAAATCATTACATTTTCTTCTAATATGATATTTTTTCTTCTACAACTTTGTTAAATGAAAGCAGCTTCTTATGGTTGATCAATTTTATGTAACTGAATAACTTGTAATCCCCAACCCCAAAGCCATTACCCTTAAACTTATACATATGATGTGTCTATCATTTAAAGAAAAGAAGGACATTTTCTTCTTTGTCATTATTTACAAATAATACAAAAGGATTTTACATTGAAACAAAAAAAATAATATTCTTAAAACAATTTACTAACTCTACAATTTAACAGCAAAACCATATAATCATGGCTGTATGTTCTCAATGAAGTTTGCACCTACAGAGTATGGTATGTTTTATATTTGTAAGTAGTGAAGGGAATAAATAGTTTAGTTTGATGGTTGTAGTTTGGAAGTCCTATGCAGTTTACCATTTGCCCAGGAGTTTTACTAATCTTTGCATTTTGCATGCATCTTTAAAGAATTAGTCTTCCTTTACACACAATTCATTATAGAGTTTCACAATCGATTATCTTATTGGATCACTCAACCAACTGATCATCGATTATAATTGATAATCAGAACAACACTAATATATATATATATATATATATATATATATATATATATATATATATATATATATATATATATATATATATATATATATTCAACCTAAGTCTTCATATGCCTCTTCAAAGATATACAGTGAAATCTGTTATGAGAGATCTGTACATATATTCTATTCCTTATTATTATTTCTTGCTAAAATATAAAATATGCATTCCTCTAAAAACAAAATTATATAGCAATAAAGACATAGTTCTGTCATTAAACATGAAATCACATTTACATTTGAAGATCACATATTTTTAGATATGAAATCTTTTCTGAATACCTCTTTTTCTTTATAACAACCTAAATGTGTTTTACTGATGTTTATATCATTATTTTGCAAGTGGTCTGCTCTTTTTCACTTTTTTCAGTTACATTAATTATTTTATCCAGCCTTAAAACTTGTCTCTTTTTAGTTGGAGGTTTTGTCCATTGTCATTAGGGTTCCAGGTGTTGAAATTATTAGTGCTCAGTTGTATTATCAAATGATAAGACAGTTCTGACTGGGCTGTGGGAAAATATGAAAAATCTATACATGTGCATTGTATATCTAACAATTAATGAAATATAAAGAAAAATTATGTCATCCAGAAACAGAACCATTTACTCAGAGACAAAAGACAATGGCTTCATTTAAAAATGACATACTGGGAATAAATCTGTAAACTAAGTGTGTAACCCTGTTTCACCAGCTTGAACAGACAACACTTTGTGATTCAAGGCTGTAATCACTCAACATTGGGGGGAAAAACAACAAACATTACAAGTCTTGAACACTATCAATTGAATCCCACAAAGGATTCTTTTTTGCTGGTTTAATAGACAATTACCTTATTCACCCCTGGCAATAGGGATTATCTCTAATGACAAACAATACATGTAACCACTAGATCAACTTTGGCACCACAAGGTCAATTCCTGATATGTACATTTGCCTGGTTTAGGACTGTAGCATCCATCACTAGTGGCAACAATCCTTTTTTTAATATTCTTTGTAAGGTTGTTTTGGATCAGAACATTCATTACTAATCAAGCGGTTGTTGTAACAACTGATTCCATATAGGTCAGTGATGACTGTCTGTTCTTGTGATCTTCACATGGATGTCATAGATGTCAGGTCCTGTGATTAGGGCAGGGAAGTAGACTAAGTTCGAATAATTGGTCTGGTTTCCTGCTTTGTATGCTCCCTGTGTTGCTCACCCCTATATGAATAGCAGAGAGCATGTGAAGCAGGGAACCAGACTAGGAAACAATCTAAATATAATTTAGTCTGGTATAAGACAAAAACTATAAATCACTATAAGCATAGCAAATATATTTAGACATCGGTAGCCAGCCAATATTTTTAAAAAAATTGTTTTGATTTAGAATGGTTTGAGTGGTCATTCTTACAGGGATTAAATAGAGGTTGGTGGAGTTTATCCTCGGTTGTTCATAGCAGTGTCAAAATGCATATTTTGCAAAGACATCTTGGTTGCTGGTTGTGCTCAGCAGGTGGTCACTCATAACTGAGTGTTTATATAATAAAATCGATCCATGCATTATGATTGTGGTTAGAAATGACAGGTGGTTGCTCATAGCAGAGGTGCTCATGACAGTTTTTACTGTACACTTTAGTAAACAAAAATATTTTGACAAATAGGTGTTTTCACCCAAAAGAATCTATTTTGTCTTTCAAGCTGTGACATTTGTATAGGTGGTGCTCTACAGTTTTGTATTTAGCATATGGTTAGAATTTTACAGAAAAAGAATTTCCCCTGGATTTCTCACTAGTTATACTGGCTATTTAAAAAGGACTTTTTATATCTTAGGTAATGTTCAAAGAACCTTTAATTCTCTTTATTTTGGTGTATGATTGAGGGGTGTAATATGAGTTTTATTATGACTTTATTTAAAGAGGGTAACTCAATTAGTTAAGAACTAATCTACCTTGAGGCCCTCAAAAAGAGTATACAGTTAAAGAGTATACAGCTTGGCCTTACTCCAGATGTGCACTTTTCAAAAAAGTGCTAGCTCATTTTCACTTCCAGAACTTCAGAGGTAAATTGTACAACCCCCCCCCCGCTAACTTCTTTTACATTTTATGTATTTGGTAATTCATTCATTGCACTTTCAGAAGCTCATATTGTCTAGTTTAGCAAAATTCATTTTCTCTATTTTAATAGCTGCCAAGGATAGTGTACTTTAGACAAATTCAGGTTGATTTTTGGAGCACAAGGGAGCAGTCATTTTAGTTAGCAGTGTGTTAAGATCATTTAAATTTCCAAAAGTATAATATCCAAAGAAATTTCAGCCATATTATATGAAAGTAGCATATAGGTATGACAATATTCTCTCCAGTGTGCATGTTGTAAATGCAAACAACTTCACCTTACATACATCAAGCTCAAAAGTACATAATAACTGTTGAGTGCCACCCTAATATTTGTCATCAGATCGTATGTACATCCATGTATGCACAAAAGAGATTTTTAAAAAATGGTGAGATTGGGCTGCACTTATTAATCCATGTATTGGTATTAAATTAATATGGTAATTTATTTCATACAATTTACACTCATCAGATTAACAGTAACAAAATATAAATTCTTTATTTCCCAAGGAAACTGGATAATCAAATTATTGTAGTGTAAATTTGCCTCACTTCCTGACTGCTCATTGTTAGTGCCAACTTTTGATAGCAGTTCTAATTATACAACGATGTGTTTCAGATGAAGGAGACTGGGGACGAATGTAAGGAACTAGTTAATTAAGCCAACCAACTTGACATCAAGATGAAAACAAGACTGAAAAGAGAAACCTGCATAAAATAACAAAACTATTTCCTTGCTTGTAATACTAACTGAATTAAAACCCACATAATGGATACAAAAGAAGGCAATCTTTAAAGATAATTGAATTTCGTGAAACTCATCAATTTTGTAACAAAATTAAAAGTGTCTGTCACCAAAGAAATGGAAATCCTCTTGCCAGATGTTCTCCGAATTGGATGAAATGTACTCTTTTTAAACCAGGGAAAGCATTTTCCTTCTGAATGCACAAAGTACCGTACATGCTCAATTAATGTATGTCAAGTCCAACAGCAAACAACAAAGATCCTGATCAGCCACAGAATAATGCAGCTGCACATCCGGGTCTATGTTGCAAAGTTCTACTAATTACACCTAACAAAATGCACAGACCCAGATCTGCAAAGGCATTATGTGAAGGCAGATCTGGGAAAGTGCAGTCTGCAGTTGGACTTGTCTTATCAGTTAATATTCTGAAGCAAATTATGTAAATACTTAAGTACCAGTAAAATGAGAAAAATCATTGACAAATCAATCATTTTAGGTGAACAAATATAGCTTGATAATTATTTACAGTGAAATTCTTGCACTCTTCTTTACAAGCACAAAATGGATTTAAGTCTCTGTACAAAAGTTGATTTTTTTTTCCAACTGCTTATTATGCTATCTATGTTGTTGTTACAGTGTTTAATGCCATTTTTCAGCACAAGATCGGCTATACATGGCAGCCAGTATAACTGGTGAAGAAGAACCCTGGAAAATCATGGGAAGAACCACTGACCTATGACATGCTAATGGCAAGCCTTCTCACATACCTATGTTTTAACTGAACTTGAGACTCAAACCCACACAGAGGTGAGATGGCAGTGATTCAATCCCTTTAGACCACTTGGCCACTCTGGGGCCCCCATTCTGCTATTGTTACAAGATGTAATTGAAACGTTCTGAATATTGTGTCTTTTATTTTTGTTTCTCTGAACCATTTGAATAAATTTAATACTGATAAAGAAATTATTGTTTCATAAAAAGATATTCAACAACACATCTAGAATCAATAACACATTTGGGAATCTCTATAGATACTAAAACTAATTTCTAGCTAAAAATCCCTATTGACAAAGGAGAGCAAATGGATTAGAATAGACAAGATTTCTGGAAACATTGCCAATCTGCCATACAGTCTTGATTTAGCCCCAAGTGATTTTTGGCTGAACCCCCATTATTAAACATTTGCTGAGCGCAAGCAATTTAAAATTTACTTTTTGCGAGTACCAGATATATTTCATTGTCTGGTAAAAACAATGTGATATTTGATTGAGTGGCAAAACAACAAATTAAAATGCACCATATTTGGTGAACAAAATAAAATATATTCAATTTTTACAAAGGAAAATTAAATTTTCTTTTTGATTATACACCATACTTGCTCTAGAATCAAAGCTAAAAAGATACTTGCTCTAGAATCAAAGCTAAAAAGATTATAAACTGTGCTTCACCACACCCTTTTTGTAAATTACCTTTTTTTGGCTGGTCAAATAACTATCAATGGCTTAAGAGAGAGGTAGGATTGGGTGGACCTAATCTCTCTGTGTGTGTCTGTCTGTCTGTATTATTGGGTGGACCTAATATGTGTGTGTGTCTGTATTATTTGGTGTTTAATGTAGCTTTAACAATTTTGTAGTCATATCACTTCTATGTTTGCAGTGTGGTAGTTTATACTGATGTCTAGCACTGAAGCATCATACTGAAGACATGCAGCATGATGTCCCACCCAGTCCCATTATCTTGATACCAGGCCAACCAGTCCTAACACTAACCTCTTAATGCTGAGCACCTAGTGAGTTAGCTGCTAATACTATTTTTGTAAGTCTTTGGTATCATTCAGCTGGGATTCAAACCCATGACCTCACACACCCGGTGGACACATTAACTGCTTGGCCACCAGAGCGTTGACCTAATCTGTCAGAGTAAATTACATATTTGACTCACAAAGCAAGTCTGACTCTCCAAAGCATTACAGCAAGTTTATAATTGTTGTGAAGGAAGTTAGTGGGAATAATTTCATAGAGATCTTAACTGCAATTTCTAAAGCACAAATTAATTTCCATGTCTGAAATTAAATGCAGTTTCTATTCATTTGTTCTAGCTCACAAAGTACTTGTTTATTTGTTTGCAGATGAAACTTTTGTAGGCACACACAATCAAGGGTCACATGACATAACTGCAAATCATCTAATAGGAATGAAAAAAAGGCTAATCAATTTTTTCAATTAGTTTCTATATCACAGACTACATGTTTTACACACACACACATACACACACACAAACACACACATTTCTAAGTATATGTAAATAAAATCCAGAATCTCCTTTTGTAAACCCAATATTCTCAACCCAATTGTGATAACTAGGACAAGGCTCAGACAAACACAACTGACAGATGTAGGTTGTTGTTGTTAGCATTGTTGGTCTTAGAGAGACAGATGTAGGTACACTTGTGATAATAAATGGCAGCTGATTTAAGAGCTATTTTTCACCAACCATAATTTAAAGTATTTTCCTACAATGGTTTACTTTCATGTTCAAATTATAATAGGATGAAAAATGACAAATTCTTGGAGCACATAAAAAAGAAGCCATAATTTTCTAAATATTTTTGAGATATCTGTATCTGTGTACATGTATAAATTATCTTTAAATATGTTTTTATTGCAAATTCTGTGTCAATAAAAATTGTGGAATTGAATCATTACTGTATATGCTTGCTTATAAGATGCAAACTGCAAAGACCCAGATCTGCCATCACATAATGCACCATCGGATAAGGTCTGTGCAGTTTGTTAGAATTAATCAGTAGAACAAACCACACAGACCCTGATATGCAGGATCATAAGGAAAGGCTGATCAGGATCTCTCATGCGACAGTTTGACTTGATTCATTGGCAAATTCATACAATAGATAAGTTTTGTGCAAACAAGACCAGGCTTTAAAGACATGAAACTGTCTGAGCACAAAATCTAATCTTGGATTCAAAACAAGAAAATAATCAACCTGGTCTAGAAGTTAGCATACATTTATTTTATAGCCAAAGAAATTGAAGATTGAAAAGGATACTAAGCCAACTAAATCCTCACTAGTCCTTTCAACAAAAAAAAAACTGATGTCAAACATCAAGATAACAAGCCAATAGACTTTTAAAATATGAAAACTACTTGTCAGATAAGAAATGTACTATCCTCAGACTAGCTTTATGGGTTCCATGCCATTTTTTTTCAGCATACGATAGGCTTTACATGGTGATCTATGTGGTGGAGGAAGAACCCAGCCTAATTCTTAAGACCCATCAACCCATGGGAAGCTACTGGCAAGCTTTCTGACATACCCATGTTCTCTTAGCCTAGACTCAAACCCATGCAGAAAGAGGTGACATGTCGGTGATCTGCAAATGTGAGCACATTAGATTTTTTAAAAATAATTATTATGACTTTATTTAAAGAGGGTAAGTCAATTAGCTAGGAACTAATCTATCTTGAGGCACTCATTCAAAGGAATTTACTTATATTTGCTGCATCTCTGAAGCCATTGTATGTACTGGGTTTGGAAAAAGGAAATAAAGTTGGCATTTCTAATCTCAACTGGTATACTATTCCTGAGCAAAGTTCCAGAGTATTGGAACTTTTTTTATATAATTCCTTATTTGGTTTGGGAATTTAGTAATGTTTGGTAGACATCAATCGCAGATGAGGAGTATTTCCGGGTAGCCTATACTTGAATAGTGATTGTAAATATTCAGGAGCATTATTATTGGATACCCTGTACATTAATTTGGCTTTTCTCAAACAGATTCGGTCCTTAATAGGTTATACTTTTAAGTTACCAGCTAAGTTTTCCTTGCTTTCTTTCTGGATTGATATTAAATCAAAAGCTTTGCTTTGGAGATGTGCCAGCTTTGCTGTTTTTATCATTTGAATTGCCCCATACTGTATTACAGTAGTCTAAATAGGGTTGTATGTAACTGTTATAAAATAGTTTTCTGTGTTTTTCTGGGAGATAGTGTCTTATCCTACTGAGAAGCCATAAACTTGATTGACTTTTTTACTGATATGTTTGATATGTTCAGTCCATGATAGGTTAATTATCTACCAAAACACCAAGTAGACTATTGTGACAGACCATTTGCAACCTTTTATCCTTCCATGTCAGACATAGTTTATCACTATCAAGTTTTTTTTTGCATGTTGAGATAAGTAATGTTTTAGTTTCACCAGTATTTACCACCATGCCATTGCATGTGCACCAGTTGTCCAGTTTGTTTAGGGCATTCTGTAGAGAAATTTGAGTTCATGCTCACTCAGCCATTCTGGCTCCTTGTTTCAGGTTAGCAGACTATCACAAATTTAAACCCTGTAAGAACTTTCACACATTTAAACAAATTGTTTAGATATGTAAAAATAATAATGCTTTATCTACCATATAAACTTGCTTGCAAGACAGGTCCAACTGCAAACAGACCCTAATCTTCAGGGCCTTTGTTGCTTGTGATATGATTACTTCTTACATACTGCATAGACCCAGATATACCACTACAGGATCTCACTTGTACCCAAGTGTATTTAGTAATTCTAAAATTTTAGTACATTTACTAAACTTTATACATCATACAGCTATTTAAAATCTAAATTCTTGTACTTGGAACATTTGCATATATAAGAGATTTTTGTGACCAAGGGCTAGATCTTGCATAAAGTGATAGTCAATTATTGTCCATTAGCTGATGTGAAATGGAAACTTGTTCACTTGGGTTTAAAAATAACTTAAGAGTCAATTCAACCTGTGTTTAAACTGTATATTTTAAATTATTTAGTGTGTGTCTTTGAAGGACCTGAAGTTTACATTTGTCTTAGGCCATTTGGGCTCACAGTATTCTTGACCAAATTTTGAAAACATTGACCATTGGTCATTTATTTTATAAGACTATTACCATGATTTTGTGTTCTGGTGAAAAATTAATTCCAAACTTATAAGGGCATGTGATTAATGACTAATCATCAAGACTGCTCATATTTTACATCATTTGAGTCATTATATATTTATGTTCTTGAAACTTAAACAGACACCATTGGTTTTCCATTATAGAGACTGCTCATATTATTATTTAACATACTGTACACATATGCTCTTAAAATGAAATAGACATTGGTTTTGAATTGTGAAGACTCCTCATTTTATCATTGTTTCAAGGATTTGTTTAGGATGCTCTTAAAATGAAATAGACATTAGTTTTGATTAAAATGAAATAGACATTAGTTTTGATTAAAATGAAATAGACATTAGTTTTGATTAAAATGAAATAGACATTAGTTTTGATTAAAATGAAATAGACATTAGTTTTGATTAAAATGAAATAGACATTAGTTTTGATTAAAATGAAACAGATATTAGTTTTGATTAAAATGAAATAGACATTAGTTTTGATTAAAATGAAATAGACATTAGTTTTGATTAAAATGAAATAGACATTAGTTTTGATTAAAATGAAATCAACATTAGTTTTGATTAAAATGAAATAGACATTAGTTTTGATTAAAATGAAATAGACATTAGTTTTGATTAAAATGAAATAGACATTAGTTTTGATTAAAATGAAATAGATATTAGTTTTGAATGGTGAAGAATGCTCATATTTTACATTGTTTAAAATTTTTCTATTTAAATGTTCTTAAAATGAAATAGACCCTGGTTTTGAATTGTGAAGACTGCTCATATTTGTACATTGTTTAAATGTTTTGTACATGAATGCTCTTCAGACTGAAAGAGACATGGAATGAATTATTAAAAACTGTTCATATTGTTTACATGCATTGTGAAGGTATTGTACATGAATGACCTTGAAATGAACAGACATAATTTGTTCAGAATCATAAAAAAATGTTTATTTTTATATATTTTTTTGAAAATTGTCACAACAGACATTATTGATTTGGAATCAAAGATTATTATTGATGCTATATTATACCAATATTTATCCTTGCATATAAAAAATTCTTGCAATCACCTAATTAGACCTTCATTTTAAATTAGTTTTTTTCTTCACAATACTTATGTTTTTGCATGAAATTTATAAAAGAACATAACTTATTGCAAATTGCAATAATAATACACAAATAGCTTTTAGAATTGTAAACAATGGCATCTTTGAAAATAAATTGTAATACTGCCAAACTATTCAATGCCAATTTTAATTCAAAGAACTGACATAAAATAGTACACAGAATGACTGTACAAGGCTTTCTTTCTCATAGAAATTACTGTTCTGCACAACAGTAGCAGTACCAGTCATTCTGCAACAAATATGAGACTCCTTTCATTTTCAGTCCTTTGAAAGAATTTTAGATTTTGTGACATTGTAGCAAATTAAAAACAAATTATATAAAAACATTTTTTGAGAGGAAATCTTTCCCAAGAAACCTTTGCTGTGACAAAAACATCAGATAATTTTTCTTTGTGCATACAAATGCATCCCCTACATATATGTTGCAGGTGCAGTTTTCCACAGAAATTGTATGTTATAGACAGTCTTTCAAAAGATGATTGTGTATGATTTTATATATATATATATGTTTTAACAGTTGTCAGAATAAATTTATTAGCATATCCATAAATTCATGTGTATATAACCTGCAATGTACCATACATATCTCCAACAGACAAAATGCATAATGAATTGTAAAATAACTATGGTGTACAATTAAATACAATGACTTAAGTTTTTATACCAAACAAATATTATTTATTTACCATTTGTGTGAAATAATGGTAAAACACAGCCAAAAAAGCCAAACACCTTCATGCCATGAAAATTCATAATATCCACAAAATATATCCTACACAATTAAACAAAAAGAAAAATCAAATACTTAACAACAAATCTACACAATATGCCATAAATGAGGATTGAAGAAAACTAAAGATGTCATATCTCAACAAAATCAACATGTAAAATAATGACAAAAATATCTGAATCTTACATCAGATAAAGTTAAAATTTTTTCAAAAACAAAAACTTAACACAACAGGTAAAATCCTACATAGCTATACCAAAGCAGGCATTATTGCAGCCCAGGTTCATTATATTCTTATAAAGTTTTACTTCAGGTGAACATGGCAAAATCTGAAAGATCTGTTTGCTTTATTCAAAGAAGAGTACTGCACATCTTGTCACCTTTTTATCTACTAATGACCTTGACATCTAACCTTGAAATTTGACTACTTTAACATAAGGTGTGCACCTGGGTAATGTTTCATCAAAATATTTGTATGAATTAAATAAGGGCTGGAAAAGAAAATATGGAACTAACTGACACTATCAAATGTCAACTTGACCTTGCAGGCAGGGTGTTTGATTATAACTACCCAAGACTGCGTAAATTCAAGATATAAAAAGTCTAAAGTCACAAGCTCACCTAAAAAACATGCATTGGTCTTGTTCGGAGTTTAATCACCCTTCATCTAGACAAAATTAGTCTATTTACTAAGTCTAATTATAATCAGATCAAAAATTGTCTCAAGTGTTATGAAACTCAGCCAATCAAATGCAAGATCACCTCATTAATATGCATAGATCTTGCTCATAAAAACAACCATATATTCTGATGATATACCGGTAAGCCTATTTACCAAGTGTGATGAAAATATTGTCAAAAAAGGTATCAAATAATAAATATGGCATCAAGTGTAATAATAACCTCAATCAAATTCAATATTACATCTGCTATCTCACCTCTGTCTGAGTGGGTTGAGTCTAGGATTCGGCAAATGTGGATATGTGAGAAAGCTTGCCAGTAGCTTCTCATGGGTCATGGTTCTTTCTCAGTTTCTTCCTCCACCATTTATACTGGCCGCCATAAAAAGCCTATCATGTGCTGAAAAAAGGCATTAAGCCCAAAAACAACAACAACAATATTACATCATTAATATGCATGGATCTTGCTTGTTACTGAACTTTTCCAAATCTTGATGGGGGGAAGGGAAAGAGGGAAAGAACATAATATTTAAAGTTTAATTGGGGGTGGGGGTCTTACAGGTATTATGGCAGTAATAAATGCCTCTGTCCAGCACAGGTGTTAATGCTTTTTCAACACAAATCAACTGCCAAAAACATAAGCATGCTTATTATTTTCTTTCAATCAATCTATTTCATAGCTAAAATGATCCTGAATAACATGACTCAACAATTTGTAGTTTTAAAAAATGAAGACAATGCATAGCAATAAAGAGATTTTTCAATTCAGCATGCTGAATATGCTGCTTACAGGTGGTGCTCCTATTTCGATGGATGTCATATACTTCATGTCCATTTTATGTTTGCAGTAAGTATGAAGAATTAAATTTCTCCCCATTGCTGTTGTGCTTGACAAATTAAAACTATCAACCTGGAGCTTTGATATTTATTTTTACTCATCTTTGCTGATAGCACAATTCGTTCAGAATAATACATGTACTCTTCAAAAATGAGTCACATTTGGACACTATTCCCACAACTCAAATAATCAAGTTTTGCATTTTATACATGGAGTAAAAATCTACTTCAAAGAAATATTGCCATTGATCCCAAACACTATCAAAGTTTCCTTCAACATTCTCCTTCAATGCAGAGATGTATAATAATATCTGTTCAACAAGACTCTTTCATGTACTCAACTTTGGATGAATTGGGTTGGTCAACTTTGTTTACTTTACCAATGCAAATTAGCTAAACTGACTTGCCCAGGGCAAAATTTGAGGACACATCACCCTAGGTATTGTCAGCCAATTAAGTACTCAGAAAGGTGGTTGCTAACTGCCTTAATTTTTAATTGCCTTATATCAGCTGTAGGTCTTAAGGATAGATTTGGTAGAGTTTTGAGTAGTACTGTTTTCTATTCATATATAGCAGAGTTTTGAGTAGTACTGTTTACTGTTCCTATATAGCAGAGTTTTGAGTAGTACTGTTTACTGTTCATATATATATATATATATATATATATATATATATATATATATATATATATATATATATATATATATATATATATATATATATATATATATATATACACACACACACTCTGTAGATGACATCCATATCTCAACAATGTTAAATAATACAGGTTCTTTTTAGTTGTTGAATAAATTTTGGGGCTAAGATTCCTGATAATCTTATTAAAAGCCAGGTGAGCTGCCAGTTCTGAGTCATACTCACTAAATATATTATTGCTTGCTAAATGATAACTATAGTCCCTTGATGGGACTGACACACTACTGCCTCAAAAATGAATTTTTTGGAATTCAAAATAAGGCCTTTCTTCTTCATAACTGCTGATTGTAGAAACCATCTCTGATAAGCTTAAGCAACAAGATGTTTAAATAAGCCATTGTGCCACCCATTTGAATGTAAGATCAGTACCATTTTTATGTAGGACAAACCAGATCTGATTAGCAGACTTTTGTTAAAACCCCTATACTGATATGAATATCCATCCAATCAGGAGAATTTAAGACAAGATTTTGAATATGTTCACTGTGGCAGCCATGTTAGAGATCAAATCAGCACCATATTTATTTACCATGAGTTGTCTGCTGACGAAAACACTGCTCTATAAGACATTCCATTGAGAAAAAGTAGCAATAACATTTTCCAAATGAATGATAGGATGGACATGTCAATTATCAGATCAGTACCATTTTCATTTACCATGAGTAGTCTGCTGGTGAAAACACTGTGTCTATAAGACATTCCATTGAGAAAAAGTAGCAATAACATTTTCCAAATGAATGATAGGATGGACATGTCAATTATCAGATCAGTACCATTTTCATTTAAGGCTAAACTGACATAAAGTATCTTTTAGCGAAACACCATGCAGATATAACCATACATTCAGTTGGAGTAGCAATAATACAATTTTCAAGATGTCTGAGTGACATTGTCATTGAGGGCCAACAAATACATTTTTAAAAAAACCCATCTGATTAAAGCCCATGTCAATATAACCTCTTCAAGAGAAGCATGCATAACAAGATTTTCAAAATGACTCTAATATTGCCACACTTTACATCAGATCAGTATCACTTTCACTTTGCACCCAAAAGACATTATAACAAGTCTTTCAGTGAAACTCCCATGTTGATTAATCCAACAAAGTCTATTCTGGAGATGTAGCAAATAAAATTATAAATAAATTCAAATTTGGCAAATGAAAGCTCCACCATGTAACCACATATTCACTTACTTGGAATAAAAAGCAATTTAGATTTATACAACTAAAATTTGTCCCCAGGTCTAATCCTGGGAGCCAAAGATTTTTAGCGGTGGTGGGGGGCAAAATAAATGGAGCACAAAAACAGGCCTACAAATTCTAGTTATGGTATATGCATCATCCAGATGCAAACATTTCAATACATATAGATTACAAGTATATATAGATTGAATAATTTTTTTTATATTACATTCCCTTAGAGCCATTGGTTCAATGGGTCTGCATGTCAGACTAACAACCAAAAGGATTCGATATTGAATTCTACCACAGGAATAGCCCTGGTCAGCGTCAATGGTGTGTTCTTTGACAAAATGCTATACTCCAACTGTCTCAGGACTGACTGACTTCTTTTGATGTTCCATAAACACTCAACCATGCAAGCATTACACACACAACTTCCATCTTACAGTATTCAAATACACTTTCTTTCTGTTTTGCTTTCTTTTGCTAATTTGTTAATAAGAACTAAAAATGTTATGCTTTTAAGGTATCAATCAAATATCTTTACTTAAATTAGGCCTTTCAGAAGTAAATTATGATGTACCCTACTACTTTTATAATGACACTAAAAACTGTATCTGAAGAGATCGGTGAAGCAAGACTGGAGAACACAATCCAGATTAAATCCAATTTTCTTACTAGTGATGAAAATAATAGAATTTTTTGCTATTCAGGACACAAATGTGTGAGAAAACAGATTTGAATTGTGAAGCAAATCCTTTCCTTCAGTCTTCATATTGTTTAATAAATGAGCATCCACCTAGACACACAGTATGGTACCCATCCATCTTTTGCCAAATAACCATTTTGAAATTTCACACCTGTGTTCGGCAACCATATTTCTTGCAAAACTATATCTTAAAGTCTAATAACTCAGGTGTTCTTAACTTTGATAAGACTGAAGACAGAACTAGACTCAGGATCTTCTTCGTTTTGAAAAGAATGAAGTTGGACTAACTGAACATTCAGGATGTTTCTAACTTTTATCAGATTAAAGTTTGACTAAGAGAACTTTCAGGATGTTCCTAACTTTTATCAGATTATATTTGACTAACAGAACATTCAGGATGTTCATAACTTTTATCAGATTAAAATTGGACTAACAGAACATTCAGGATTTTCCTAAATTTGATCAGATTAAAATCAGACTAATGGAACTTTAAGGATGTTCTTAACTTTGAAGGACTAAAGTTAGACTAAGAGAACTTTCAGAATGTTTTTATGTTTGAAGAACTGAAGTTAGACTAAAAGAAACTTTCTGAATTTTGTTAATGTTGAATAACTGAAGTTAGGCTAAAAGAACTTTCTGGATTTTGTTAACTCTTTTTTTCTCTATCAGAATGCTAAACTTGAAATATGTCAATACACACCACATATAAAATTCAATTCATGGGTTCAGACAATGTGCCCAAGTTCTTGCTCCCCCTCTTTCCTATTTGTGGGTTATGGGTTATTAGCCATTTTTAATGAAGGAAAGCATTATTGTTGATTGGGAGGAGAGGGTTCAGTTAAATTTAAAATGACTAATTTTTTATCTAATATTTTCAGAGACAAAAAATTGTTTCTCTATTGAATACATGAAAAACATCAATGCATTCTTACAAAATTACTAAGCACTATGCTTCAAATAAGAGAAAAGCCAAGTCATTTGATTTTCTTCCTCTGAATTCATTTTGGGGTCTTATTATGCAGACAAAGTTCTATCTCTCTGCAAGATAGATTGCTATCGATTAGTTTGTTTCCATGAATATTTGAAGAAAATGAACCAAGGTGATCTACACTCCTTTAAACAATCTAATTATTTTATTGTAAATGCACCGATACACTGATGCTATTAAAGGAAGTAACACAAGTTACTGCCTGAAACTTGAGTGAATTTGACATTAAGACAAAGCAAATCTGCTCCTATCTTAATAACTTATGACCAATTTCAAAATATACAATACTAAATATACATGTACTATCATCAATAATTAACATGTGAATGATCTGATCATCTAAATATATTGCTATGAAAAGAAGTTCGACAAGATAATGACAATCTTTCTTGCCAAAACGAAACATTTGACATGTCAAAATGATGTCCCTGCTAAAACATCCTGTCTGTGGTTCAGTTTCCAACTAGAATTGGGATTTTTTTTCTTCTCAAAAATATAAAGAAGTAACAAAAATTTGCAAGTTATTTCATGTGTAAAACTTGTATAACTCTTGGAAGGAAGACAATATTACAGAAAAACATAAGTGTGTTTTCACTGGGATTCCAATGAGCAAGAATCTCTAAAATGGCTAAAAATAATTTCCAGAAATTCAAGACAATTCCTTCTCTTTTTTAAATTATAAATTTTAAATTTTTTAAATTATAAGTGCTGAAAGCACCTCTGAAATGTTTGAGCAACAAAAAAAAGTTTAAATTTTCTGGTTTGTGGGTTTTAATGCTATTTTTCAGCACATGGTAGCCAGTATATTTAGCAAAGAGGAAGAACCACAAAAACGGTGACAAATCTGCGGAAAGCTACTGGCAAATTTTCTCACACAACAATGTTGGTCTGTGAAGCAGACTCAAATACACATGGACACATTGAAATTTATTTGTGATTTGTAAAACAGAGTGCACTGGACCACTTGGGTATCTGGAGTAGTAGGAGAAAGTAAGAATCCGAGCTCAACAACCCCCTCCAGACCTCCAAACAAATACAAAATACCTAGGTAACGTAATAGAAAACCTATTGCAATCAATAATTGCGTTAAGAATCCGAGCTCAACAAATACAAAATACCTAGGTAACGTAATAAAACACCTGTTGCAATCAATAATTGCGTTAAGAATCCAGCTCAACAACCCCTCTAGACCTCCAAACAAATACAATAGAACACCTGTTGCAAAATACCTAGGTAACAGGTAAAATTTAATTACGTGATCTTCCAGAATAAGCAAAATGATATGTCAGACTCAATCTTCCAAATCATTACGATTTAGCAGAGCGTGGCGATTGTGGACTAAATTACGCATTAGAATTCCAGTAAGGTAAGTGGTATTATATAAAATTTTATGTTATATCATACTTCTTTTGATAATCTTTCTCATATTTGCTGATCCTCATGGGTAGAATATCTGTTAACATGTTGTCAATAATACGAAATTCACGTATTAAATCATCCATATTATATTTTACTCCTCGTAGGTAAGATCTTATTTGATCAAGTAGTTTTTTGTAAGTTATAATTGATGTTAAGCAGCCGTGCTTTTTTATCAAAATTTTAGGTTCAACTTTTTTACAAGCTGCTGTAAGAGAAACACCAACACCGGATATGATTAACAAAAACGGGTTTAATGATATACCACTTGAAATTATGCCAGAACTAGTCATTAACAAGGGTAGATATGATATTACTCGAAGTATTTTGTTATAATATTTGTAACATTTTTTAACGCACCAAAGTTTTTTATGATAATATTTGTAGTATTGTATTAGTGCGTCAACATCCTGTTCTGGAATATCTTTTGAAATATGATTGAAATCAACTATACTTTTTTTCATTATAATATTTGTTCACATAATCTCAGGCTTGATTAAGTAACTAGTTGAGGTGTTTCAGCCACAAATTCCAGACAATACCAATATGACGCAGCAGTTAATTTTTTGTCATCTGCTATTAGCATAAAAGTTTCTTCAACATCTTTGTTTAACACAATAGACACGGTTCCAGAGAAATTATCGGTCGAGTGACGCCATGGAAATAATGTAAATATATTAAACTTTGCACGCTCAACACGGACAATCTATACACACCAGTGACCTCTGCAGTATGTTTGAGAGTGTTATTTTGCGGCGACCAAGTAGACATTCCAGAAGCAACAGTATAGACAATATTTTTAATCTGCTTGTGAGGAATTTTAATCATACTTGTTTTCTCAACAATACCAGGAATTCCACTAATAATATCGTTGAGTTTTGTGTTAATATTATCGAGTGTAATATCAACAGATGGCGGACTTCCAAAAAATTCGTTATTGGTTTTGTTTATGTTTCTGCGAAAATTTAAAAACGTGGTGATGTGATTAGTAAAATCAGTTTTTTTGAACGGGGTGTTTCATGTTGATATCATCAACATATTTCTTTGTTACAGCATCAAAATCAGATTCTGGTGTTCTAAGATTATTGATGCCATTATTGTTCATGTTGAGAAACGCGTACATTATACTACCACGCACCGACACGTACTTTGATTCCTGATCATCAACATATTTCTTAGTAGCAGCGTCATTATCCTCAGTTGGGTTTCCAAGGTATGTGATCTTATTCTGGTTCATAACAATGTTCCCCGTAAATAAATCACCTGCTTTTCTAACATAATCGTTAACTGACCTACCCGAATCTTCTATCTTACCTTGATTGTTAAAAGTAACAATATTATTAGCAACTGCAGTAGGATTTCGTACTAGTACATCTGATAGTTGTACATTACTCGTCTTTAATCGTCCTTGTTTGTCCTGGAAAACTACAACTTCATTTGGATCTACACTTGCAACGTTTAACAAATTGTTGATTTCATTTTTGAGCTTATCAAGAGTCGCATACTTGGATAAGTCACCCTGGTAACCTTCTGTTAATAAATCTACTGCTAATGTTCCAAATTTTGTATAGTAGCTCATTATACATACCGTTCTACACAAAATTGTTGGTTTAATATAACATAAAATTATACGATGGCGAAGATAATAAACTTTGACACCGAGCGATTGGTGAAGCATAAACATAACAATGAACTTCCAGACTGTCATTATCTTATTGTTGGGCGAACTGGATCTGGTAAAACAAATTTGTTATTAAATCTTTTACTCAATAATAACTTTAACTATGATAAGGTGTATATTTACACCATCAACCCCCAACAAGACAAATACAAATTATTAAACGAGTATAATGATAAACTTCGTGATGAACTTGGCATTGGTGATGATATATTTTTGATAAAACAACCAGAAGAACTCGTTCCAGTGAATGAACTCGATTCGTCAGAGCAGAAGATAATCGTTTTTGATGATATTCCGCTAAACAATGAGGAAATGAACAAGATTAGATCATATTTTTCACTATCACGTAATAAAAGATGCAATTCTGTTTATCTTGCCCAAGGTTTTTATAATGTTGATAGGTTTATTAGGCGAAATACGGGTTGTTTCATATTATTTCCCGGACTAGATAATGTGGATGTGAGAAATATTGCAAACGAACAATGTGGTGATGTTACAAAAGATAGATTTATCGAATTATATCATCGAGCAACTAAAGATCGATATAGTTTCTTTTTATTTGACAAGCTAGCGCGTGATCCAACCAAGATGTTTCGTTGTTGCCTTGAGACGTTTCTATGATATAATTTTGTAAAGCGTATAAAAATAATGGACAAACATCAACAGAAAATCGAATTACTAAAAAAGTTTCTCGAAACTCGTGCGGCTTTTAAGAAAAAGGTGGAAGAAGCTCGACGTGGACAAGTTCAAGCAGAAGAAGAAAGAACCAAATTTTTCAAACCTGTTACTGAGGCGATGCTTGGCAAGCAGCAAGAAATACAAACATCATCTCCAGAAGAACTAGCAAAAATGAAAGAAAAGGGTTTGTTTGGTTTACTTGGAGAAAGATCAAAAGAAGAAACTGTAAAAATTGTAAACGAACTTGTAAGAAACATTGCTGATCCTGCTGCACGACAAGCTGAGTTTGACAGGCTAATGAACAATCCTCTTGAACTTCAACACGCAATAACAAGATTGACGGTTAATCCAGATGAGATAAGAAGTATGATGGAAAAATTATCAGAACAAACTGAAGAATTAACTGAGAAACAAAAATTATTACAAGAAAGTGTGATAAAAATGATACCTTTTGAAGAATCTATAAAATTTTACAGAAGACAAGCTAGGGTTAAAATAGAATATGATGAGTATGAAGAGTTTATGGAAAAAAATGATATCATTGATATTAATAGTATTCGAGATTGGTCAAAAGAAAACTATGATAATTTGATAGAAAAATTAGAAAGAATTGTAGAAGATGGCTCACGTGCTGATGATGATATTAAAGATGAAAAAGATGAAGGAAATATTCTAACATTAGTTGATCATATTAGAGAAGGAATTATGGCTGAAATTTTACTAAAAACATCAATACAATATCGAAATAAACCAGGAGGTTATAAGAAAAGTTGGGATTTTAAAAGACTACTCAAAAAATATGAAAACAAGCGAGATAAAAGATTACCAGAGGAAAGAACTGGAGGTGGAGTTAAAGTTTTTACATCAAACGCAGACATAGTCGATCGGCTAATGCTGTTGATATCCTCTAAAGAAGCTGGTAATGAAAGTGTAGAGATTGATAACGAAATTATTGATATACTTGATCATCTAAGATCGAGTGGATTACTAACATCATCCGAGTACGAAATTTTACACCGCGATCTTATCTAAAATATTAGTATAATGCAAACAACATTATTGCTTGATTCGTCACAAATAACAGGAAACAGCGCGAATTTTACAGTAAATTACAACCCACCAATAGAACTAGATCCTGCAAAACAGTATGAGATTGGATTAATTTCTTGTACTTGTTGGAACGCCATGCCGAATATTAAAACTGGGATTAATGATGAAATTTTAATCGTTAATGTTAAACAATCTCCAACATCACAAAAAGAGTTTATTGATATACAATACAAACTACAGATTCCACAAGGAGCTTATAACATTACTGATCTAAACAGAACAATAAAAGAGCTTCTAACAAAAGCTGGTGGGAATGCTGATAATTTCGAATTAGCGGCGAATTATAACACCTTACGAGCTAGGATAACAGTGAAAAGAAATATGAAAGTCCTCTTTGAAGAAAGAAGTTTTGGAAAGATGTTAGGTTTTACTAGAGTTTTATACTATACCACCGGTGAAGATAAATCTTTGACATTTGATGGAGAACTACCAGTAGATATCACAGAAATAAATACAATACTCATCAATTGCTCTATCGCATCTGGATCTTATACGTCAAAAGGCAACCGCGGGCAAACGATCTACAGTTTCTCACCAGAAGTCCCACCGGGTTCTCTCATGCAAATCACTCCGCGACAGATTATCTACTATCCAATAACACCTGAGAATCAAATTACAAGCATTACAATGCAACTCACAGACCAATCTGGACGACAAATAGACGTGAACAACGAGATAGTCACGTATTACTTACACCTACGCACTGCTTAGGCATGTGATTTTGTGTACATAATTTTATAAAATGAGACGAAGAAAAGTTTATCGAAGAAAAATTGTAGGTGGATTTTTTGGAAATATATTTACAACAATTGCAGAGAATATTCCAGGAATCGCGCGTAAAGTAGCGCCCATTGCACTTGACGCCGGTAAAGCTTTCGCTACAGGGGCGGCATCTTCAGCAGGCACTGCAGTAGGGCAAAAGATTGCTGATAAGATTAAAGGACCTTCAACAACACCTACGGTGTCGGAAATAAAACGAGTAATATCAGATATTGCGCCAACAGAAGAAACAAAACGAGCTATGATAGCTACAACAAAAAAATTATTGTCGCCGAGTGGTGAAGAAATAGTACGTAAACTTGTAAAGAAAACAGCGCCGATGACCCCTGCTGCCTTTTAATTTTGTGTAACGATTATAAAATAAATGTCAGCTAAAAACTATATCGACTTTGCAGAAGAAATTGATACTGACGATGCTGTAACAGAATTAGAGTATGTCGAGTATCTCGATGAGAACTCGAACGAACCGAATAAAACTGGGGTTAGAACTTTTAACACAAGAGACGAGGACGTGTTTCTACTACCCCATAAGGCAATGTTAGAAGTGCGTGGCCGAATATTAGATGCAGCAGGTGCTGATATTGCAGCTAATGTAGAAATCGCTCTCGTCAATAATGGTTGGAGTTTGTTTAAGAGTGCACGATACCAACTGGCCAATCAAACCGTAGAAGATATTTCGATGCACTTACCCATAGCGAGTACAATACTAAACATCGTTTCGTTTAGCGATGACTATTCCAGATCAATAGCCACAAATATGATGTGGTTCAAAGATACTGGACTAGGGACAACTGTGTCGAGCGAGTTTATTTCAAGAGGTGTTATTATACATGGAGCTGATGCCGCTGCAGATGCTATAATTGTAAGAGATTTTCTTATTGCTAATGCTAACAATTTTGGTATAGCCGCACCAGGTGCAGCTGCTGATGCAAACGCCACAAGAGTTTCACTTATTGCCGCTTGTCGTAATCTTGGTATAACTCCACCAGCGGCAGGCGCAGATGGTGTTGCAATGTTAAATTTAATAAACGGTGTTATTAGTGCACGTAACATAAGATATAACGAGGGATTTACCAAACGAAAAGCGTTTGCCGCAGAATCTCGCCAAATAACGATGATGCTTCCGTTAAGTACAATCTTTGGATTTTGCCGTGATTATAACAAAGTGTTTCGAGGAATAAAACATACGCTTATATTAGATCGAGCTGATCAAAACGATTGTATAATACACGCCGGTGGAGTGGCTGAGGGACAGTTTTCTATTACAAGATTAGCACTGTGGATGCCTCGCGTTGTCCCTTCATTAGCTAAAATGATGGAGCTCGAATCTTTACTAGCCACCTTTACAAAAAAGATACACTTCCAACAGAACAGGATTTATCAAACAGCCATTCCCAACGCGACTGATTACACATGGCGTGTAACGACCACGCCCAGCGAACAACTACCGCGACACTTGTTCGTCGTATTTCAACGACAAGCACGTCGTAACAATCAGGAAATAAACAACTCCATATTCGATAACCCAGACGTTAGACGAATATTTGTGAGAGTAAATTCCAAACAGTATCCCGAACGTGCAATCGAATGTAACTTTGCCGAAGACGCCAACAAAAACATCTCTCGGCCGTACATGTATCTTATGGAAGCAATGCAAAAATATCAGAACGCGGACAGTGGATCTCAAATATCAATAGATGAGTTTCGAACGCTCTATCCCATCTTTTACTTCGACGTATCAAAACATTTGGAGCGTGTTGTGGGATCGACTGCAGATATTGAGGTCACGTGGACACTGGGCGCTGTGCCAGGTGAACAGTATAACGTATACGCGCTATTGGTTAGTGATCGATTTCTGACCATCGATTCAATCAAAGGAAGAATGACAGTACAAGTTTAATCTAACAACTTGGATATAACATTATGAAAACCAAATACACAACTCGAGAAATATACCTAACATCTGGTCAAGTTGAAAAATTATCAGCAGCTGTTGCTAAACGCAGCTCTGTTTCTTTGATGATCTCTCTGGAAACTTCAAATAAAATTGCAGTAAAAGTCATGCTAACGCAACAACAAATCAATAAACTCGACAAAGGAAAACCATTTGTGCTGAAATTATCTGTTTCTCAGGTAACTGCAATGTCAAAAGAAGGTGGATTTTTTGGACCAGCGTTATCAATAATAGCTAGCAAAGTTTTACCAGTACTTGGTACACTTGGACTTGCGGCTGCGTCAGGAGCAGTCTCTGGCGCAACAAAGAAAGCAGTCGAAGGTCGTGGTATCAAACAAATCTATCGGCAGTGACATAGTCACTCAGTTTTATGTAATAGTATAAAATAAAATGCCAACGAAAAAGTCGCCGAAAAAAACAAAATCATCGAAAAAAAAGAAAACAACAAAACGCAAACAAACAAAACAAGGAGGAATTATTCCTTTCGCTCCACTTCTAGCGGGACTAGCGGGAAGTCTGCTGCCAAACTTACTAGGAATCGGACGCGGATTAACTCTACCAGGGACCAGACGTTATTGAGCAATTTTGACATCATTGAAAAATTGAAGGACGTTGTTGGATTTCGAGGAGTATTTTCCAAGGATGAACTCGATGACGTACCAACAGGCGGTTCTTGTGTTGTAAATATTGAAAACTTCAATGATGGCTCTGGCACCCACTGGGTTGCTGTCCACGATAACAATTATTTTGATTCGTTCGGACTTCCTCCAAGCGATCTCATAAAAAAATATATTTTTAAAAAATTTGATAAAATAAATTATTCGTCTAATCAACTACAGCCGATTGGAACATCAGCTTGTGGTTATTATTGTATCATGTTTGTCAGACAAATGCACCAGAGTAAAAACTCTGGGAGTAAAAACTCTGGGAGTAAAAACTTTTTAAAGTTTATTTTACAATTTGATAAGCTTCCTTCTCATGCGAATGATAATATTGCAATCAATTTTATCTAAACTCCTTGATATAATAATGTCAACATACTGTCTCAAATGCAAAACTAAAACAGAGAACAAGGATGAGATGACGGAAAAAACGAAAAATAATAGAATGATGTTAAAAAGTATTTGTGCAATCTGTGGTAGAAAGAAAAGTATGTTTTTGAAAAAACAAGTAGGATCTAGCGTTGATAGAGTTATCTTGATCGACGATTAATCTTATGAAACAAAATAAAATAAAATGAAATGCAATTGTGATTGTGACAAAGATCTTTGCATAGAACAAGATAAAATCATTACGTACTGTCAACGTTGTAACAACAGAGAAATAATAGGGTTAGGTATAGATATACATAAACTAATTGGTAAATTACCAAAACCAAAAGGCGGTTGGACCTTGCCAGGTCATCGTTATACAGGTCCTTACAATCCGCTAGACCAACAACTAGATGAAAACGACAATCCATTGCCAGGACAAGAGCCTTATAATCAAGTGGATGCAATAGCAATGCGTCACGATATCTGTTATCGTGATCATGAAAACTCGAAAGCAGATTGTGATAAAGTAATGTTAGACGAATTACATGATATGGAGCCAACAAATCTACGAGAACGTTTTGATAGAAGATTTGTTCAGGGAATGATAGGAGCAAAATATAAACTTGGACTCGGAGAGTCTCGTCAATCGCCTCGCGATCGGGGAAAAGAATTATACGATGATCTTGCAGTCGAACTACACAGACCTAAAAAAAAAAGTTTCCGAGACGTAAAGTTGTTGCAAACGCTGTAGATGATATCTGGGCAATAGATTTGGTAGATGTATCCAATCTGGCTCAGTTTAACGTTGGCGCTGATGGCGCTCCAAAGAAGTATTTGTTTAACGTTATAGATGTTTTCAGCAAATACGCTTTTAGTGTGCCAGTTTCAGATAAAACAGGAACGTCAATCACTGATGCGCTAAAACAAATAATAACGAGTACTGAAAGAAAACCAAACAAAATCTGGACTGATCATGGAGCCGAGTTTTTTAACAAAAAGTTTGAGCAGTTTCTAGAACAAAATAATATTAAAAAATACGTTACAGGAAACGAAGGCAAAAGCGTTGTTGTCGAGAGATTTAATCGCACGCTAAACGAAAAATTACACAAACATATGACAGCTAAAAACACCAACAGATACATCGATGACCTTTCTCAAATCGTAGGCGAATATAATAACACGAAACATCGAACCATCAAAATGTCACCCAATGACGCTATCAAAAATCCAATATTAGCAAACGAAAACATGTACCGCAGACATAAATTTAAGGTCGGTGATAAAGTTAGAATCTCTTTGACTAAAAAGATATTTGAAAAAGGATTTACTCCAAACTGGAGCGAAGAAGTATTTGTGGTTGATAAGGTACTCTTAACAGTACCTGTAACGTACGCGTTAAAAGATCTGGCAGGTGAGCCTATCGTAGGTAGTTTTTACGAACAAGAACTACAAAAAACTGAACAAGATGTTTTCGTTATCGAAAAAGTGATTAGGAAAAAAGGAGATAAAAGTTTAGTCAAATGGCGTGGGTATAGTGACAAATTTAACAGTTGGATTCCAACCCGGTCGATTTTATCGACTGTGAAATAATGCTATTATAAATTTCCTCATACTTTCGTTTGATAGATTTGCATTTTACTGGTTTACATAATGATATTAGATATTGTCTGCGATCGTCAGAGATCGTCATAAGATTAAAAATCTTAACAAAGATGAAATCAAATTTTATATTTTTCTGTCGGTCTGGAATTTTAATGTTTAAAAAAGGTCTGATTAACTGCAAAAATACCTGCTGTTCGGTAACGGTAAAATTAAATTTTATAATTTTTTTAGCAATGTGATACTTGACATTATATTTTCCAGTGGTTGGTCTGCTATAATTATATCTGTTAACGACGGTGACTATTTCATCATCATCAGACTCGTTGTTATATAAAATATCATCTTCGTTATAACCAATGGATTTGTCTATCATATCATTAGAGATTGTGGAGACCTTATCGCTAGCAAGTCGTTTCATCATATCCATATTATAATATACTTTTTATCTAATTTGTTGTTATAAGATGACTGACAAGGTCAAATATCACCAAAAAGTTAATATAATAAACTACCACGAACTGACTGAAGCGGTAAGAAAATGCTTGTCAGGTTATAGTTCATATTCCGTTGACGTTATTGTAATGCAAGGTGATTCTCATAAAATATTACTAACAGAAGCAGAAAAAATAAAATTAATGAAAGTGCAGTAGTGACGCTAAAATTTGATTGCGATGATATTATAGCATTTGCTCATCATTGTTTGACTAAAACCGAATTACAAAATATTATTAATCATCATATCTAAAAATAATACTAGCATCATATTTGTTTGAAAAAGCTGATTTTGTTGCTCCATCAGCTACAAATTTTACTGCTCTGGGATTTATATTATAATATTTCGCCGCAGCTGTAATTGATTTGAATTTGATCTCCTCATCCGTTTCAAGGTTTAACGAAATAACAGGTTTTATTGGGCATCTAAAATTAATACCACCACCTCGTCCTTTTCTCACATTTTCCTGTTGGGTCACTAGCTCCAGATTTTCCAATCGATTGTCTGTTTTTACATTATTGATATGATTAATAACCAGACCATTGGGTATAGATCCGTTGAACACCTCGTAAACAAACCTATGACCAGTATAACAAACTCGATCTGTCGATGTTCCTCTAACAGTTACTATAAGATATCCCATATTGTTCATAGAACTAAGAACTTTTTTAGTTTTTCTGTTTCTAATAATACCGCGATCGTTAGCCTCGTATAAATCAAAGACCGGATGCGGCTGAAACTCGTCTTGTAAGGATAAATTTTCAATATTATCATCAGTGACTTTACCGTTATAATGATATACTCGTTTCCCCTCTGGAATGTCATCGCAAAATAACGTGTAAATAAAATCTTTTCTAAACATCGTAATTCTTTCAGTATTATCTCCCTTTACACTAATCGTATAACCCGCTGGCGTTGCTTTACCAACAGATATTCCAGTAATGATATTAATAACCGAACCAAGTGCATTTCCAGCGTACAGGTTGTACTTTGGATAAACATGATATTCCTCTTGCTCACGTGCGCTTGTCAGATTTTGTAACATTATATTATAGGTGATATTTTTTATCTCTAATTGTTGTTTAGCGGAGTAAATTATCAATTAGATATTAGACTATAGTATAATAATGTTGAAATTGCGTGATATAGCCAAGAGAAGTCTTATTGGAGAACCTGTTAAAATAGCGACTGCTTTTGCAGGTTTTGATAATAGTTATCAGTTTGATAATCAAAACGTTTTAGTAAATTTTTCTGAAACAAATCTCTTTCATCTGCTACAGACGACTGTAAAACGTGAGCTTGAAAAACACAAGGGTCTAAGATTGTTAGTGCAATATCACGTTATATTTTCAAAACTACTTTTGACGGAAGAATCTACTAACAAGGAAATTGCAGACCCTTACATCAACGCAAAATCTAGACGTGTTTTACTTGGTAGTGATCTTTTGTCACTATCTAATGAAATACACCAAGAAATTTGGAAAAAAATAGAAGAATTTACCGAATTAGGTTCGGGTTGGAAGTTTGAAATGATCAAGGAAATTTTGTTTCACACGATGAAATATGACGCATTACGCGGTAGTTCGTATATCGACCTGCCACCAAAAATAAAAAATAAACAGTGCTGTATAAACATAAAAAACGTCGATAGCAAATGTTTCCAATGGGCTGTTCTTTCCGCGCTATTTCCAGCAGAAAAAAATGCTGATCGTGTTGAGAAGTATATCAGTCACGTGTCAAGATTAAATTGTGCTGGTATTGACTTTCCAGTGGCAGAAAATCAAATACCAAAGTTTGAAAAGCAAAATAATGTTTCGATTAACGTTTTCGGATTAGATGAAAAAGAAAATGTCTATCCGAGGTATATTTCAGAAAAAGCTTCACAATCGACTATCAATTTACTGTTTTATAAAAATCATTACGTTTGGATCAAAAACTTTAACAGACTAGTTGGAAGACAGTATAATAAAAATAACAACAAAAAGTTCTTTTGTTATCGCTGCTTGCACGGTTGTAGAGACAATGAAACATTACAAAAGCATTTGCAGTACTGTAGTGACGTACAAAGAATAACAATGCCATCTAAAAAAGATAGCGTGTTACAGTTTGTCCATCATAATCACAAACTAAAAATTCCTTTCGTCATATACGTCGATTTCGAATGCTTACTTCAACCTGTACTTGGCGTAGAAAATGATCCTAACCAATCGAGTACAAGAAAAATTCAAAATCATGTTCCGTGCGGAGTAGCGTACAAGGTAGTTTGTTGCGCTGATTCGAGATTATCTAAACCGATCAAATTATATCGAGGTAAAAATCCAGCTGTCTGGCTTCTCAAGCAGTTGATTAACGAAGTTGATAATATTACTTATCGTTTGAAAAAAGTAACTCCAATGTTAAAATTAACACCTCAACAAGAATCTGATCACGAGCAAGCGAAAATTTGTTATATTTGTGAAAAAGCTTTTGACCCTGACAACAAAAAAGTACGTGACCATTGCCATTTGACCGGACAGTATCGTGGAGCGGCTCATGACCAGTGTAATTTAAAATTTCACGCTCCAGATTTTATTCCAGTTATTCTTCACAATTTTCGAGGATATGATAGTCACATCATCGTAGAAGCTTTTGGTGATCCTGAGATAAAAGCTCATCTAAAACTCAATAATGTCATCAAATGCATTCCAAATAATTTTGAAAAGTATATGTCAGTTACGCTAGGTAAATTACGTTTTATTGACAGCCTGCAGTTTATGGCAGCCTCGTTAGATGAGCTAGTAAAAGGTTGTAGTAAATTTAATAACCTAAGAGACTGTTTTGGAGATAAATTTAATCTATTAGCTAAAAAAGGAGTTTTTCCATACGAATATCTCGACGATTGGAGTAAATTTGATGAAACATCTTTACCTGACAAAGACAAATTTTACTCGCAACTTAAAAATGAAAATATAACTGATGACGAGTACAAGTATGCACAAGATATTTGGAAAGAGTTTGATTGTGAGACTTTTGGTGATTATCACGATTTGTATTTGAAAACTGACGTGTTATTATTAGCAGATGTTTTTGAAAGTTTTCGAGAAGTGAGTTATAATAATTACGGACTAGATCCTTGCTGGTATTATTCTGCCCCCGGACTGTCATGGGATGCTCTGTTAAAGTTTAGTAAGGTAAGGTTGGAATTACTGACTGATGTTGATATGTTCAATTTTATTGAAAAAGGTATCCGAGGCGGTATTAGCGTGATAACGAAGAAGTATGCTGAAGCAAACAACAAATATTTGAAAGAGTATAATCCTGACCTTCCTTCGAAGTATATAGTTTATCTAGATTGCAATAACTTGTACGGGTATTCGATGGCAGAGTCAATGCCGTTTGGTGGATTTCATTGGATCACGGCTGATCAATTTCTATCAGAGACAGAAAAAAAGATACCCGACGATGTTTCGTATTTCGTTGAAGTTGATCTCGATTATCCAACTTCGCTACACAAATTACATAACGATTATCCTTTCTGTGCGGAATCGATGGTCATAGATTATAGTTTGTTATCAGAAGAACAACAAGCGTCAGCATTACCAAGACAACATTCTATGGTAAAGAAACTAGTACCAAATTTGCTTCATAAACGTAATTATGTTTTGCATTACAAAGCTTTAAAACAAGCAGTCGATGCTGGTCTCGTGTTGAGAAAAGTTCATCGCGTACTAAAATTTAATCAGTCGCCGTGGATGAGAGGTTATATTAACTCGAACACTACAAGAAGAGCTGCGGCAAAAACTGATTTTGAGAAAAACTTTTTCAAACTGATGAACAATTCTGTTTTTGGTAAGACGATGGAGAATATTAGGAAACGCGTAAATATCGAACTAGTCAATGATGTCAATCGCAGAAACAAGCTTGTGTCAGACGATGATTTTGTGAGCATGAAAATATTTAATGAGAATCTTGTTGCGATACAAAGAAGAAAAACAAATCTAAAACTAAACAAGCCGATCTACGTTGGAGCTTCAGTCTTAGATTTATCAAAGTGGCTGATGTACGATTTTCATTATAATTTTGTTAAAAATCAATGGCCGGCTAGTAGATTATTATTTACTGATACTGATTCGCTCGTATATGAAATCGAATGTGAGGACATCTATCAGGACATGCATGATAATAGATATCTGTTTGATCTTTCTGATTACCCACGTGACAGTAAATTTCATGACGACACAAATAAAAAGGTTATTGGTAAGTTCAAAGATGAAATGAACTCGAGCGCTATCAAATACTTTATCGGATTACGTAGTAAAATGTATGCCGTATTGTTAGACAATAATAAAATAACAAAAAAAGCAAAAGGTCTGCCTCGTGATTTTGTTAAAAAGTTTATAAAATTTGATGACTACAAGTATGCGCTTGATGGCGGTGTTAGTTTTATAAGAGCTATGTCAATTCGGACAAATCATCATAAGCTCGAAACAGATGTCCTTATCAAACGCGGTTTGAGCAATTTTGATGATAAACGTTATTGCGAAAATGGGGTAGATACATTTGCACTTGGGTATTGTCATGATGATAGAGATATACTTGACATTATCTTTGCAAACTAAAATTTTATCTAAACTTTAAAAATAATGTTTGAAAATTTGACAGTAACAAATAGCTACAGTAGCAAAATCAAATATCTAATGATGGACGACAAACCATTGACAGTTGAAATTAATAATGAAACATCAGGCATATGCTTTAGTGGTACCCGTGACAAGTTAAAACTTTCGCTCATCAGATCTGATGACAGCGAGTATTTTAATTATCTCGAACAATTGTATCAAAAGTTGCTAGCGGAATTTAACAACTTTCACTGTCCGATTAGTCAGCATAAATACACCAAACTTACAATTGATCTTGATCGGTCAAAGGTGTATTTTATCGACAAAAAATACCCTCTTAACAAATCACAAATAAAAGATTTGTTTGAGTCCCGTCGTTATGTGAGCGGTAAAGTAAAGTTTAGCCTCTATTACCATGATAATGAAATATTTTTGATATCTACAGTTGAGACATTAACAGTTGGTAATGAGGTATAATACCACTTACCTTACTGGAATTCTAATGCGTAATTTAGTCCACAATCGCCACGCTCTGCTAAATCGTAATGATTTGGAAGATTGAGTCTGACATATCATTTTGCTTATTCTGGAAGATCACGTAATTAAATTTTACCTGTTACCTAGGTATTTTGCAACAGGCGTTCTATTGTATTTGTTTGGAGGTCTAGAGGGGTTGTTGAGCTCGGATTCTTAACGCAATTATTGATTGCAACAGGTGTTTTATTACGTTACCTAGGTATTTTGTATTTGTTGAGCTCGGATTCTTAACGCAATTATTGATTGCAATAGGTTTTCTATTACGTTACCTAGGTATTTTGTATTTGTTTGGAGGTCTGGAGGGGGTTGTTGAGCTCGGATTCTTACTTTCTCCTACTACTTCTGGGGTCAAACAAGAGTTTCAAAGTAGTTCATGCAGAAGACATCATGCATATTTGATCATCACCATTTTCATGTAGGACAAACAAGACATCATTGCACATCTTTTAATTAAATTCCCATTTTGATAAACCAACATCATTGTCATCTTAACAGGACCACATAAACATCCTAAGAAGTCATTCTGTACACACAAAAAAAATCATTTTGATATAATCATCCATCTAAGCGAAGTAGAGATAGCAATATTTTCAAAATGGTTACTATTCTGGCCATATTGGAAGTCAGATCAGTGCCATTTTCTTTAGAACTAACGAGATATCATACAGTGTCTTTTGAGGAATGACTTTTCATGGAATTGGAGTAGTGGCACTCTAGTTTTGTATTTAGCATAGGGTTAGAATTTTAAAGAAAAAGAATTTCCCTGGGGTTTCCTCACTAGTTATACTGGCTATTTAAAAAAAAAAAACATTGTATACAGCTTGGCCTTACTCCAGATGTACACCTTTCAAAATAGTGCTAGCTCCACTTCCCGAACTTGAGGTAAATTGTAAAAATAAAGAGCTGATAACTTTTTGTACATTTTATATATTTGGTAATTCATTCATTGCACTTTCAGAAGCTGGTAATGTCTAGTCTGGCAAAATTCATTTTCTTTATTGTAATAGCTGCCAAGGATAGTGTACTTTAGACAAATTTAGGTTGATTTTTGGAGCACACTAAGGAAGCTGTCATTTTAGGTAGCAGTTTTCTATGATCATTAAATTTTCCAAAAGTACAATATCCAAAGAAATCTCAGCCACATTACATGAAAGTAGCCTAGAGGTAAGCCAACATTCTCTCCACAGTGCATGCTTTATATGCAAACAACTTCACCTTACATACATCATTCAAAAGTACATAAATGGTGAGTGCCACCATAAAGAGTATATAGGTATTATTAATGTATGATTTAATTTTGATTGTATGGCTGAAATATTTAAGTCGCAAGCATCAAAACAATCCTTTGTAATAATTGTCCTGTATTTCCCCCCTCAAAACAGCATTTATTAGAGTCAGAGTCTTAAACCGGTACAGCCCCCCTCCATATGATAAAAAGTGAACTATTTTAAAATTCCACATTGCATTTTGTCAACATAGCAACCAATGTTATGCTGAAAGACAGGAACATGAAACTAGCCATATTTATTTCTGAGATGGGAATACTAAATATTACAGATTGAACAGGGATGGAACAGGTGAGGTTCAAAAATGTCAAAGTCAAAGGGTAAAATATTAACTTATTGTTTAACTTGGAAGAAAGCAAATTTGCTTTGTCATATTTATTTTTTTTTATTTTATTGCAAATAAACAAAAATAAACATTTTCACCATATGTTTCTTTTACTTAATGCAACAGTTTTTAATTTAAGTTGAATTTATTCCTATATTCTAAGACTTCTAATTTCCCCATAATTAAGATCACTACTCACACAAACATGCCTCATGGCAAATTATGTAAGCTAGAGAAAAAAAAAAACATAATTGACTTATTTTCGTGAATAAAATCAATGTTACTGTACCATTTTATTTAGAACAACATACATAATAATATGAAAAAAAGAAAAATAATTGCATACATTTTTATATTTGTTTTAAGGTGCTTTACAGTTTCATATTTAGCATAGGGTTAGAATTTTAAAGAAAAATAATTTCCCCAGTTTTCCTCACTAGTTATACTGGCTATATAAAAAAGACTTTATAAATCTTAGGTATTATTCAAAGAACCTTTAATTCTCTTTATGTTGATGTATGATTTATGGGTATAATATGAGTTAGAGAGTATACAGCTTGGCCTTACTCCAGATGTGCACCTTTCAAAAAAGTGCTAGCTCCACTTGCTCATTTTCACTTCTCGAACTTCAGAGGCAAATTGTAAAAAAAAAAAAGAGCTGATAACTTTTATACATTTTATGTATTTGGTAATTCATTCATTGAACTTTTAGAAGATGGTATTGTCTAGTCTGGCAAAATTCATTTTCCCTATTTTAACAGCTGCCAAGGATAGTGTACTTTAGACAAATTTAGGTTGATTTTTGGAGCACAAGGGAGCAGTCATTTTAGTTAGCAATGTGTTGAGATCATTTACAATTTCCAAAAGTATAATATCCAAAGAAATATCAGCCAAATTAAATGAAAGTAGCATAGAGGTAAGCCAACATTCTCTCCACTGTGCATGCTTAAAATGCAAACAACTTCACCTTACATACATCACTCTCTCAAAAGTATATAATAACTGGTGAGTACAATTATTAGCAATACCAAGATTTTTAAGAGAGCTAATATGGTGGCCATATTGGATGTTAGATCAGAACCATTTTCATTTAGATCAAATTAGATATCACAAGAAGTCTTTTGGATAACTCCATGTCAACACAACAATCAATCAAGGGGATAATGATATCAAAATTTTCAAGACAGTTGTTGCAGTAATCATATTAGCAATCCTATTAGCAATCTCATTAGCAATCCTATTAGCAATCCTATTTGAGACCAATTATACATCTCAAGAAGTCTTCTGGATCACCCCCATGTCAATATGACTTTCTATTCAGGAGTAACATAACAAGAATTTGAAGATGAGTGCAATGGTAGTCATATTAGATGTCAAAATTTCTACACCATTTTTCTTCAGGATTAACCAAACATCTTTGGTAAAACCTCTTTTTGATATGCCTTTCTGTTTATGAGGAATAGTAATATATGTAATAGGATTTTTAAGATGGCTGGCCATACTGAACAACAGATTGCCACCATATGAGGTCATTTAGTGAATTTCCCATGATCATATTACCATCCATTCAGGAGGAGTGTCAGTAACAAGAGTTTCAAGATGTCCATTGTGTTGGCCGTATGATGTCCAAGTAGTACCATTTTAATTTTGGACCAGCTTGACATAATAAGAAGCCCTTTGATGAAAATCTCACTCAAAAGAGCAGCAGTAACAAGATTTTTTCAAAATGGCTACAATATCAGCTATAGACTGGATGTCAATTTTAATTAAAAACCACTCAAACAAGGTAAAAAATCTCTTAGCAAAAACCTCATGTTGATAAAACATTTTCAATTGGATATTTCAGCTGAACCATTTTCATTTTTAGACTATTCCGGTGGCCTAGTGGTTAGAGCATCCGCCTCGGAAGCAGGAGGTCGTGGGTTCGATCCCCATTCGAGTCATACCAAAGACTTACAAAAATGGTACTAACAGCTGCCTCACTTGTTGCTCAGCATTAAGAGGTTGGTGTTAGGACTGGTCGGCCTGGTGTCAGGATAATATGACTGGGTGCGACATCATGCTACATGTCTGCGGCATGATACCCCAGTGCTAGACAGCACATTAAACTGCCACACTGCAAACATCGAAGTGATATGACTAAAAAATTGTTAAAAGCTACGTTAAAAATCATAAACACCACAACACCATTTTCATTTAGAACCAACTTTTAAGACCTGGGACGAAAGATTGATGGCAATCTTCCATGCAGTAGCAATAACAAACTTATACTCATGGAGACACATGAACACTGGACAACAGGCCATCCTATGAGCTATGTTGGTCAATGACCAGTAGAGCTAAACACTGGTCAAGCGAAGTCTGTGTTTAATATTTGCCCATTTTATCAAGTTTAATATACATCATTACCAACTCTGCTCTTCAAAAAATTCTTTTAAATGTTAGGCAAACATTCAGGGTTTTAAATTACAGCTATTGTTCTTGTGTAATTTATTCCATCATTGTAATGCAAGCACCACTTTAAATGAATTCACCAGACTGATGGAACCTGACCTAATCACAATTCTGAATTTTTTTTCTCAGCTGGAATTTGAATCTTTTGTGAAAACTGCATCTCATATCTGGTATGAACATAAAACAAAAATGATAAAAAAAAATTATGGTACATGGACAAAATATGTATTGAGCAAGTAGGTAAAATATCTAACTAGTAATTGCAAATCTGTCAGCTTCAACTTTCAAGTTTTTATAGCAACACTGAATTAAATATTTCAATGCTGGAAATTTTTCCACAAAAATGATTAAAAAGCTGCTGGATGTGGTTTCAATATTTTCATAATGATAATTATATATCTTTAAGGAAAAGTGTCTAAGCAGTGGACACAACTATAATCTATGAAAGTAACCAATTGTCAAAAAGCATGTATGGAAAAACACATTAAACGACTGCTATTCTCATGCATAGATACACACATACATATATTTCTGTCAATATAATTTTGACTTTATCAGCCATAAAAATCTTAATAAGTATTTTCATCTCTTCTATATAATCATGGGAAAAACACAATAAAAACTGGTATCATAAACATGTAAACAAAGAAAAAGAAGTAATAACTTTTATTCGTCAATATGAGATATCCATAGAAAGATATCTGGTTATTGTGACCCAATTTTGCCTATACTGAGAATTACTCAAGATAAATGCACCTATAAAGTTGTATGATTACATAAAGCATTGTATGAAAAAAATGAACTAAATACAAAAATTTAAAATAATTACATGAAAAATTGGACACTGTGACCCTATTTTCCCTATGATAAGCAGTACCCTTCATGATGACATAAAGTTTCATGACTATCTAAAACAGTGTAAGGAGAAACTGAGCTAAATGCAAAAATGTAAAATGAATGACTATGCCAACATCAACACTGACAAGGTCATCAGAAAATTTATACCTGTCTTGATCATCCTTTGCAGATGAGACAAAAATATGTAGCATTGGTAATTCAATTCTGGGTTACTTACATGTGATCAAACTATGTTTTACATGGAAAATAAAGTGTTTACAATTCTTTATGAGATTAAATGTAAGAACTTCTACAACAGACATAAACTGAGATACGTCATAGTAAAATAACTGAATGAAGTACTTACTTTGTAGGGGAAAGAAGCATGCAATTCTCTCTGTGTGCTGAGGCCATTATCAGGAATGGTTTATCCAGGCTGAAAACTTTCTGATCAAAACCAGAGTTCACAAATTGCCAACTGCATCTTCAATAGCTTATTTGGGTAGATCATGTCTTCAATTACATGATTAAGTACAGTCAATAATGTCCAAAAATGTATTTTTGCTTCAAGCATTACACTCTCCAATAAGAGAATCATGATCAATGGATGTTTTTATCTACAAATACAGCATCAGACAAGTGAGCAGTTAGTGTTTCTTTTTCTTCCTCTGTCAATCTGATTACTTTCCTGTACTGCTGAAAACATGAAATAAAAGTAATACAGTACAGTATCAGCTTCATTGATGGCCATTTACCATTACCCTCTGTTCACAGCTACTGCTGCATGATGCACACAGTGTTATCTGGTTTGTAGTGGTGGGATGATTAATCCAATTTAAAGACTGTTAAGAAAAGTAAAATCAAGCATTTGATTATGATTTTTATCAATAACTATAAATGATACTGGTTTTTCTTTTCTGTATTATTCAAAATTGAAGAGTGAAATCTTCCAGGAAAAGTAAATGTCTGAATAAAGCTTCAAGCTAATACAGGTTTCTCTGTAAAATACCATATGAGTGCTAGCATATTGTGGCTGACAGCAAACTGTTCAACTCTACGGATATAAGCAATTTGAGAATTACCAAATATACAGAAATTACATCATCCATGAAAAAATATACAAAATATCTTTCATTAAAATTAACTGTAGAGCAGTTATAATAAAGCAATATCTAAATTTTGACTGATTCCTAATACTGCTAACATACCAATCTATCTAATGCCTCAGTATACAGCACATCATCTAGACCTTGGGTCAGAGACTATACAATTCATCCTCTATCACTATGATCACAGATCTCTGTACAATTTATCCTCTATCACTATGATCACAGATTTCTGTACAATTTATCCTCTATCCCTATGATCACAGATTCCTGTACAATTTATCCTCTATCACTATGATCACAGATCTCTGTACAATTTATCCTCTATCACTATGATCACAGATTTCTGTACAATTTATCCTCTATCACTATGATCACAGATCCCTGTACAATTCATCCTCTATCACTGATCACAGATCTCTGTACAATTTATCCTCTATCACTATGATCACAGATCTCTGTACAATTCATCCTCTATCACTATGATCACAGATCTCTGTACAATTCATCCTCTATCACTATGATCACAGATCTCTGTACAATTCATCCTCTATCACTATGATCACAGATCTCTGTACAATTCATCCTTTATTCCTATGATCACAATCTCAGTACAATTTGTCCTATGACCCCATAATCCCATATCTCTACATTCATCATGTAGCACCTTTATGATTACAGATACAATATGTCTAGTCCTATGATTATAGATCTCTAACAATTCACTCTCTAGCCCTATAATTACAGATGTCTATACAATGCATCCTCTAGCCCAATGATTACATCTACACAACTCATCCTCTGGCCCTGACATCACAGACCTATATACAATTTGTTATCTAGCCCTCAGATCACAAATCTCTTTACCACTTGTCTTCAAGCCTTCTTCAGATCTCTATATAATTTGTTTATCACTTAGATTACACAGTTCTATACAATTCATCCAGCCCCATGATCACAGATCTCTATACAATTTGTCCTCTAGCCCTATGATCACTGATCTCAATAAAATGCACTCTTTAGCCCTATGATTACAGATCTCTCAACAATTCAACATCTAGCCCTATGATTCATCCTCTAGCCCTATGATCATAGATCTCTATACAATTTGTCCTCTTTCCCTATGATCACTGATCTCAATAAAATGCACTCTTTAGCCCTATGATTACAGATCTCTATACTACTCTATACTATTCAACATCTAGCCCTATGATTCATCCTCTAGCCCTATGATCACAGATCTCTATACAATTCATCCTCTAGCCCTATGATCACTGATCTCAATAAAATGCACTCTTTAGCCGTATGATCACAGATCTCTACAATTCAACATCTAACCCTATGATTCATCCTCTAGCCCTATTATCACAGATCTCTACAATTGATCCTTTGGCCCTAGCATATTGAACAACATGAACAGCATATAAAAATGCAACATCTGTTTCACTCCTTATGTAAATGAATACCTAAAATGTACACACATATTGGTTACAAGATCTTTGTGCAGCATAAATTAAAATCAACTTTGGACAATGTGACTTTAAAGAAAATCACTTTTATTATTGATTCTGGTGGTGCTTTTCTTTCTGAATCCCATTTATTTTTTGTCTGTCATTTGTCCCCAACCTCCATTTCCAACCTTTAAAGACAAAACTGATACATGGTCAGTGTCCTTCTTGATTATACAAAAGAAGCATTCATAGCCACTTTATATAAGTTGGATTTAATGCAAACATAAATCATGCAATATATAATTTAGTCACATTTTATTTTCTAATACAGTGGTACATACCTTGACAAAGGCTGACAAATCCAAGAGCTCTTTTATACAAGACTTATTAAGGACATATTGAGGAGTCCTCAAAGAGATCAAATCTTGGCAGACCAATAAGGTACATGAAACAGAATGCTAGTCTACAGAAGAATTAAAAGACAAACCAGTAAGGAAGACTGGAGTCTATAAAACCATTTTGATTTTATGACAGTATATAAGACACACAAAAGCTCACTATGTCACAGCATGGCAGAAACAGTGCAAACAAATTATGAATAATCTCAAGGATCTTAAGTACAAGTTTTGCAAACAATGTCCAGCTCACCTTTTTTTTTCCGAAACTAAAGATCAACATACAGGAAAGAAAAAAAGAAGAAAGAAAAGGCCTGACTTTCAAACTTTAAGAGTCCAGGTCAGAGTCAGACATTAATAAGCTAATAAGCAATTACTCATAATCAAGTCATTTGAATCATAGTACAACAGAAGTGGAGATCTAGGAAATGGCTGATTTAGCAGGAATCATGCTAGTCCATGCTGCACTTAATGAGGTCCTCAATTCAAAAACCATAAAGGATAAAAGGTAACAAAATATCATGCAAACTCCTTCTCTGATATACTAGTGTTCTTTATTTGTTCCTAATCAATAAGTACCAGAATATTTCCCTGAGGAAGAATCATAATTCTCCACTGACCTTTCTTAAGGTCATGAATAAAGTCCATTGGAAATGCTGTAACAAAGTTTTCAGAGCTTCAAGCTCTGATTTGTCCCCTAGTGCCTTGAAGCATCAATTGAAAACACCAAAGAGAACAATCTATTGATGTCAGTATTCCTGATGGCTATCAACGAGCACTCTCTGCCTCTTATCTGTTACTAAACCTTTTCATTAATCAATACAAGATATTTCAGCATTTTTATTTGCTTATGAAGTAATTTCAATCAATACTAAGGGAGGATTTATATGGTGTGAAGTGTACTGAGAGTAGATTGTATACAGTAGTTAAAAAATGTTATTCATCAAATGGGTAACCACCTCCCATTGTGCTATGGTGGTGATTGGAATTTAGCAAATATTGAGCAAATAACATGATCACTTTGACCTTTAATCTTTTAGATTTTTGAGAATCTCTGTTTTTTTTGGACAGGAGCTGCAGTATATTAGTAGTTAGTCTGCCAGATTGACACTCAATGAGTACAAGGTTTGAATCCTGCCCTGAAAGGCACTTTATTCCAATTGCTTCAGCATTATATAGTCTTTTACATGCTGATGTGTCAAGAAATGTCAATTAACTAACTCTATTGTTTTTAAACTTTACATTATAATCAGTACCATTTAGCCAAATTTTGTTTCAACATGTCATTAAACACCACCACAACCACTATTACTATGGTTCTACTACTGTTTTAGAACAATTCATAGATCCATGAAAGATGCAAATACACTGGCAAAAATCTATACAGAATAGATGTCAAAGAGACACAAAGATGACTGTTACTGCTTTGTTCCTCAGTATGTAACATTTCTTGACATTATGTAATATTATGTAACATTTATTGCACAGAAGGAGTATGTACATTTCATTTGTTTTTGAAACTACATCTTAGCTTTGTATATAGGAGAAGTATAATTTAAATTAAATAAGACATTCTTAGTAGTATTACCAATCTTGGAACATATTTAGTTATACTGAGGGGACTTATTCATTTATTTAATTTAATCATTCATTCATTAGAATAACAGTGCTCAATAATTTCAGATTGATTAGAATAATAACTGTCATAAAAATGCTGTGAATTTACTTATAGAGACATTTGGATATTTAATAGCTATTACAGAATTATTGTGAATTCAATTAAAGAGACTATGTTATGTGTAGGCTTGTTCAAAAGTAACAAAAGAAAAGAGTGAAGCCAACAAGCTTGCTTTGTAAATTTTAACAAAATAATTTATTTCCTGGAAAAAAAGGGAACAAATATGAAAAAGGACTAACAGTTTGTGAATTTAATCCAAAAATTGATCCTGGAATCTAAAAATATAAGTCCTATCACTAAAATGTTCTAAATGAATCCAAGTCTCAATCCCAGTAAAGTTCTAATATGGAGGCCAATGATGTCAGATGAATGCTGTATTGTACAGATGTGTCAACAGTTCCTCATTGAATTTTGTGAATCATGAATAATATTCTAGCTTTTGAATTCCTAATAATTTCCACTGATTGTCTTTGTCCAAGACTTTGATGATAAAGCAACTTATTTTCCAGGAAAAAGGAATTATTTTAAATAACAATTTCAACTCAAATGGCAACAACACAAAATACCTTTGAGCTCCTAAGACATAATTTTACAACTAATCAATTAGAAAATGTCTGTTTTAACCCACGATTTTTAAATCACATGATGGCTCACATGACCGGCTACGTAATCACTAATTTGAACAGTGCAGTAAAAAAAAAAATGCCATTTAGCACGTAGCCTAGAACAGCCTTTTCTAAAAATAAGATTCTCATGCTGAAAATGAATAATAAAAAAACACCTGTTAACAACATGGCTAATATGTGGGCCTCACATGACCTTGGTAATAACCAATCATTTTTACAAAACACTCAACCAAGATGAGCAAAAAATAAAAATGTAGCAATATACTGCAATTATCAGGTCAAAAAAGAGAACTGAATTTTCATAAAAGTTAAATCCCATGAAAATTATTATAATAAAATGCAATGAAACAAAAATAAAAAAAGAAATTTAAAACTAACACACATATATTTTAATTACATATACATAACAGATTATATCAAAGTGATTCTCCTGTACTGCTGATACATTAGTACACTACAGGACATCATTTAGAATTCCTTTGGAACTCATTCTGATACTCAATACTTTTTGGAATTGATTTAGGACTTCAGGATTTCATTCACAATACTCTAAGATATTTTTAATTCTTTCACTCTGTATTTTAGGGAAATAAAGTATACTTTCCATTACATAAAACTTCTTGGTTTTCACTCTTTCTTATTACTTATTTTAAGAACATAGAGTCATAACAGATTAAATGATATAAAGTTATACAGCAGAATGGAAAGAACGCTCAAAAAATTTAAATAACAATAGGTTTTTCATGTGTTAACCATCTGGCGAGTCAGGTGAGGTTCTGGGGCCCATCCCCTGGGGTCCCTGCAAGGGGATGAAAAGTCCAATATTTAATAATTGCTAATATTTTTTTCCATGTATTTTCTGACCAGCTATGTACATACATTCTTTGGAGGATGACATAAAACAGATTTTGTGCCAAAGGTCTTGGTCTTGAAGGGGTAGAAAAGAGAAAAAAAAAACATGGGGATTTGCCATGGCAAGCCATAAATGTATCTCTAGTTTTAGTTATAAATAAATGCTTTTGCAAAATAAGAAATAATACCAGCAAAGAACAGAATAACAAAAGAATTGCATAAAAAATACAACCAATACACGTATTTTCAAAGCTAATAGTATTTTAACAAAAGGAACCAAATTTCTAAGCAGTTATTCAATAAATTATTAGTTTGAAATGAAAAAAAATTCAGATGAAGAGGAAAGTTAATGAATGAAGAATGATACAAGACCCAAAACAGAAAATCCTACAGTGCAGCTCTTTGATGGTAACCAAATAATCAAACATGGCAATGCTGCATGGGACCAGACTTTGCAATTATTTGGGACATTCTAGGGCTAAAATAAGAGAAAAATTACTTAATGTTAAATGTCAGTTTCCTTTCCATGGGTTTGTTTAATATTGATAGATAAGTCTCCGTAAGATATATCAACTCATTGATTTATTAATTTCCATGAATATTAGAAAGAAGTTAAGCATAGCTATTTATAGCACCATAGTACTTTTCAGTAATCAAATCATTACTTGTACTAAAAGCCTACACTTAGGTTTATGCTGAATGTGACAAGTAACAAACCAAGTAAATTACTTCTGAATGCATGCATCTACAAACTAAGGCAATTTAAATACTGCTGAGTTTCATTTTGGCTGGGTGATAACTGATTCAAAATGAGACAGCCATTTTGCAGCCAACTGTTCAAGTCATGATTAAGGCCAATAAATCAGCACAACACTTATACCAACACTGACTGAAGGTTATTATTAGTATATGGGTGGTGCTGATTTATTGGCCTGGTCATGAATATGTCTTAAATCTGATAATATTATATATCCACAAGAACACCAAAATGTTCAATATGAAAAAGCAATTTATTTCCTTGACATAGGAAAAAAATATAACAAATCACTTCGGAAAGGTTCATTTGCTAAACAATTATCTCAGTCTCACTGATACACAATTCTAATGATTGAGCGGCATAGTGTTCAGAAGAATGTCAATACAAGAAAACTGGAACCTCATTCCAACATCATCTAAAAACCCTTGAAATTAATGTTAGAATATAAAGAAGATGTACACACAGGAGCATATGTATACCTATATGACCTCTATATGTATGACCTTGAGGTTTAAATCCAGCAAAAACTACACTCTTGCACTGAACCTCTATGACCTTGACATTAAGGTCTATGACTCATTTGGAAATGTCCTCCAGTGAACCTACAGTATGTGAAAATCATAGTCTGATAATGACTTAATAAAACAAATGAAGAAAAAAAAACAAGAGTCCCTAAAAGGAACTGACATTCTACTGACAGAGAAGAATTTTCAGGAATTCAAGATAAGGCAATTTTTTTCTTTTTAATTGCTGATCAACCATCTCTGATATTTTTTTAACAGTAATAAGATTTTCAAATTATCTATCATAGCAGACATACTGGCTGTAATATTAGAACCATTTTCATTTAGGACCAACTAGACAGCATCCTAGAAGTCTTCTGGTGAAAACCCATGTTGATATGTCTTTCTATTTAGGGGTAGCCATAACAAGATTTTCAAGATAGCAGCCATGGTGGCCATATTGGATGTCAGATCAGTACCATTCTCATTTAGGGGGAACTTGACATCAAAAAAGTTATTTAGTGAAACTTAAGTCAATATGACCAATCACTAAGTAGCAATAACAAAAGTTTTCAAGATGACCACTATGGTAGCCATATTAGAGGTCTGATTAGCACCAATTCCATTTGAGTCCATCATAAAAAGTCTGCACCAATTCCATTTGAGTCCATCATAAAAAGTCTGCTACTAAAAACCACATCTTCCTTGTCTTGAACTGATGACCCCTTCCATTTCCTTCTCTCATGAAGGCATGATTCATTGATCATGGTCACAGAACACCAAACTTGACATGGTGTGGCTCACCAATAAGCACAATAAGTCACACAGTTGCAGTTGTTTGTCCTGCCTTGGGAGTGGCCAAGGTATCATACCTCATGGGCACTGATGACATCATAACTAGCAGCAAGGATCCTTGGCCCTTAGGTGTTCTCTGAACCACAGGAACTGCAAAATGTTTTTGTCCCATGGTGGATATAGTCTTTCCCAGGAGGATAAGGGATCCAGGCCCTTTCTGGAAAAGGATTCATCAACTGAAGGCAAGGAAGAGGTGTGTGAAGATAATGCAGCATATTTATTGTATACATTAATGATAATAAGCCCATCTGACACGCATTGGTAAATAAACATTTTTGTTTCTTTTTTTCTCCTGGTGTTTTGTAGAAAGGAAGACACTCACCCACCCACAGAAACAATCACACATGCACACACACACAACCCCTCTGAGTGATCAGTGTCCATCTTGGATCTGGGAGATCAAGGGTTTGAATACTGGCCAAGTCATAAAAAAGACTTATAAAGATACAAGCAGCTGTTTCACTTGGCACTCAGCATTAAGAGGTTAGAGGTCATACTGCACTGCAGACATAATAGCAATATGGTAATATTGTTCAAGCTACATAAAAAATCCCAAACACACATACACATCACAATGCATTCATACAAAAAAGAAAATTCTACTTTTCCAACTGCCTTCCTAATGAATTGTAACTGAAAATATTAAACAGAAAGTAACTTCAGTTGTAGAGAAATTTTGAATGCTTATGTCATATCTGTTTCATATGATATTGAACAAATTTTGCTAAATTTGCACAAATCAGGGCCTAATGAGTTTATATGGAAAAATGGGTAAAATTTTGTAATTGGGCTAAAACTGACTCAAACAGTAACTAGCACTTTATTTTTTTCAAATTCTAATGTTTTTTCTCATTTTTGCAATGTTAATTTCTAGCAATTTCCAACAAGGATTAAATTCCACCAAAATAAATCTTAAATCAATTCTTGAACTGAGACATTTGATTGATGAATTTCAAGTCAGACTTAAAATTCAGTCAATTGTATTGCTGGAATTTTGACTCAAGTTGTGTTGGCAAATTTGAGGTCTAGTCAAGAAAATAATAATGAACTGAAACCATGTGGAAATTTTCCCACATACTGTTTTGTCTTGAAAGTTTTCATACACTATTTATTAATTATTATTGTTTGAAATAAAATATAATTATAAGTAAAAGATTAATTAAAATTTATTTAATTACGTACAATGAGCACATTTTAATAAGAATTGAGGGTTCTCTTTATAAAATAAAGAAAATAAATATTTATGATTATTGATGAGCAAGTTTTAAAAATTTAAGTACAAAAAATAGTCATGATTTTTGTAGATAAACAGTGCATAAAAATGAAAAAGATAAAGCAACAATTTCTGTGAAGCAATAATATATGATAAATAGTGTAACAAATTAATTGTCAACTAATGGTGAAAGAAAAATTAAGTTTTAAAGAAAGTCATGATTTCAGTCATGTAATGCTGTATAAAAATTTTGAGTAAAAAAATAACAGCAATGATTTCTGTGTGGCAATAGTGTATGAAAATTAGAAAGCATTAGAAATTTGTGGCAGCATAGTACAAGATTAATCAAACAATTACCAGATCTTTAGTGAAAGATCAGAATTCATTACAGGCATTATTGAAGATCAAACCTAATAAAGACAATAAATTATAAAATTATCAGCCAAGCCTTGCTGCATCTCAACTGAGTTGTTGAAAGGTGTTTCATTTTACACTGCTCCTCCATAATGACAAGCAGATTTGTTACATTTTATGGTGTCAATGATAGTTTAGGCTCACTTTGACTAAGCAATATAACATCAAATCCTTCAAAGGCACTTGGTATTAAAATTATTTATTCTATAATTTTACATCATGGTGATTTTGGATTGATTCTGCAATTCATAAATTTCCAAAACTGGTTGGTATTCCATTAAAATCAATTCTTTCATCTTTCAGTATCCTGGTGAACTGATAAGATCATCATCATGTAAACATATCAGCTTCTCTACGCAGCATCAACATTGCAGCAATCATCTTAAAATTTTATTGCAGGTCACTTTACACTCTTATACAAACACAAGGAACTTGTTATCTCCAGCAATGGTGCCTTAACATAAAAACTTGTATATAAGTTGAATCCAACTGCAAAGTGCATACACCCAGATCTGCCATTGCATATTGCGCTGGCAGATCTAGGTCTGTGCAGTTTGTCTGGAGTAATCAGAAGAACAAACAATAAAGACACAGCTCTGCAAGCTCTTATTCCAGATCAAGATCTTTGTTGTCTGCAGTTTGACTTGACTTATAAGTAGGTATATATGGTAGTAAAGTTGATCCAGAGGATCAAACTGGATCAGTTGTCATGGATGTGGCATTGAGCAAGGCACACACAAACAGATAAACACATACATAATAATGCATAATCTTCAATGTGTTGCTGTGCCATCAAACACCAAAACACACCCATATGTTATCTGGTAGAAGTCTCCAGTATTTACTGACTCTTTACTGAATGAAGTATTATTTATATGTTATAAGTAAGCTTTTTTATCTCCTCTGGTTAGCAGGAAAGTTGATATGATAAATTCCTTGAACTGCATTACACCCAATGCAAGACATATAGAATTATTATGCTGACAACATTTCATATTTATACAGGAACCTGCCACACTTTCCTCCTGGTATAGCATGACATCAGTAAAAGCAAAATATGGTTTTTCCTCTGACCTATAGATGTTTTACTAACACCTATCTATTTACAGTATCAAGACACTAACACCTGTCTATTTACAGTCTCAAGACACTAACACCTGTCTATTTACAGTATCAAGACACTAACACCTGTCTATTTATAGTATCAAGACACTAACACCTGTCTATTTACAGCATCAAGACACTAACACCTGTCTATTTACAGCATCAAGACACTAACACCTGTCTATTTACAGCATCAAGACACTAACACCTGTCTATTTACAACATCAAGACACTAACACCTGTCTATTTACAGCATCAAGACACTAACACCTGTCTATTTATAGCATCAAGACACTAACACCTGTCTATTTACAGCATCAAGACACTAACACCTGTCTATTTACAGCATCAAGACACTAACACCTATCTATTTACAGCATCAAGACACTAACACCTGTCTATTTACAGTATCAAGACACTAACACCTGTCTATTTACAGTATCAAGACACTAACACCTATCTATTTACAGTATCAAGACACTAACACCTGTCTATTTACAGTATCAAGACACTAACACCTGTCTATTTACAGTATCAAGACACTAACACCTGTCTATTTACAGCATCAAGATAGTCATTATCAGGTTGCCAGGTAATACATTTTCATGCCACTGACAGAGCAAACAATACTAGCTTGAGTTACCTGAGTACTGACCAGTATTCCCATAGTTCCTAAACACTAAAATGAAGTCACACCTTTAACTGTCATGCTTTGGTTGTCACACCAACAGAGCTACATATTGTTTTCTCTTCCCTTCACATGTTTAATTAAACCTGTGTGTATGTGTATCAAACCAGCAACACAACACACCTACCAGTAAGCTAAGTGATAAACATTTAATACTTTATCCTCTGCAAAACTACTGCTGTATTTATCTGTTTTACAATGACATGATTATTAATATTTCATTCATTTGTGATTAACTATGATAATGGTTTCATGCAAATTGAAGTTGGGATGTAAAAGTACTGACTTGCAAAGTTGACAGCTTTTTATGGGGGTTTTGAGATGAGGGGAGGCTAATTTTAAACTGAACTTCAAAATTTTATACTAAATAGTTTCTGAAGTAATTCCCACAAAAGGATATTCATAAAAAGAACATAAAATGTTTTCCAATCTAAAACATTTTTTCCATTTTAATTATATAACTCCATCAATGCAAAAATGCTTCTTTTCTGTTATATTTATCTGATTTTTGCCTCAAAATTGACATCATGACAAGACTTGAACTCAGCCTCAGCAGTGCAACTTGACATTTCAGATACCTTTGTTAAATATATGTAATTTAACTACTTATGTATTAGCTTTACATTTGTAATTTTATTTTTATTTTATTACATGTTATTGTAATGATAACTTTATTCACTGGATTTTACATTTTTCCAGAAAATTTAGTTCAGTTATGTTTTGACCTGGTAAATAACCAGTATTGCTAAATTGTAATTTTAGCTGACCTAGTTCTGGACCTTGTTTCAGAAGTATTAAACAACTTTTTTTTTTTATATTTCTTTGCTTGAGTGAAAATCAATGGTCATAATAATCAAGGTCATACTTGTCTTGCATGTCAGTTCTATGTAAACAATTTTTTAAAATTTTTATTCAATCTTATAGATTTGTACAGTAGAATCAAATTCATTCATGGCATACATATCAGCTGCCTATGGTGTTACTATGATGTTTTAACTAAGTGACCATGTGACCCCATCATGTGATCTAAAACTGCATTTAAAACTAACATTTTATTTAAGTCATTCGTAATTCATACCTTCAGATTCAAAGGTATTATTTTGTTGTTGCCAGTTTGAATTGAATTTTTTATTTAAAATAATTTATTCACCCTGGAAAATACTTATGCTCATTAGAAGTCTTGGACAAGGACATTTATTGGAAATTATTTGGAATTCTAAAGCCAGACAATTGTTTTTAGTGATTCAATAAGGAACCATTGACACAGCAGCACAAAACAGGTTATAGAAGATGTCATCGCCTTCCATCTTGGAACTTCAAAGGGATTTGAACTTTGGTTCACTTAGAACTTTTTTTTATAGGACTTGTATTTTTAATTTTTGGATTAGATTCCAAACTGTAAGTCCTTTTTCATATTTTTACCTTGTTTTCTAGGAAAACAAATTATTCTGTTAAATCTTATAAAGCTTGTTGGCTTCACTCTTTTTTTTTGTTATTTTTGTATGAGCCTCGACATGTAACACCATCATGTAAAGAATACTTGCTTTTTGCGCAAACATTAATAAATTTCATCTTTTTAAAATTCACCTTGTACAGATGATACCTATCTACAATGGACACAATTTTTTGTGGTTCTTGGGGTGTCCTTTATAGACAGGTTTCATTGTAAACAAGTTAAGATCTTAAGCAAATAGTATTTAACTTCTTTGTGCACTGTACTGGTTAGCATATGCTTTTTATGGGTCATCATTATTATTAAAATTAACTGATCCACAATGCATGGTGAAAACAAACTACATGTATAATCAAGTTTCCGACTGGAAACTCTAAAATAGACTTTGCATATCCTTGCTACAATTTTGACAAGAAATGTAATTAAGAAGTTATGTTCAAACAGTTAAGATCCAGTATCAAAATGGTGCTAGAATAATTTAACAATTTACAATTTATCCCAAAACTGAGATTACTGAAGAAACAACAAAAATAACAAACTGTCCCTTTCATATTCATCATCACATTCAACTGTGATCAGGAAAAAATAAGATTGACCATCCAGCAAAATTCTGAACTTGACAGGGACTGCTAAGCATAATGACTTCTCTAGCTTTCAGACCAGAATCCTAAATGAACAATTTCAGAAAATTATTTCACTATAACAATTGGTGGCCAAGTTCAAAGTATGATTTTTAAAATTTGAAGTCCAAGGTAAAATTTCTCCAAAAACCTATGATATTATACAGAAAATAGAAGACCACATGTAAAAAAAAAAATGAGATTTCTAAAATGGAAACTACATGACTGTTACAGAAGCAGGGACTCGCATTATCGTGAGAACTGTAAATGAATGTATATACGTATCAATTCCTGAAAAGGAAAATTTTTAAACAGGGAATTTTAAATTTCAACTAGTTACACTTTAGCAATTAAGGAAAAAGACAGGTGATAAATATAATATTCATACAGGTAAATTTTGCTGGGATTAATATTTGCTATCACACACTGTGACTATTTAGTTGCTTAAATCTCCAGCATTATAAAAATATGGCGACATGTATCTGGGCGTATAAGAAATTATGTTAGCAAATCAATACCAAGCTGAACTGAAGTTCAGTATATGTTCTTGACATTTTCACTGCGGTAGATACCTTGGGGAATCAATGAAGGCAAAAAATTAAGATAACTCCAATCCCCCAATTGCTACATCTTGATTTTAAGAAAAGTATTTTCTAATCAATAGAGATTGCTGTGTCTAATCAAATACTGTTCTTGTTTAGGAAAGACTGAAATCTGAAATTAAGGTTGTGCAAAATTCCAAAGAAAAAGACCATAGATTTGATGTCTGAGACTACAACACCCTTGTATAATTTGAACAAAATCATAAGCTGACATTGATATAAATAAGTGAATATATATTTGACTTTCACTTAGTTTTAACTGTTATTCTTATTGCTGGTGACTATTGTACCAAAAGGTAATACAAGTAATAATGGAAGATTTTAAAATTAATAATAAAGATATATGACCCAGTCTTATAGTTTCCTGTAGAAACGTAGAAAACAATATATGAAACAGGCAAAACTAAAAGCAATGGCAGATGACCAACTTATCGAAATGTTACTGACTGACATTGCATGTGACTCAATGAGAATGTAATGCAAAGTGATGTGAGCATTTTCTACTTTAGCACAGTATATATCCTACATATTTGCATGTCACACAAAAAAATTTTTTCTTTACTCCAAATTCTCTTAATCTTTTATAACTAGCTTCAAAGTATTGCTTCAGTATACAACTGAGAGCAATTATGTCCAAAAAAACACCTGAATAGCAAAATTATTCCACCAACCCCCAAAGACATGAGATAACCATATGTCCAAGTAAAAGAAAGTAAAAAATTCTGAATGATAAAACTAAGATATTAGCCTGGGACAATTATTTTTGTTTTGTTCCTCCAATTACTATTTGGGAGGAAGGAATTCAATGTAGACTGAGGACTAAAACTAGGAAAAATGAGAGAAATGTAATAATAACAGGTAATGAATTACATCTATTCAAACTGGTACTTGGAAAAGATTCAAGTGTGTACATGCAAATAAGTAAATCATTGCAAAAGTGCTATTTCAGCTTTCATTACATTTGATGTGGTCAAATAGACAAGTCTAGAGGCTGTTAGCTATCTGTCAATGCTGTTCTACATTTTCCCCTTAAAATGAATACAAAAGAAAATTCTTAAAAAGCCTTAGAGCAATGTTCAGTTTCTACACTTTGATTTTGGCAGAAATTTAGAGTGTTCCTTATAACCAGTCCTAGACACACTGAAAAATTATTTTTAAAGAAATGTGTGTAGGCATCTGCTTCTACAATAGCCTTCAATTTGTTTTCTTGATGAACCTTTAGATTTCTGTCTAATTCTCCATGGAAAGACTCTGAACTGATATCAGTTTGTCATCAGCATTGAGTTAAAAGAAATCCCCAAGTTGGCCAACAGATACCGACAGCATACTAATGAAGTCACCAATTTACTGAAATAACATTAGTGCATGCAGTATCCTCAGAAAATGGAAAAGAATAACAATTTTGTACCAGTCATGATAAAGTTATGAAAAATTGACAAATCAGTATATATATATGAAAAGTTGATATAGGAATTATATAAGGAAATTTTTTTAAATCATTGATCATTTTTCCAATACTGTACTTTCTCCTATATTCAATATTTTACCTAAATATTAATTATTAAAAATGTTTGACACAAAATTTGCAAGATAAAAGTATCAGCCTTTGAATTTCCTTACAGTTTATTTATCAGTGTCAATACATTTATGAAAATAAGCAAAATGCTGGATGGATTCCTTTGGTGAAAAACCAAGATTTCTCCAGCATATTACCGAACCAATATCACCTGAACCAAGACAGGAATATGTACTCACTATTAAGACCCTTCCACAAATTAAAGTTTATTTTATCCTTTATAAAATATTATAACTTTTTATTTGGAAATGGGGAATGGAGGGGTCTCGGAGGTCTCGGTCTGTACCTTGTACAACTAAGTTTTACCTAATGTCATCAAAGCATGTATTTCAAGACAGTATCCAACTTCTGCATATTGCCTTTTGTCACCACTCACAGATTGCTACTTTTGACATGGTAATATGGTAATATAATTTCTGTAACACAAAGTGGTTAGTACAGGACAAGTTTTCTGTTAATATGGTGAGTGAGGGGTTGGACAACACAGATAATACCATCATGAAATCTAGGTCAATCAGGCTTTACAGTCATTATATATGCATCCTTTTACATACAAAAATTTCATCATTAGGTAAAGCTACAGGAACTCACTTGGAACTTCACTCTAAGTTTTAACTGACAAATCAAAAGTTTAGTTAAAAAGCAGCTACCAGTAATTAATTAAAAATGCTAAAACAAACCAAAAAATACCATATATATTAACTTAAAAGTCAAATCAAACATCAAACAACAAAGATCCTGATCTGCCATACAATAAATAAAGTAGTTGCAGATCAGGGTCTATGTTGTTTGATTCCACTGATTACTCCGAACATAACTGCACAAACCCAGATCTGCCAGCACATTATTTTATTGCAGATCTGGGTTTGTGTAGTTGTATTTGGGCTCATCTTATAAGTGTGTATATTCATTACCTCAAATTAAAGATGAATGACTGTGTACAACTCTTTCATCATGACAAACATAATTACTGCATCCTAACCTGTCATTTCAGAACTATGAACCTGAAAAACAGACTGTAAAAGTTCAGAAATTCTTACTGAATGAATTGAAGAGTCCATTCTCCAAATTCTTGGATTTGGCAAATGTATCAACTCTCCACATGTGAAGCATAAAAACAATGGCACTTGCAAGTTGTCAAAAAGTAAATGATGACCACATCCAAATGATGACCACATCTAAATGATGTTAGTTCTAAAATAATTCTTTCTTACATTCTTATGTACATAAACACCCAGGAAATTCTAAATATAAGAACACTCAGATATGCACTACAACCTTTTCAGTATGAAGAAGCTAAATTGTGGAAAAATCTCCCCAGTAATTTTCAAACAACCTCCAATTTTTAAAGTTTTAATGCCACTTAAAGGATAGATCTGGAAGCATATTTTCCAGTCTCCAAATGTGTACAAAAGTAAAGTGACAACTGCTGCAATAATCAGTTCCATGTTTAGTATCCCAGCTTTTATGTCTTGTATACTGGTATATGCATACATCTTTTAGATATCAGTATCCTAGTTTTATGTCTTGTATACTGGTATATGCATACATCTTTTAGATATCAGTATCCCAGCTTTATGTCTTGTATACTGGTATATGCATACATATTTTAGATATCAGTATCCCAGCTTTATGTCTTGTATACTGGTATATGCATACATCTTTTAGATATCAGTATCCCAGCTTTATGTCTTGTATACTAGTATATGCATACATCTTTTAGATATCAGTATCCCAGCTTTATGTCTTGTATACTAGTATATGCATACATCTTTTAGTTATCAGGATGTGGTTATATTGCTTACACCAAGTATTGGACTGTCAGATATTCCACCCCATCCAAGATGTTACCTGGTTTCTTTAACTCTGCTTCTTGTGTTGTCATTTTAGCTTTTAGTTCTGTTATCTTGATTACAACTTAAAGTTCTTTAGTTTTACATGAATCTTTAAGTTACTTGTGATTCCAATGTACTGTTCTCATATGTCCTATGTGTATCAGAACACCTGCAAACAATTTTTTTGGGGGGGGGAAGAAAGGGGAAACACATAGTGGCCAGCTAAAACATTTTATGGATTTTTATGAATTTAGGACACAACATGTTTAGAGGTGAAATCGGGGAGGTGGGGGCATTACTTACCCCAATGCCCCTAAGTGTGGGCACTCATGCTGTGTATGCTGTTAGTTACATGTAACTGATCTCTCTTGTGATATATAGCATTATCACTACTTGTATGTGTGTGCATTCTGTACCTATGTGCATAGTCTAGTCTTGTCCAACTCTTTATTTATTTAAAATTTGTATTTAAAATCATCTCATATGTGCGTATTTGCTTGTCAATAAGCATTAATATTTTAACACTGCATTTACATGTAATTGTCTAGTAGATTCTATTCATTTAAATTGATTCGCTGCATTAAATCTTTAAATGGGAGCCACAGCAGCTGAGTTGTTAGCACTGGAACAAAGTCCATGGGTTGCAGATTTATACCTACCCAGAATGAATCATATCCTTCCATAAAAAAGAACAATTAAAATGACCATAATTCAGAGTTTCTTTTACAAATTGATTACCAGGGCCAGTGACCGAGTGGTCTAAAGCGCTGTCCCTTACGGATCACTGCCATCTCACCGCTGTCTGCGTGTTCGAGTCTAAGATTCGTGTTCGAGTCTAAGATTCGGGGAATGTGGATATGTGAGAAAGCTTGCCAGTAGCTTCTCGTGGGTTGGTGGTTCTTTCCGGTGATTTCACGGTTTCTTCCTCCACCATTAATACTGGCCGCCATGTATAGCCTATCGTGTGCTGAAAAATGGCGTTAAGCACCACCACAACAACAACAAATTGATTACCAAGGCCTAGTTATGAGTGCAGGTTTCCAACTGAGTTATCTTTTTCTTTAAGGGTGACATCCACGATTCTGTTTATGGGCCTGATGAATAAAAAACAATGGCAACGTCAAATATAACCAATGGACAATATGATGGCCTATAGATAAGAATGTATATAAAGGTAATTTGGTTCTTAATGTAGTAAATGTGTGTACTGAAAGTAAAATTATGCTGGCCCCCTCTATACAGTTCATGACTAGAAAATGTTTACATAAGGCAAGAGAAAAGCAAGCATACAGTGATTCCTCCAAAAAATAAATATTTTCAGGTTTTGATGATTACATACCCTTTCAGTAACAAGAAAGATAAAAAAAAATAAGGTCTAGATGAAGTCTGTCTGTAATTAGGGTAATCACATTCTAACGGGCCTTATTCAATTAGGGTAATCTCATTCTAAAAGGCCTTATTCAATTAGGGTAATCACATTCTAAAGGGCCTCATTCAATTAAGGTAATCATATTCTAAAGCGCCTTATTCAATTATGGTAATCTCATTCTAAAGGACCTCATTCAATTAAGGTAATCACATTCTAAAGGGCCTTATTCAATTTAGGGTAATCTCATTCTAAAGGACCTCATTCAATTAGGGTAATCACATTCTAAAGGGCCTCATTCAATTAGGGTAATCACATTTTAAAGGGCCTTATTCAATTAGGGTAATCTCATTCTAAAAAACCTCATTCAGTTAGGGTAATCAGATTCTAAAGGGCCTCATTCAATTAAGGTAATCACTTTCTAAAGGGCCGAATTCAATTAGGGTAAACACATTCAATAACCTCTTTTTAGTAATGGTCATTCCTTACTTTACATTACAACTTGAATAATTTATATTCTGTCGGTTTTTTTAAATAGTATGGTGTTCAGAAATTTTATTTACTATTTAAAATTATTGAAAATTATTAAACTATGGTGTCTGGAAAACTGAAGTTCTGAAAATTGAGGTTAGTAATGGTACAATACTTAGTGGTAAAATATAAGTACCGGTATGGCCATACATTATATACAAATTTTGAGAAATGTATCGGGAAGCAAATCAGAGTATGTATGTAACCATGCAGGTTAACATGACATCAGCACAATACTGGTTATATTGTGCAGATTAAAAGTTAACTTCTAAAATTGTAAAAATGTCAGGCAAATTACACAGACAAAATTTGGCTATATATAATATTTAACCGCTCCGGTGGCCTAGTGGTTAGAACATCCACCTTGTATGTGGGAAGTCATGGGTATGATCCCCAGCAGAGTCATAACAAAGACTTACAAAAATGGTACTAACAGCTGCCTCACTTGGTGCTCAGCATTAAGAGATTAGTGTTAGGACTGGTGGGCTTGGTGTCAGGATAATGTGACTGAAAGAGACATCATGCTAAATGTCTTCAGCATGATGCCCCAGTGCTAGATATCACACTAAACTGCCACACTGCAGACATCATAGCGATAGGACTGAAAAAATTTTAAAGCTACATTAAAAATCTAAATCACACACACACACACAAATCACACACATATTTAATATTTATATGATGTCACATTATTATTGTTCTTTTTATTGTTCATCTGATATAATTGTTCCTGTGTTTAAACTGTCAAGTGAACATAAACTATCAACTTGAGATTTTTGCTTAGCTATAACTCTATAAGCCAGAAAAGTATGCAACAATGATTGTGATTGGTTGGATTCTTTATATCATCCATACTTCCTTAACTAAAGCCAACAGAAACAAATGTTACATGATCTACATCAAGTTTACATTGCTTCAATTGACCAATGGGAATGTGTCATCATCAATGACATGCAGTGAGTCAAGTCCAAGATAAAAGATACCATTACCATATGTTGGTACTTTATGTTAACAAAAGACAAGCATTCACAAGTCATGTTCACCCAAACATGTGGGGTAGATCAGAAATATCATTTTATAGGCCATCTACTGCACATACCATTTTATAGTTGAAATCTATGGCTTTTAAAAATTAAGTATTGATAACAAAATAAACCCACTGTATTTTTCCATGTTCTATTAACACTTTAGAGAAACCAGAAAGAACTAGACTACTGAGGATGGAAATGTTCCACCACTACCTGGACTAGTGCCATATGATTAAAACAGCTTACAGATGTACATACCAAACTGTTAACTAATTACCTTATTGTTGGTATTTGGTGTGTTTAAGACCAATTATGGGATGTTTCTGAGGGGATAAAAGTAATAAAGGTGGTCATGATGTCATCTGGGCTTTTGACCAAAACTGACTGACCTTTGTTGGGTGGGAGGTAAGATGGAGAGACTGACCATGATAAATGCTTTCAAACTACATGCTAGAGTAAGAGTTAATTTTTTGTCACGTTTAATTGTCATTATATTGCTCAAAAAGTTTACAGACAGCTCTATTGTATTTTATACAATTCATGGAAAAATGCCAAAATGTGACTGTGTGTTAAGAAACCACAGGCTAAGAAATATTACCAGTTCAACAATGCCTGGATATATGTTGATGCATGTGCAGGTGTGTAGCAAAAATACTGACTTTGATTGTGTGTTTCAGAGGTATGCATTGTTTGTATCTTATAAATTATTTGAAGTTTTCATGCAAATAAACTGACTTCATTCCAAAGATAAACATACATCAGTTGATAACATATTACAAAATAATTAATTAAAAGCTGGTATAAATTACTTATAAAAGCATAGATACATATGAGATAAGATAAGAATTCTTTATTTCAGACTGCAAAGTCCATACATCTTACATGACTGCATTTTTTTCATTATTTCAATTCTAAATAAATCACAGCCTTTTCATTTTGTTATTTATGGTGGTGAAACCTGCCAGCAGATATTTGAACATGAGCAATGCAGAGAAAGAAGACTTGATGATATGGACTAGGGACATATCCCAAGTCTAAGTCAGGAAATTTCTCCATATCGTGAACATAACTTGAAGGACAATTAGAAAACAGAAGCCTCACAAACCCCACAACATGAAAACTGACGATAGAACTTCTCTGCAAGCTGAGCACAGTTGTCCTGTCATTATAACATTCTAATGCTGATACACACAAGACATTCTCTATTCTTTGCAAAGTGATTCAGAGGAGAAATTTCAACCAGAGAACTACAGAGAGCTTAATAATCACAGCGAATATCATCAGTGGTCACTAGATGGTGGTCCCGTGAAGGAAACTAAAAATGCTATTTAGTGTTATTAAAAAATATTTGAAGTGAACTATAAGATAAACAACCATCCTTTTCCATTAATTGACAATATCCTGTCTCGTTAATTATTATTGGGAAATACACCACAATGGGACAGTAGTACGGAATATTATAACCTAATAAGATGAGTAATTAACACATGTGGATTAGTATGGATTCTTACTGATAGAAATCAGCAACACTTCTTACAGATTTATATGGAGATAATTCAGACACCCTGATATTTGTATCCAGTGTGAAAATTTAACAATCAAATGTTTGTTGCTGGAAAATAATATCAATATCCATTATTAATTTTTATGACACTCATATTCTATATCATCTATGTTCATATGTTTAGTGGTCTGACTGGACTTTCATTGGCCCCGAGTGGCATCAGAGTGGTCTAAAGCACTCAATATTATGGATCACTGCCATTTCACCTCTACGTGAGTTCAAGTCTCAGGCTCGGCCAATGTGGGTATGTGAGAAAGCTTGCCAGTAGCTTCTTATGGGTTGGTGACTCTTTCCAAGGTTTTCCTGGGTTCTTCCTCCATCATTTTGGCTGCTATGTATAGCCTATCTTGTGCTGAAAAAATGACACTAAACCCTATATCAACAACAACAGACTGGACTTTCACACTGGCAAAAATGATTGCCTGGCATTGCTTTTTGGTCATCCTGGGTAAAGAATTTTTCTACACTGGAATAGAGAGAATGGATATTATTCTTTCCTCAAAAACAAAAAAAAGGAAAACAATTACAACAGCAAATGTAGAAGAGGACCAAAATCCGAACAGCTGAAATTCCTCACTTGCAAAAAATGTTCAAATCAATGATCAAAAATATTTGTCAATTTCTACAGCGAATCCATTTCATTGATTAATGACAAGCCATATAGGTGGTAAATATAAAGGAACAGATGTTGCCAAATCAGATTAAACAGAAAATTTATTCAAAATTGACCTGAGGAAAGTTATCAAAATCGATGCAGTGATAAAAAGAAGTATCAAGTGAAATGTACCTAATGCAACAAACTCATCGAGTCAGTCAAACAAATGTTGATAAGGAACCTTCTCTACACAAATAATAAAATTTTCAACAATGTTCTGACTGCTGCCAACTATTTTTCAATGTCACTGTATTTTTTTATTCATCAAATGCATAAACTTTCTGATTTTTGTTCTAATGTTTGCATTTTTATCACATTTGTGACCAGTGAAAAAAAAATTTAAGTTGACCTATCTTTAGATCTTTAGTCAAATGCTACAATCACAATGCTAATACATAAACTTTCTGATTTTTGTTCTAATGTTTGCATTTTTATCACATTTATCACCAGTGAAAAAAATATTTAAGTCGACCTATCTTTAGATCTTTAGTCAAATGCTACAATCACAATGCTAATGATGCTATAATGTACAAACAGTGAGTTTACGGGTTAAACTGCACTTAACCAAAGAATGCTATTCTCAGATCAATATACAGGAGGATTGATCATTATAAACTAATGATAGGTTTCGGCAATGTTGGAAAGTAGCTAAGCTAAGATTAAAAAGATTAGATACATGAGAAAAATTCTATTCGTCTGATAGAAATGTCTGTCTACCTAAAATGCTTGCAAATCAAGTAGATTCAATTAGGAAGCCTCTGGAAGAAGTAACAGAGTACATGTATTTCAATAATGCCAGGAGGAGACAATTTCAATTTTGCCCTGCAAGACCAGCAAGGATGATTGTGGGGAAAATGATCTCAAAATATACAAGAATTTACTCCTTACATTAAATTTTAATTGACAAAAACAGATTTATAGTTGTCAAGGATAGCTGCCTAAGATAATGCTATCCTGACAAATTGCTTTCAAAGATGTGATAGTATCTGCACATATATGTAACTGCATATTTTGAATTAAGATTTTGAAGAAATTAAAACAAATAAGAAGTTCTGATTTTCTGGATGAGGTAAATTGTTTAAATTTCTCAACACACTTATTTATACATATACAAGTAATAATTCCATTCAAGGCAGAAAGAATTTACCTTAAAAGTATGAGTTCAGAGGTACATACCAGAACATGTACTGATGTGTACATGTATATGAATGTACATCATCAGTTTAATGAATTGCTGAATCTTTTTCTCTTCCTTCTCTCCAATGAGTTAGCCTAGTTTTCAATGATAAACTGGTAACTGGGTTTTGGAACTGAAATATTACCTGTAGTTTTCATCTCTACAATCAACAAAACTGAGAAATTCTCAAATATTTTTTTATAATCTTATTTGTAGATTTTAAGTTATAACATTCACAGAAAATATTCCATAGTTAATATATAACTTTATCAACCATAGGCAGACTGAGAGAGACACAAGATTAATGACTTGTCCAGAGTATTGTCTGAGATAGGCACATGAGAAATGACTTGTCCGAATTACTGTCTGAGAGAGGCACATGATTAATGACTTGTCCCAATTACTGTCTGAGAGAGACACATGATTATTGACTTGTCCAGAGCATTGTTTGCTGTTAATACTTGAACAGCACAAAAATGATAGAGTAATCAAAATGACCCATTTTTCCAAATTAAAACTTTGCTCATTTATCTTCCACATAATCCACTGATCTCATCATCATTTGTCTACATACAACTGTACATACACTGATAGGATGTAATCCAAGGTGTCATTTACAGCCAGAACATGCAAACAAGGCCTTAAAACTCAGTCTGAATTTGGAGACTATGGAGGATTGTTTGATTTCAAACATACAGTCACCAAGCCTTTAACGATTAAGATTAATGCAGTAGGGACATTTGATATGATTCAACTGTTTTCCATTATACCAGTCATGTACATAGCCATGTTGGACAGAATCCACATTTTAAGAAATGGTTAAAAAGAGATTTTGAATTTGAATTTGGTACAGTGAAAAGAAACCATTAAAGAAATATGTAGCCGAGATAGACGTTTGTTTGTTTGCTCTACCAGCTACTTCTGCAATGTAGCTGCTACCTTCACCCTACACAGCTACAACAATAACAAGGATTATACTCCCCGATCCCTTTTTTTAAGGACTTTTATGTCATGAACTATCTTCCATCTAGTACTTTGAAAGTCCACGAGTCAGGGACACCTGTTCAGCTACTTTTTGAAATAACAGCATGTATGGTCACCATAAGAAATAAAAATAACTCTAAGTTTATGAATAAATAAATCTCTATCTGGTCAATTTGGTATTAAAAAAATAAATGAGACGAGGATCATAATTTAAAATCCATCACTTTTGTGTTGAAATAAATATAAAAAGGAGCTGCATGAGTGTACATGTGTGTGCATGTGTCTGTCTGCATGTGTATGTGTGTGATTTAAAATGCAACAACAGTAAAAGTATAGAGATGCACAATTCTGTATTGCAGTGGTTACAAAAACAAATTGACAGTACGCACAGTAGATATAAAATAAGAGTACTGCAATTGACTAAAGCAAGCACATGCAATTTCCTCCAGGAAATGATATGCGATGTTTGAAACAACCGTAAAAAAGCATATAAAACCTTATGTTGATGTAACTTTCTGTTCAGAAGAAGTAACAGCAAGAATTTAAAGCTGTCTTCCATGGAGGCCATACTGGTCTTCACAGTGAGCAATATTTTCATTTAGGACCAACTCGACAGCATAAGAAGTTTGTTAATGGAAATCCCATGTTGATGTGACTATCCATTCTGGTTAGGTATCAACAACAAGATTTTCCAGATGGCTGCTGTGATAGCCATACTAAATGTCTGAACAACACCATTTCATGTGGTGGTGCTCTAAAGTGTCATATTTTGCATAGAGTTAGATTTTTAAAGAAAAAAATATCCCCGTTTTTGTCACTGTTTATACTTACTACTTAAAAAAGACCTTTGGGCTATAAAGTACAGAGTCTGGCTTTTACCTCAGATGTGAACCTTTGAAAAAAAAATGCTAGCTCTGCTCATTTTCACTTCCTGGACTTCAAAGGAAAATTGTGAAAAGAGAAACTGATAAACTTTTATTTAACATGTTATATTTTTGGAAGTTCATTCATTGTGCTTTCAGAAGCTGATATTATCTAGTCCAGCAAAATTCCTCTTGACTAATTTAGTAACTAGTAAAGTACTTTAGATTATTTTAGCACAAGGGTGCAGTCATTTTAGTTGGCTGTGTGCATAGATTATGTACAATTTCCACAATTACAATATCCAATGAAATTTCAGCCCCAATAGATGAAAATAACATTGAGGTATACCAATATTACCTCCATTGTGCATTTTGCAAATGTAGACAACTTCACATTACACCCACCACTCTCTCAGAAGTTCACTATAGTAGAGCACCCCCAATACAACCCACTAGACATCAAGATGAAATTTGTGTGTAAACGTTTATGGCAATCCTGCATGTAGTTTGGTTAAAGAAGTAATATAACTGTGAAAAAGCATGATGTACACAGCCATTCTCTGCATGAAACCATAGCAGCTCCATTGTAATTTGCAGGGGTGGGTGGGTGGTCTCTCTCTCTCTCTCTCTCTCTCTCTCTCTCTCTCTCTCTCTCTCTCTCTCTCTCTCTCTCTCTCTCTCTCTCTCTCTCTCTCTCTCTCTCTCTCTCTCTCTCTCTCTCTCTCTCTCTCTCTCTCTCTCTCTCTCTCTCTCTCTCTCTCTCTCTCTCTCTCTCTCTCTCTCTCTCTCTCTCTCTCTCTCTCTCTCTCTCTCTCTCTCTCTCTCTCTCTCTCTCTCTCTCTCTCTCTCTCTCTCTCTCTCTCTCTCTCTCTCTCTCTCTCTCTCTCTCTCTCTCTCTCTCTCTCTCTCTCTCTCTCTCTCTCTCTCTCTCTCTCTCTCTCTCTCTCTCTCTCTCTCTCTCTGACACGATTAGAAAGACCATATGACAAAATGACTATTCATGCTGGGGAATAAGTAACAAGATTTTCAACATGTTCATTTTTGCAGCCATACTTGAAGTATGGAGCATATCTTTTTCATTTTTGCCTCAAACAATACCATAGTAAAACCTTGCATTTACAAGACTATTAATTCTGGGGGATTATCAAGAAGGCTATTTTTAAGCAGGTAGCCATGGTGGTCATACTGTGGTCATTTCCATTCAGGACCAACTGGATAAGATAAGAAGTCTTCTTGTGAAAACCCCATATCAATATGACTTTCCATTTAGGAGGATTAGTGATGTGATTTTCAAGATGGCTGCCATATTTGAAGTCAGACTATCACCACTTTCTTTCAAGACCAACACAATATCTTTAGTCCTGAAGCGAAAACATATATTGCAAATATAACTGGCCATTTCAGAGGAGTAGCAATAACGAGATCTTCAAGATGGCTACGATTGTGGTAATACTGAATGTAAGATCATTCAGAACCATTTAGAAACTACATGAAGTCTCTCGGGCCCCGAGTGGCCAAGTAGTCTAAAGCACTGTCCATTACAGATCACTGCCATCTCACCTCTGTCTGTGTGGGTTCGAGTCTAGGATTCGTCGAATGTGGATATGTGAGAAAGCTTGCCAGTAGCTTCTCATGGGTTGGTGGTTCTTTCCAGTGATTTCCTGGTTTCTTCCTCCATCATTAATACTGGCCGCCATGAATAGCCTATTGTGTGCTGAAAAATGGTGTTAAGCCCAACAACAACAACATAAAGTCTCTAAGTCCATGTCGATACCACTTTTCATTTAGAACAAGCAGCAAAATGATTAAGTCACATCAGCACCAACAAGGCCAACAAGATATCATGTTTTGATATGACTTTCCATTTAGAATGAGCTGCAATAACTGGATGTTGGACCATGAGTGAAGCATCCTGCCTAACAACACAACATGACCCAGCCTGGTCTTATATCAAACTATGGACTCCAGCATAAGAGTCCACTCTGACCACTAATATAACTGTACCTATAAAATAAACAAGTAAACTGCACATGGGTTCTGAAGATGATCACACAATTTCCATACATTCCTTAAAATATCGGATTTACTTTTGTATTTAACATATGCATTTTGAAACTTTATTCTTTAAATTCAGCAGTCAAGCAAATTTGTTAATAACTGTTTGAAGGGACATAACTCTCTCAAAAATGTATAATGCAGGATGAACATTGCTAACAATGTGTTCCATCAAAAGACCTTTCTACATTTGCAAATGAATGTATATGTTGGTAAATTTTACAGAGATGTATATATAACAGAGTTCTCATTCATTTTAAAATTAAATAAAAATATCAGTTCACAACTGATAATATGATACAATATTTCTTGCCATCAATACCAACTGAATGTAATGTGCTTTCTGACTGACCCCTGGATGACCATCCAAGTTTAGAACAGTAAAATTCAAAAAATAAAGAAACTTTTGAATGTTATGATCCTTCTTGTGATATAGTAAAATCACATTTTGATAATTGTTCAACAAAATTTTCAAACATGTACCACATACACACCCTTATAAATTGTGCCCACATGCAAACTGCATGGACCCAGATCTGTTGTCGCATGTTCTGAAAGACTTTAAACTTCAACACTCTGTCAAAACAATACCGATAATTTCCTACCTTCTGACTAGAATACTGGATTTCTGGCAGTCACTGATAGTCAAAGGCTGTCTGTCCACTGGACACTGCTGTTGAAGCAGGAGGTAGTTTTTTAAGCACCGTGAGCAAAATGTATGTCCACATTTTGTGTCGATTGGGTTCACAAGAGGCTGTAAACATATATGACACAGCAGGTCTTCATCCACAGGAGTGTGGTAGTCATAAAGATGTGTCCCATTCGGCTCATGAAACTGTCCACATGTCTGGCATACCACAGCCTCAAGACGTTTGAGGCTTGTTATCGAGGAGATGGACTTTGTATCAGCCTCAGAGTATGGAGGAGGAGGAATATCAGCTTCTGGGTCAGGGTCAGGATACTCCATTGTGGAAACCTCCCTGATGCTAGCTGGTCAAGTTTCTCATGGTCATCAGATCCACCTGCTCTACACCTGTAAAAATGATTGATATGATTAAAATTAAGTCTTGCAATGATGCCTGAATGTTTACATAATCTTTACATTTCAGTTACAAGGGAGAAATGTGAATGACCATAACTCAAACTCAGCACCTCGCCTGACTCAAACTGTCACTGCTTCGAATTGAAAAATCTCAGCTAATGTGCCTGTTATGATACGTGTCTCTCCTGTACTATTTGGTGGAAATATCAAACGTACCGATTTCTTTTGTACTTAATTTACTATGGATTGATTCCATGACCATGACAAAATGTCATGGATGAGAATGAAGTATGATCAGACTAGGAATTTAACATGAGAATTCCCAATCCTGGTCTGATGCTAAGTCACCTAACCTATCCAAGACCACAAAAACAACCCTACTAATTCCTGTAACAAGACTCAGATATCTAAACCAGTCAGGGCTAGGAACATGATAAAAAAAACATCTCTAAAACCCAGTAATTATTCAACTAAGGCACTAATTTTGTGCAATGTAACATGAAAATGTGGAAGAATGGTGAAGAATGTGAAAGAATGTTTAATATAGGTGATTATGTTAACTCTGCATCGTACAGCACTATTTGAGTGATAATGTAAAGAGTAATTTTATCACAATGTGATCTGTATTTACTGGAAACTGAATGCTGGCCTTTACTCAGTCCCATTATTGCTCTAATTTATATATTTCACAAAACACTCCCAGAAAATTATTTGTGCCAAACTCTGAATGAATATTTATTGGTTTTCACAAGACTTTGTAGCATAAGCAAACTCTTTTAAGTTCCATAACCCAGTGCTGGTACGAGACACGCCTTCATCCCAAGATGCAGGTGAAAAGCTTTGATTATGAGCCAGAAGGCAAGTTTTAAGCAATGTTGACCAGAAAGGTAGGTCTCTGTGACATAGTTGTGCTGTGTGATCCATTTTCATCTCATGGGTCCAATCACAAGATTTTGGCAATGTTGACCAGAAAGGTAGGTCTCTGTGACCTAGTTGTGGTGTGTGATCCATTTTCATCTCATTGGTCCAATCACAAGGTTTTGGCAATGTTGACCAGAAAAGTAGATATTTTGAGACCCAGTTGTGATATGTGATCCAATTTTCATCTCATGAGTCCAATGCAAGGTTTTGGCAATATTCAATCAATCTAGTAAAGCAGGTCATAAGGACATTGTTTTCATGCCTATGTGGCAACCCTATTTTCAGTGTAGCCACAGGTGTGGTGGATGAAAAGAGAAATTCATTACACTATGCAAAAATTGAATATCACTTTTATGGCTAATTCACCATTTGTGGTGATTGGCAAAAGGGTCGCCAACCTGTTTTAGTGTGTAAAAAACTTTCATATGCACTCGTGTGTGTGTGTGTGTGTGTGTTACATAAACACAACACTGGCTATATCAGTCAATAAAAGTTAAGTTCTAAATACAGTAATATACAAGCTACAACTCAGACTGGGAGGTTGGCAAGATGAACACTTGTGGATGGCAATTGTTTCTTATAGTCAGTTTTATCTGAAATAAGTTTTTATAAATTGTTCTACAACTTAATTAAAATCAATAAAGTTTAATTTTACTTTCTTTTTTTATTGTTTACTTCTAATGATAGCATAACCTTATCCATAATCTACACGCCCTCTATTGGAATTAAATGGTGCTCTAGTATTTTGACAGCCAGGTTCTCACCACAATCCATATAATAACTCAAACAGATAGGATTTCCTTCATCAAAGTCATAAATTTTTACTTTAGTGGTCATGCTTTTGATGTTATCAAACAACTTGAGCAGTTGATCTAGAAAAAGAACATTAAAACTTGATTTCTCATTCACTTCTCTCCAGAAATATAGCTGATAAAATGTTTGATAGCTTAATTACTGTTATTTACTTGTATATAGTTTGAGTCCAACTGGGAACATATAACCACTGTTGCATAATGTGCCAAAAGATCATGGTCTAGCAAACTGTAGAGACCCAGATCTGCTTGTGCATGATGCACTAGAAAATCTGGATCTTTGCAGTTGCAGATTGACTCAACTTATAAGCAAGTCTAAAGCGATCTGCCATCTCACCGCTGTCTGTCTTCGTGTGTTGAGTCTAAGATTCGGCAAATGTGGATATGTGAAAAAGCTTGCCAGTAGCTTCTCATGTATCGGTGGTTCTTTCCTTGGATTTCCCAGTTTCTACCTCCACCATTAATTTTGGCCGCCATGTATAGCCTATTGTGTGCTGAAAAATGGTGTTAAGCACCACAACAACATCAGAACCATTTTGTCAACTTATCAATGGCAACCTTTATTGTAATGGTTCTAAAAAATGCCTTGCAAAATCACATTTTAGAGTGATTAGTTGATGTACTGTCAACAAATTTTCAGTTCATTTTGTTTTATAAAATTCAAAAGGTTTTAATAAGAACATTTACACTATTGAAAAATTAAACGATTGCAAAGCCAAAAAACACAATTATAATTTGCATTGTTTGATGGTGTATGAAAACTATATTTTAAAAGAACAGGAAATGAGAGACTATTAGGGTTTATCGGGGACAGAAAGGGCATATTCCTTTACCCTCTACTTCTATGCTGAAATGTTTATAATAAGACAGTACCCTACAAGGAGAGAATAAATAAATAAAATTTTAAAAAATGATTAGCAATATATCAATCCTGCTATGACTAGTGATGTCACATTTAAAGAATTCAGTTACAATTAAGGCAAGATCACCTTTGAATATATATATATATATATATATATATATATATATATATATATATATATATATATATATATATATATGTGTATATGTTTGTATATATATATGTATGTATATATATGTATGTGGGTTGATATATATAGATCTGTCTGTATTTATATATATATGTATGTATATATATATATATATGTATGTATATATATATATATATATATATATATCCATTTCTAACAAGTCCATCAATGTTGATAAAATTATAATTATGCAAACATTTCCAAAATTATAACTTATGCTCATCAATACTTACCTCAATATGATAATTAATCAAATGAGAAAAGCCATGCTAGTTAATACATTCTCTGTGTGATATTACTTGGTCAACAACTTTCATGTCCTCATTACTGATACAGGTTTTAGGGTCACTCTATGCTTAAACATTCACAGTTACTCATAATCACTTAGTGTGTGGCATCTAGAAAGGTATAATTGCTGGCAAGTTGACAAAATTCAAGTGTCCTATACTGTACCAATAAAGGTGTCTGATTCATCAGCTGTTAACAGATCTATGTGAGAAATATGATAACATTGTTTCAGGGAGTATTCATTTGCCTTTATCCATGAAAATACCTGTGCAGCATGTTTTAAATAAGGAAAATGACTCATCTATATGGAATTACATATAACTTTTTTTTTAAACCTCTTAACCCTAATACACATCATATTTTACAGGTATTCACATACCTTCGTTGAAGATGAAATTAAATAATAGAAAGACAAGGACATTTGAGGAAATATAAATCTAGGATTGCATAACAAGGATGATATGTAAAACAATATTTAAGAACTATACTTGCTCATTCATAATTAACATGCCAGCACAAACTGTAAAGTCCCAGATCTAACTAAACATAATGTTCTTGCAGATCAAGGTATTTTTTTTATTTCACTTTTGATTTTAAATGAAGTGTATAGACCCTGACTTATTGCTGCTGTTGTTTTGGGGTTAAATGCCATTTTTTTAATACAAGATAGATAATACACAATAGCCAGTATAACTGGTGGAGGAAGAACTTGGGGAAACACAGTAAGAACCACAGACTATTGGGAAGATATTGGGTTGCTTTCTCATACACTGTAATCACATTGTCCAAGCTGGAGACTCTAACACATGTGGACAGTTGTTGTTGTTGTTCTGGGGCTTAACACCATTTTTCAGCACTTGATAGGCTATATATGACAGCCAGTATTAATGGTGGAGGAAGAAATTGGGAAATCCACGGAAAGAACAACCGACCCACGAGAAGCTACTGGCAAGCTTTCTCACATATCCCATTTTCGAATCTGGAACTCAGGCAGACAGAGGTGAGATGGCAGTGATCCATAACTGACATGGCTTTAGACCACTGGCCACACGGGTCCCCCCATGTGGACAGAGATAAGATTCAATGACTGGTGGTAAAGGTGTACATTTTAAACCACTTGACCACACAAGAGTCCTCTTGATCTACTGACATAATACAATAGCACATCTGGCTCTACATTGCTCTTTTTACTACTGATTTCAAGTGACCAGCATAGACCCTGATCTGCTAGCACTTTAAACAATAGCAGATATGTGTAATGCTGTTTGCAGTATAGTGTAATTCATACAAGAGTAAATGCCACACTTCAGACATCCGAATCTAAGCAAAATTTGTACAGCGCTCCCTCACTTTAATGCACTTCATTATAATGCAGTTTCTTTTATTAGTTTAGTATGGTCATGGATAACATTTCATTAATTCTTAGTGATTCCTTGTGTGTGTGTGTGTGTGTGTGTGTGTGTGTGTGTGTGTGTGTGTGTGTGTGTGTGTGTGTGTGTGTTTTGGATTTTTAACATGGCTTTAACAATTTTTTCAGTGATGTCACTACGATATCTGTAGTGTAACAGTTTATATCTAGCACTGAGGCATCACGACACAGATATGTAGCATCATGTCTCACCCCGTCACATTATCCTGACTCCAGGCCAATCATTCCTTTCACTAACCTCTTAATGCTTAGTGCCTAGAGAGGAAGCAGTTAGTACCATTTTCATAAGTCTTTTGTATGACTTGGCTGGGGTTCCAACCAACAACCTGCCGCATCTGAGGCGGACGCTCTAACCACTTGCCCACTGGAGCAGTTTGATTCCTTATATTTATTTGGCACTTCATTATAAGACAGTGTCACTAAAAGGAGATAAAAATCCTACGCCACCAAAAGACAGTTATAACAAGGGAATGCTGTAATATGAGGAAAAGACTGAAAAGGTGTTACATATTTCATTTTTCTCATAGATATTTTGCTTCCAAACTTATCAAGATAAATTGGTTCAAATTTGTTAGCTGTATCTCTGATATTTCTTACGTTGCTAAAAGTTGTGCTATGGAAGATGCTGGAAAAGTAATGTTGCAAGGAAAATGTGTATGGCTTCTATTGCTTCTATAGTTATGTGAGGTATGGTATGTATGGGTTTATATATAAATACCAACCATCTTTAAGCCTAATGTGCATATCAGTGGAAAGGATGAGTTCTGATTAAATGTCATTGCTTATGTTACAATATTCTCTGTACATGCTTTGAAATTTTGGTAAATGCTGCAGTCTAAGCATATATTACTTGCAAAATCTGAATATGGAATACAGTTCTGTGTATAAAAAAAATTAGAAAGCAAAAAATACTTATATTTTTCATGGATTCATGTTATACCAATATAGAACAATTACACAAATTACACTGGTCTTAGTGATTACACTTCTACTTCTCAACCCATAACATGACATAACATACAGTGTAGAGGAGTGATTTTTCTTAAAATCAAAAACTGGAGAAACTAATGTTCATAGGATACCAGCTCTTTGGAACTGACCATATGTTAGATTAAAAGCAGTTTTAATTAGGTCAACTAGGGAGGGAGTTCAATTTAATTATTGGTATGTTCATTAAAATTTCTAACAAAATTGAAACAGTTACATTTCTAATACCATATGCTGACTTATAAGTAAAGTACAACTGCAAAGATCATGATCTGCCATAACAGAATGTGCCTGCAGATCAGGATCTATGTTGTTTATTCTACTGATTACTCCTAACAAAATGCACAGATCGGGATCTGTCAGTACATTATGTGATAGCAGATCTGGGTCACTGCACTTTGCATTTGGACATGACTTTTAAGTGAGCATATATGGTAACTATCAATCAATAAACACATTACAATAGATCTAGATTCTATTACATTTAAGTAGAAGTCTATGATGCATATTGACAACCAAATATAATACAGTCACTTGCAAACCATGTAAATACCATATATACTCATTTATAAATCAAGTCAAACTACAAAGATTCTGATCTGCCATAGCATAATGTAGTTACAGATCAGGGTCTATGTTGTTTGTTCTACTGATTACTCCATACAGACTGCACAGATCCAGATCTGCTGGTGTGTTATGTGCAGATCTGATTATATGCAGTTTGCAGTTGGGCCTGTCTTACAAGGGAGTATATATATACTGTAGTACACAAAAACTACAATATATACTGTAGTACTTCAAAAGTACAATATGATTCTCATCACAAAACAGCTTACTGACATTCTACTTTTTTGTACCCAGGGAACCCTAGATAAGTTACAGAAGGAAAACTAGTCCATACCAAATTCTCTGCAGGACCTTTTGATTTGACATACTTTGGTGATGTCCTGCATTACTCCTTGGACCCCTTCTGGTCCCCCAAGGATCCAGGGGTCACAATGAAGTCTGGAAACATTACTGAAAGTCTAAACCCATTACAGAAGTCGAATACCAATTTTAAATATAATATCATGGAATGTAGGAGAGTTCTAGATTGACCAGGAAAGTATTAAATTGGTTTTACGCCATCTTTATTTTAACCTTTAAACCCTACTATATGGCTGCTTTAGATGGCTGCTTTAGATGATTACAATAAAGTCTATAACAATATATTCTCAAAAACCATCAATTTGATGACACACTTTGATGATACCCCCACCCCTTCTGATTCCCTCACTTTACCTTGGGTACCTGAGATTACAATGGAAACGTTCCAAAAATCTACACTCCACAGAAGTCCCATACCAAAGTCTAACCACTGTATCATGGACTACACCAATTTCTAAATTTGCATAACACATGATGAATGCATGTAGATGGATGGAAAGACAGAAATGGAGATGAAACTAATATACAATGAAGGGGTATAATTCAACTGGATTATCTAAAAATGTTTTTGATGTATAAAATCTTTCTGATGCAATGGTTTGGATCCTGTCTATGAGATAACAAATAGCAAGAAGAAAATAAATGCACCAGCATACCACAACAAATAAATACTGTCTTCACAAGTCCCAAGAAATCTTTTGATTATCACTTACCTTTGTAGCAAATCTGTGAATAATAACTATATAACTTGAGTAGGTAATAAAGCTGGCTCAAATGAAGTAGGTGTATCTTCTAACTAGGATATTATAAACTAAAAAAAACTTGTGCAAAACAGTGAGGTACATACAGAAACCTAAAGCCCATATATTTAGAAACTGATGAAACCAAATGTCAAAGGTCTCAGCAATTTACATACCTATCTACACAGGGAACCCTTGAGGCAACATTTCATGGTTGCTATTTACAGTGAAAGTAAAATACCTGTTCCAATATCAATCCATAAAAAAGTGAAAGCTTTTCCAATATGTATTGATCACCCCAAATGTGTACAATGTGAACATGGACTTGGGAAATATGACATTTATGCAGAAAGATCTAGGTCTTTGAATGGAGTAGTTTACATATAAAAAAAAGTTGTCTTTGTATTTACCAATTTGTTTGTCTCTTTGCATGCCTTGTTGGGGGATACCCAAACTTACTTTATACTATATAGCCAGGATTGTGCTGATGTGCCATTTAACCATTATTCACACACACACACACACACACACACACACACACACACACACACACACACACACACTTTAGAAGAAAGACAATCTTGACCCATACAAGACAAGCTCTTTCTACCAAATACATGTATGTGTTCAATTAAAGCTATCTTAACGGTCACATTTATCAAGCAACCACTTTCCTTGACCATCTTCTAGATCCCTCAAGCCCAATTATTACAGCCACCTTTTCTATATCACAGAAACAAATGAGAAATTAAATTATATTGTTTAGAAACCAACTGTCATATTTTTACAATCCATATGTGGCTGCTTAAGACAAGTCTGACTGAATACACTATTTTTCACCTACATATTTCTAAAAATGTATAAAAATTTATTGCTGTTGTTTCTGTAGGGTTTAGTGCCATTTTTCAGCACAAGATAGGCTATACATAGCGGCCAGTATTAATGGTGGAGGAAGAACCCTGAAAAACCCTGGGAAGAATCACCGATCCAGGAGAAGCTACTGGCAGGCTTTCTCACTTACCCACTTAGTTGAGTCTGACAGAGGTGAGATGGTAGTAATCCGTAATGGTCAGCGCTTTAGACTACTTGGCCACTTGGGGCCCCTATAAAAATTTAAGAAACACCTATAAAAATACAACCATTCACCTGACTTGAGATGATTATAAGAATTACACATTATCCTAGGTATTTGCATCATGGGAAATTTAACCCTTGGCCATGCCATGGTAAATGCTTTTTATATTCATCATGAACAGCTGGGCAAAGTCAGGTATGGTCTGAGTGTGGGTGGGTTTGTACTGTTCACCTTAAGGTACGATATTATTGAATCTGAACAACACTAGAAATGTGTTTTTTGAATAAGCATGTCTCCACACCACAACCCCCCTATTCTTTTATTATGTAGTCAAATGTGTATGAAAAAGTACACTGGACACAAAACTTTGTCAAGGTTATTCATACTGTAATTGACCTAAAACTCCGACACTACAATTTTCTGAACATATGTTAAAATTTGTAAATAATTAAAATTTTGCATAAAATATCCAGACAAAAAAAAGCACTTTGCTTTAGGCCTAAAAGAAATTAAAAAATTAATAAACTAATGAATGTTTTACATGTACTCTAAACCTGGTGACTCTGTAGTCAACACTCTGTTTCGATTACAATAACTTTGTCATGTAGATTAAGAAGGTGTTGTCAATAGGAAGCAACGAAAACAACTGATATGCTCCAAAAAATGGTGTTCAAGGTGTTTACCTATACAAAGACTGCTGTAGGGACCCCGAGTGGCCCAGGTGTCTAAAACACTCACTGTTATGGATTACTGCCATCTCACCTATGTCTGTGTGAGTTTGAGTCTCTGACAATGTGGGTTTTCCCAGGTTCTTCCTCCAACATGAACAGCCTATTGTGTGCTGATAAATGGCATTAAACCCTACAACAACAATAACAAAAACTGATCTGAGCTTGCTAAAGGTAGTTATAAAGGAAAAAACTACTTTTCTTCCTAAGACAGTTGGCAAAATTATTTAACATACCACATGGATATCTGTAAATTTAATGGTCATCTTTATTATGTCAATCACAGTCCTCTTCATTCAGTTTACTGCTGGAGAGCATACAAAAGGGGACGAGCAGTAATGCACATGGATTCCTATTCTCATTAACATCAATTATCTTGCATCTTACAAAATGTGTAGACATGTACATATATATATATATATATATATATATATATATATATATATATATATATATATATATATATATATATATATATATATATATATATATATATGAGCATATGTTCACTATTATCAAGATTCTACTACAGAATCCAAATGATAGCACTGTCTGTTCTGTCTGGTATATATTTATAATTCTTTGTAATACAAAAATCCTATATACCTTGATTTCTTTCATAGGAATCTGGAACAACTGTGTATATATATGAGAATTATTAACTAGGTTGTCATGCAAGTGTGTCTGCTACACATGAGCTTTATAACACCATTCAGTGCATTCATTTTTTGGTGATGCATGCTTAGGCATGACAGTATATGGGCTGGTGTGTGCAGGCAAGGCTTTGGTGCCATTTACTTGCGGACCTGGGGTTCATTTAATTTCTCTAACCTGTATGATAGTATTTTTTGTATTAAACTATATATATATATATATATATATATATATATATATATATATATATATATATATATATATATATATATATATATATATATATATATATATATATATATATATATATCTTTCTTTTTTCCATTTCTTTCCATTTCCAGTAAACTAAACTGGGTTTTCATTTGTGACAAAGTGGTCAACATCTCTGACCTGTTTCACAAGTTCCTGTAGTCTGTTTTATTCTGTGCAATGTTTACCCAAGCTAACCTCACTAAAGAAAACCCTTGTAGAAAAATAGTGAGGCATATACAGAAAACTAAAGCCCATATATTTAGAAACAGATGAAACCAAATGTCAAAGGCCTCAACAATTTACATACTGGTCCACACAGGTAACCCTTGAGGCAACATTTCACAGTTGCTATTTAAAGTGAAGGTAGAATACCTGTTCCAATTTCAATCCATAAGAAAGTGAAAGCTTTTGCTATATGTCTTGATCACCCACAAATGAGTGTAATGTGAAGAAAGGCAGCTAATGGATAAGAAGAAACTGTCTTAAAGTTAAGCTATTTAGCTACCACCTGTCCTCAAACCCAATTATAACAGTCATCTTTATATATCCCTGAAACATTATATAGCCAACTGTCATCCCATATGTGACTGCTTAGGTCAAAATTGACTGAATATGCTATTTTTCATCTACATATTTCCAAAAATGTATAATATTTAAGAAACACCTATTGAATTACAATTAATCACCTCACTTAATATGATCTTAAAAATTGCACACTATCTTTAGATATTTGCATCATGGTAAAATTTAGTCCTTGACCACAACGTTGTAAATGTTTTCATATAAATCATGGACATCATGGCAAAATCATCTGGGTTTGTTTTTACTGTTCAGCACAAGGCAATCTGATTAAAATCAGATCTCCACATTGTTAAGTGAAGATCTGACAGACCACTTAGCTGTCATGTTCTGGTGACTAATGTTATAACTACAATCACAAATTTTATCAACCATCTGGATGAAGGCTTATATCTTCATGTTTGGGAGACTGAGCAGTATGGCTTAAGAGCATCAATTTGTACCAAATGATCAGATTCACTTTCAGATTTTAGAAAGATGCATTTCTAATTCAAGCATCAGCAGAATATGACCCCTAAGTGGTTGCTGTCAGATCTTCACCTAGGACAGTGGAGATCTGATTTTAATTAGATTGTATGGTGGGGTACAATATTCATGAATCTGAAAGACACTAGAAATGAGTTTATTGAACAAGCATGCCCTCCCCTGCCCATTTTTTTCTTTATTAATTATACAGTCAAATGTGCATGATGACTTACATTGTACAAGGTCATTCATATTGTAATTAACTTAACAAATAATCAGCCCTCCAACTTTCTGGACCCCACATGATAAAATTTGTATATAACTGAAATTGTGCATAAAATATTTAAACAAATAAGCACTTTTCTTTAAGCCTAAAAGAAATATGAAAATTCATGTTGAACCATGAACTAATGAATGTTTTCCCTGAAATCAAAACCTGGTGACTGAGTAGTCAACAGTCCAGTTTTTGAAACTGCTTCGATTACAATAATTATCATGTGAATTAAAAAGGTGTTGTCAATAGCAACAAAACCAACTAACATGGTACAAAAAACTCAAGAAGTGCAAGCAGTTACCTAAACAAAGCCTGCTGTGTGTGTGTATGTATATGTGTGTGTGTGTGTGTTTCTTTAACATTTTTTCAGTCATATTGCTACGATATCTACAGTATGGCAGTTTATAGTGATGTCTAGCACTCGGGTATCATGCAACTCAGTCACAGTATCCTGACACCAGGCCGACCAGTCATAACACTAACCTTTTAATGCTGAGTGCCTAGAGAGGCAGCTACTAGTACCATTTTTATGTCTTTGGTATGACTTGGCCAGGGTTTGAACTCTGGACCTCTCGCATGTGAGGTGGATGCTCTAACCATTAGGCCACCAGAGCGATCCAGTTTGCTAAAGGAAGTGAATAAGGAAAAACAACCTTTCATTATAAGACGGTTGAATTTATCAAATTGACAGCAATAAAATCAATGGCAATAAATATTTTCTCTCTGAAAGGAAAGTACTGAGATCAGTTCAAGCATTTATGAAGGAAAATATGAATTATCTTTCCAATTTACATAGCTCAGGAACCATAAAACATATTCTAATGCAAACTAGTGTGCACTTTTTTCAATTCCTAGATACAAATTTTATGTATTTTGTCTCATCCTCTCTATTCTGGATGGAGTTATGGCTCTTTACACTAAATTTATATATTCACCTCTCATGTTGCCTGTAACCAGCATAGGTGGCGCTCTACAGTTTCGTATTTAGCATAGGGTTAAAATTTTAAAGAAAAAGAGTTTCCCTGGGTTTCCTCACTAATTATACTGGTTATTTAAAAGAGACTTTGTATATCTTAGGTATTGTTCACAGAACCTTTAATTCCCTTTATTTTGATGTATGATTGATGGGTGTAATATGGGTTAGAGAGTATACAGCTTGGCCTTACTGCAGATGTGCACCTTTCAAAAAAGTGCTAGCTCTACTTGCTCATTTTCACTTCTTGAACTTCAGAGGTAAATTGTAAAAAAAAGAGCTGATAACTTTTTTTATATTTTATGTATTTGGTAATTCAGTCATTGCACTTTTAGAAGCTGGTATTATCTAGTTTGGCAAAATTCATTTTCCATATTTTAATAGCTGCCAAGAATAGTGTACTTTAGACAAATTTAGGTTGATTTTTGGAGCACAAGGGAGCAGTCATTTTAGTTAGCAGTGTCCTAAGATCATTTAAAATTTCCAAAAGTACAATATCCAAAGAAATTTCAGCCACATTACATGAAAGCAGTATATAGGTATGCCAACATTCTCTCCACTGTGCATGTTTAAAATGCAAACAACTTCACCTTACTTACATCACTCTCTCAAAAGTACATAATAACTGGTGAGCGCCACCATAATTCAAGACCATATTCAGAATATGATGTAATTTCATATTAACTTTGTTTCTCAGATGAAGATGTGTTCTGTTTGTCAACTCTGGCTTAGATAAAGTTATGGCCCTTGACAATTAAATTCATATCATTACATGGCATGTTGCTTATAAATGGCATAAGTCAAGTGTGTGTGTGTATGTGTGTGTGTGTGTGTGTGAGAGAGAGAGAGAGAGAGAGAGAGAGAGAGAGAGAGAGAGAGAGAGAGAGAGAGAAAGAACTAGATTTTTAATGTAGCTTTAGAAAATTTCAGTCATATTGCTATATCTGCAGTGTGGCAGTTGTTAGTGATGTCTACTAATTGGGTATCATGCCACAGACATGTATTATGATGTCGCATCCCCAATCACATTATCCTGACACCAGTCTGACCAATCCTAACACTAACCTCTTAATGCTGCAAACCCAATGAGACAGCTGTTAGTGTCATTTTCATAAGTCTTTGGTACAAATCAGTTGGGGTTCAATCCTGCGACCTTTGCATCTGCAGCAGAAGCTCTAACCATAAGGTGACCAGATCAGTCACACATACAGCTCAAGAACATTCAACATATCATGATTCCTTGATATGAATTTTGTCTTATCAACTCAGTTTTGCAAAGTTATGGCTCCTGACAATTAACCAGCATAGCTCAAGAACCTATTCTATTTTCTTATTTTCACATAGAAACCTGAAATTTTGCTTAAGCATAGTTCAGGGACCATTCTGATGGAATTTGGTAATTAATGATAAATTGATTAAAATGCCAGAATTCTTGTATGTGTCTCACATGTAAAAACAAATTATTTGCTATTAAAACAAAAAAACTGTCATTTACCTTTGACAAAATGGCATCAAGAGTCACCATATTTTCCAGAGTTTTATTTGAAAGGCAAATCAAACAAATGTTGATATTTCTTTCAAGCCATAACTGATTCCAAGTTATTCTAACTGCCATAAATGTCAAAGATAATCTCAAAACAATCTAATCTTTATTCAATTATGTACAACTAATTGTGACACCAGTTGCCTGTAGTTCATATTGACCTTATATTGAAGAAAACTTATTGGCTGATATTGTGTAAATAGTAGCCACTGGCATATACAGTAAATTTGTTTGGGGACAGTGCACACTCAGTTACAAATTATGCAAATCAAAGGTAATTAATGACTGAGACCAAGATCAATGTACATCATAAAAAAACTTGTGATAATCACTTAAAAAAACAAAGATATACATGACACTGAAAAATTATTAATATTAATATGAAAGTTCATATTCCTCCACATACAAAATAAATCTCCAGATTGTGGCACTTTTCTAAATACTATATATAAGTGTTCCAAACATCACAAAAAAATTTTAATATGATGGATTAAAACTGCCAAGAGGTGTCAAAGCAAATATGCCTGTAATAAGTCTTTCCACCAAAATGAGTATAAGGCACCTAATCCCATTAAAAACATATTCTTTGCACAATACATTATTGATAGTCACTTTTTAGAAACTAATCAAATAAAAAAGAATTTAGCTGATATAAAAGCATGTGTACCAAGGACTCTACTGTTGTAATTTTTATGCATCCAAGAATTAAAAGTATGCATACTTTTCAGCACATGAAAACTGTGGCACTTTGAAGAATTTGTCCAACTGCTATCATTGTTTCATAAGCACCTGAGATGACAGCAAACCAATTTAATGAATTCTGAAAAATGTACCAGAATAGTCAATTATGCAGTCTTTTTACAACATTATTTGCATGAATTTAATCTGATATTGGTATACAACACTTAATGGAATCTTCTGTCCAAAAATTAATAGCTATTTTATCATTCATTATATTTTATTCTTATGATCTCTACATTATTTTATATGTACATAGTTATGCTTTCTCCACAAACTGAATGAAAATGACCATTCTCTTACTTAACAGCTGGTTATTATGGTGACAATTAATCATGACATTCTCTCTGTAGACAAAATAAAACCTGGGAATATCCTTAACATTCTGCTTTAAAATTTTATTTTTAAAATTTAAAGCCAGTTAAATATTATGTCAATGATTGTTGTCTGAAAATGACATAAGCATAAGCTTTAAGGTTTGTTGTTTCAGGAAATACTGTCACATTTTTTAAAAAGATATAGCACTTAATTTATGTGATCACCATATATTTTCTATCTGATAATAAATATGCAATTTTTATTAACAATTTGTTTCAATTTCCTTTAACAGAAATTGAAATGTTTAAAATATTATGACCTATTTAATTTTAGAAATTCTCAGACAGTGGCAAAAACGTTAAAAAATTGAAAATAAAATCTTTCATAACTTAATGAATTAAGATAAATGCAAGACAGTTCCTGAGCTCTAAAACTGTATATTAAAAATTGATGTTCTGTATAAATCAAATTACCATTAAATTTTAAAATATAGTCCATAAACTAAACATATACTTTCTAGTAAATATTTTTTAATTAAGTTCGTCATGATTTTTCATAACTGCTATTATTAGAGTTCTTGACACAAATATGAAAAGCTTTAATAATGCTAAATTTATATGGTTTTTAACAAAACAAGCGGGAATTTTTGTGATTGATTTCGTAGCGATATGAAAGCCAATTTGTGTTAAAACAAACGCTTCACCATTCACCAGTATCAATATAGATGTGATGCTCAGTATTAGCGATGCCAATCGTACTTGAATTGGAATAAAGTGAACGTAGAACCTCTCCAACTGTGATTTTGTTCTTTACTCTCCCTTCGTTATAATTATAGAACATTACAACAGTGTACTTGGTTATCATGGCAAATTTGTAATAGGCTATTTTATAAAAAAAATTAAAAGACTGTTAATTTTAGTACCAAAATATAAGGACAGCCATTAAAAATACTGAAGCTTAAGAATTCGAAACATTCGAAATCAGATGACTATCGAATTTAGGTAACTCATATCTTACCGCTAATAAATGGGAACATTTCTGCAGAAAACGAATAAAGTTACCTGCAATTTATCCAGATTGTGTTATTATATATACACTATCCTTATGTGAATAAGAGACCCAGCAAACTCTTCTCTTTTGCGTTAAATGTTTAAATATTTAAAGAAAAGCAACAGTGTATCGATTTCAGCTTTCTGTATCAGAAGCCTCATTTATGACATCACTTCAGGTGGAACTTCCGGGCACAATAGTTGTGTTTGTTTATCTTTTTGCCGTGAATTTTATGTTACACACGATAATTTACAGGGAAAATGGGATACAGATAAAATGTTTATTTGTTTTAAATTGCTGTCAGTTGCACAATGATGAAGAATGATGAGTTATGTAGGCAAGTATATGTAACATATTTTCGATAGGGAAAAGCAAAGTTTATTATAGCTGATTATTTTTGTGGACATTTGTATGTACAGTTGGTGCTTATAGTCTATACAATCGTCAACAATAATCAGATTTTGCTTTAGAAGCAACAAATTAGGCAACTGAAAATTTTATGTATTCAGTTGTCTTTTCAAAAACACAAGTGCTCGACATGATGGCAGATCTGGGTCTGTGCAGTTTGCAGTTGTATGTATCTTATAAGCAAGTATATATGGTACCCAGATCAGGTCTTCTATTAATATCTATCTCTATTGAATCTCCTTTTTTTATTCTTTTGTATGAATTATTTGATGTATGTAGGCAGGTACATACATACATACATACATACATACATACATACATACATACATACATACATACATACATACATACAGAAATACAGAAATACATACATACAGAAATACATACATACATACATACATACATACATACATACATACATACATACATACATACATACAGAAATACAGAAATACATAAATACATACATACAGAAATACATACATACATACATACTAAGGTTCCTTTTCTCTTCATTGGTTAAGGTAGCTAAATGAAACTGTCGGGAGTGATAGTTGTGCTGGAATATGTATGGATGCAGTTGTAATATTATAGCACTTTAAAAATGACACACCTTGCCATAACTATTTAATCAGAATGGCAAAGTGTCTAACATGGTTTAAAACTTTGATTTTGCAGCGAGTGATCAGATTTTTATTGGGTACTTGTATTTTATTATTCTCATCTTTTTCCCCCCACATAAATTAAATGTATAAATGTTTTATATTCTTTGAAGACACCAGCTAACTAATGATTTACAGTCATTTTCATTTCAGATAAGAGCACTAGATCTCCATTTAATTAAAGATGTCGGATGAAAGGAATTTTCGCACATACTACTATGAAAAGTTTGGCTTTCATGGTGTGGAAGAGAAAAAGTCGATTGAAATTCTTTTGAAAGAGCATCCTCTGGATGTCGAGAAACTTCGTCTTTTCTGTCTGAGATATCCTATACCGACTCAATACAGGATCTACCTTTGGAAGGTTATTTTAGGTACCAGAAAACTCTTTGAATTGCCGACAAGTTATATATTTTATTAAAGTTATTTTATGTCTTGTGTGTCATAAAAGCATACAGGTGTATTTAGCACTTTCTTTCTACTCCAACTGAAGTAATTCAGCATTCCCAGTAATACAGAAGTCTTGCATTGTAAGACCAGAAAGTTTGAAACAAGGTTACTCTTTTTATACAATGAAACTCTTGTGATGTCTCTATAGTTTTACATATTTAATGCTGCAATTAGTAAAAAAAAATGTCAAATTTGATTTTTATAACACACTCATTTTCAATATCATGCACCCAAGCTAGAATTTCATTCAGGATCTTATATTTACAATTAATACTGGCATATTTACTTATGTAAGTGGTTTTGTTTAGTTTCTTGTCTGTCAATATTTACAAAACTGGTAATTACGTCCAAACAGTACATCTGGTTGCTTTTTTGATTTTTTCATAATGTACATACATGCTGACCTTTCTACCCTTATGATGTACCATAAATCTTTCTGAAAAAAAAACTTAAATTGTAGACATAGAGAATAATAGCCAAAAATTTTGAAAACAAAATCGCTTTTGTAAACTCCAGATACTGATGTTGGTCAGGGAGTATCTCAGACACTAGGATCTGACCTTATTTTTATGCAAAAGGTCATCCAACAAACAAATGAATGTTGAAGGCAAAATGTGCAATCAGTCTTTTAAAAAGTTCAAACCATCAGCATGGAAGTAGCCAACAGAATATTCCAATTCTTGGAAAAAGAGGAAAAGAAACAATCTTACATTCATTAAATATGATGTGTTTATCTGAGTATGTCTGATGATCATAGAGATAAAATTTAAAAAGGAACCCAGATGATTGTCTCAAGAGATCTGACCAAAAGTCATAGGGTTTGAAACTACAGTATAGTTGCTGGAACTCGGCTAGAGGTAAATAAGGTCCACATGTATTTGCCATTGCTCCATCAGATCACACTTTGAGTTTTCCAGATGCAATTGGCATTTCTTGTTACACCATACAGAATTTCGGTGTGACTTGTGGGAAAATATTTACTGCCTTGCTGAGACAGTCTTGTTAGCGTTGGCAGGTCTGTATATATAGCAGTATGAAACAAAATCCTGATAATCTTATGGACGTTTCACCTAAATTGTCACCAAAAACATGTCACCAAAAACTTAAAAAGTCTTAAAAACTGAATCCTGCCATAAGAGGAGGTTTTAAAAAAATGCACTGCAACTGAAACATTCACAAGTTGAGTGCGATATAGACATGCACATTTGATCTTGAATATAAATAGCTCAGCTGTAATGAAAGGGGAAGCGTAGAGTGTTGAATCAGTTTGATTAAATGGCATCATTATGGTTATTGTATTGTTCATATTTTTTAATTTGGTTATTGTCCAGCACTATTAATGAGCATGTTTTTTGCTCACAGTAATGTAATGTATGTGGTATAAATATACCTGTAAACAGATGTCTCCCTGCAATAGTCACAACATTCTTCCAATGAATGTATTGCAGGCATTTTATCTGCCAATCAAGACAGACATGATTTTATGATTCGGCAGAGAACTACGCAGTATCAAGACCTGTTTCATGCCCTTCAAGTCCTGCATAGAATTAATGATAGCACTCCTCTGCCTGAGGTTTTCCTAAGGATGTACCTAATTGAAGAAGGCATGTTGCCATTTGAAGAACAGGGAATGGTAAGTACCATATATTTAGTTACATCTAAAGTTTTAGCAGGGTTGATAAGAATTTCCAGCCAGTTTAATTTTTTTCATTCTTCTTTTGTTGAGCTGAAGGGAAAGGGAGAAATAGTGTCCAATTTATGAAGGTTTTTGTTCCAACGATGTTGGGTTTATTGAAGTTTCTGTTCAAACTGTGTCAGGTATTTGGAAGTATAGTTTTGTTTCATTAGAAAAAGCTGAATAATATATGTCATAGAAGTTCATAAATACTGAACATTCTGTGTTGGAGATCAGATTAGTGTCAAAATGTTATAAATAGATGTTCAGCCATTTTGTGCTGGCAGATTAGAGTCTCTGCAGTTTGATAGGAATGATCAGTTGAACAGAACAACACAGACAAGATCTTCAGGTGTATTATGTAATGGCAGATAAGAGTCGATGTTTGCAGTTGGATTCAGCATATTAGTGAATATGTATACAGTAGTGCATTATTTATTTTTTTAAAAAAGTACAGGATATGGAATTAAAAAAAAGATATTTTTACATCTACTAACAAATTTATTGGATCTGTTCATATAGTAAAATGTAATTCTTGTTATAAGTTTGTCTAAAAGCAGCTGCATCAGCAAATTAAAATCATGCATTTAATGAATCACTAACTATATAAATACATTTTTATGTATATTTTGTTAAAATAAATCATTACTCAGAAGGTGATGGAATTTGTGCTGGGGAATTAGCTCACAAAGCAGTTTTCTATTTCATGACATTTATTTACAGACATTGCATAATTATAATACATGTTTGTCAACTATCCAAAACATGCAGTCCATTACAAATTCAGAATATAGTTTCTCTCTGTCTGTACATTATATTCCACAGTTTCATCAGTTCTACATTTAATAACTTCTTAAAATTATTTCATATATACTTTATTCAAGTGAAGAATCATAGATATCACTATATTAAACTGAGCACCATAAGTCTACTTCAAGTGAACTCACTGATTGAACTTTAAAGATGATCTGTAACTCTACTTCATGTGAACTCATTGAACTGTTGAATTGAGCACTATAACTATACTTCAGGTGAACTCATTGACTGAGCATTATAACTCTACTTCAAGTGAACTAACTGAACTGTAGAACTGAGCACTATAACTGCAAGTGAACTCAGATTGGACTGAGTAACAGAACACTATAGTTCAATTTTGAGTGAACTCACTGAACTGTAGAACTGAGCACTATAACTGCAGGTGAACTCACTGACAACTATACAACTGAGCACTATAATTCAAATTCAGGTGAACTTGCTGACTGAACTGTACAACTGAGCACTATAACTCTGCTTCAAGTATAACTGATCATATAACTGCAGGTAAACTCACTGATTGAACTGTACAACTGAGCACTATAACTTTACTTAAGGTGAATTCACAGACTGAACTGTTGAACTGGGTATTCTAACTTTACTTCAGGGGAATTCACTGACCAAACTAGAACTGAGCACTATAACTTAAGTGAACTCACTGATTGAACAAGAGAACTGCATGATAACTGTACTTCAGGTGAATTCACTGACTGAACTTTTGACCTGATTAACTGACAGACCAACTAAAATGATTCACTGATACCCTCATCTTTGCTAGCCAGTGGCCTCTGATCAACTTCATTCCACACTGACCCTTATGTAGCTAGCCAATAGAGTATCTGCTGATTAGATCACTCTAGTGGCCTAGTGGTTAGAGTGTCCTCCAGAGATGTGGGAAGTCATGGGTTCATTCCCCAGCCAAGTCATACCAAAAACTTACAAAAATGGTACTAACAGCTGCCTCACTTGGCATTCAGCATTAAGAGGTTAGAGTTAGGATTGATCGGCCTGGTGTCAGGATAATGTGACTGGGTGGGACATCATGATGCATGTCTGTGGCATTAATCCCCATCTGCTGATCAACTATTGGATTGGATGCAGCTGAAAGAAACTTATCAAGGAAGAAAGGTGTGAATGATCATAACAGCCATTCCATAGACAACAGCCTGTGACTTGCATAATTTTCTATATTAATCTTTCATACACATTTTGGACATAATGAAAATAACCAGAAGGCAAAAAAATATATGTGATGTGTTTCCAGTTGGCCAAACATCCCTTTTTTTTGTTGTCAACACTAGCATTCCCTCTTCAAAAATTTCCAAAATTGATTTTGTGCTTTTAATTAAGCTGATTTAATTCAGTATTTGAAGTGCTTAGTTATATACAGTGGAACCCCGCTATAACGCGCCCTGCATTAACGCAAATTCGGATATAACGCGGTCGTAGCATGGCTCCCGAAATTTTGTATATTCCTTCACAGAAAAAAGTATAAAAAAAAAAAAAAACACAAGAAATTAACTTCATTTTGGGCATGAGATTAGTTGTGACTTTTAAAATAATATTTTCGTGGCATGGTTCCTGAAATTTGAAATCCATTTACGTGTATTTTTATGAAACCGTGAAAATATTTGTTTAACGTACGAGAAATTGTGTGTAAAACGTTTATTATAATTTGGTGGAAGAATTTGTGTATTGCTTTTAATAATAAACGATCGGAACTTAACAATTTATCCAGGTTCTTTAAGTGATTTTGGAGAATTGATCGTGTATGAATTCTAAAATAATACGATATATATAATGTACGAGAAATAGTGTACAATGCTTGGCTTCTGAAATTTATCAATTTGAACAGGTTGTGGTGAAGCTTTGTATTCCACTCTAGAAGAAAAAACTGGTTTCAGTAGGTTTTTGAATTGTTAAGCCAAAGTAAACATTATCGGAAGTGTTACTTATTATAGATCCCTGAGTAAAGCCAGTAAATCGTCTTTGTGATTGTCTTCCGTGAATTCTGTAGACAGTCGTTGCTCAAACAATAGCCGACATGGGCTTCTTATTTAGCTGCAATCACAGCCAAGCCGAAGACCAATCAGTGGTTGATACAAGAGTTGCACAATTTAATAAATATCAAAGGACGAAAGCCGACGACATGTATACTGTGCTTGGCATTGAGGTCAAAAAACAAACAGTTCAAAGTAAATAATATCCACCTTATTATCTGTAAATTAAAAGGGCTTGAAATTGTACATCCATTTGGCTTAATTTTGTTTTAAATAAAAAGTGATTCATACCCATTGCAGGCTTTCATTACTTAGTTATCGAGCTTTATCTGTGTACATTGTTTGCTTATATATAATTTTTTTTTACTGTTATGGAAAAGCAAGTTCAAAAACGCAAGTCGTTTTCTGCTAAAGAGAAACTGTATGCCCTAGATCAACTAAAGAAGGGCAAACAAAAAACTCAGCTTGAAGACGACATACGTTTAGCAGAAGAAGCACTCAAAAAAATACGAGCACAGACATCATGATATCCTTAACTTGTATTCAGTAGATGACATCTGCCCTATATATGAACACATATCAGATGACGAAATTTTTACAAATGTCAGGAGGAAGAATGAAGCTGCACAATCAAAACCTGAAACCAGTGATGATAATGATAACGATGATGATGGCACACCAACTCCCCCCACCAAAAGTGTCTGAAGCAGTAGTATATTTAGAAGCAAGTTTATGGTGTCTGGAAACACAAGATGTTGACAGCGTCAAGTCATTCAATCAAGAAACACTCTTGACTTTGCTAGAACCCAACAGTTTGCAGCAAAGAAGCAAACGTCATTGAATATATTTTTCAAGAAATGATGAAATTTAAATTTGGGACCACACTGACTTTGCACTTTGGGCAACGATTAATTTAGCAGTTTTCACATGCTTCTTTTGATGTTCACAAAATCTGAAATAAAAGTTATTTGCACGCTGAAATCATGCTTTGATTGTTAATTATTCTTGCAGTTGTCGCATATGATAAAATTTTAGTGGTATGAAATTTGTACAGACATCGTATGTAGACCCGGGAAAAGCTGCATGCAATGACCGTACGATATCAGACGGCAAGTAAATGGTTTCAATAGTTTGTTCATCCTATATTTTACACAATGAATTCAGACTATTACAAAATTATTGAATATTTAAATCTGTACAATTTTCAATGAAATTACATCCATTTTGGATTAACTTTATGCCACGACGGCACAGTAGCATACAGTGTTGATACACTTTTCATGATATAAAGATAGTCTGGCATTATCGGTCAATCTGTATTATCGTTCAAACAAATAAAAATTAGTAAATGTTTTTAATGCACAGTAATAACCTATAAATATCTTAGCCATCGATTATTTTAAATATATCTTATTTAATGCAATCCAGTTAATATTCATCTGATGATAAGCAGACTTTTGATCATTGTACATGTATACACGTACATGTATATGTTCTCAGAAAAAAAGTTAAATATTGTAAACCCCACATTAACGCGACCCCACTTTTAACACAATTCAATTTTATGGACCCTGATCATCATGTTATAGCGGGGTTCCACTGTGTGTGTGTGTATATATATATATATATATATATATATATATATATATATATATATATATATATATATATATACTAATCATAATATCTATCATGTTTAAAAAGCAAAACTACCTACCTACCCTAATTTTAAAACAGTACTGTAGGAAACACAGACATTGTTTTTGGCCTGATTAAAACCTAGCAGGTCAATAAAAAATATGTGTTTGATCAGTTGATCTTGATTGATATGGACTTGACCTCTTTATCCACAAGATAGTATCTGTTTTGACTAGCCATGTATGCCAAACATTGATGTGGAAGTGGATGCTAGTGAAGGTGCTATCATAATTATCTTGGATCTATCCTTATATTCCAAGTTTCACTCTGACATTCAATGCCTGAGATAACAACTCTGGCTATAATTAATGTAGTATAATTTGTTGGTCAACTCAGCTTAAGGAAAGGTGAGTTATTGTGCTTCCTAACCAAGTGTTCTGTGTCCACTATTATCCATAATGTTACAGGTAGCCTGACTACATCAGGGAGCCCAAACTTGTATTGACCACATGTTTCTTCATTTCTAATGTCTAAGTTTTTGCTTTCTACAAACCATTACACCACTCCAGAGTCCTAGTGGTTAGAGCATCTGCCTCAGATGTGGGAGGTCATGGGTTTGAACCCTGGCCAAGTCATACCAAAGACTTTTAAAAATGATACTAAAAGCTGTCTTGCTTGGCACTCAACATTAAGAGGTTAGTGTTAGGATATATCAGCCTGGTCAAGATAATGAGACTGGGTGGGACATGATGTTACATGTCTGTGGCTTGATGCCCCAATAAAAGACATCATTATAAACTGCAGACACTGTAGTGATATGACTGAAATTTTTTAAAGCTATGTAAAAAAATCCAAATCTCTCTCTCTCTCTCTCTCTCTCTCTCTCTCTCTCTCTCTCTCTCTCTCTCTCTCTCTCTCTCTCTCTCTCTCTCTCTCTCTCTCTCTCTCTCTCTCTCACACACACACACACACACACACAGACACACAGACACACACACACACACACAGACACACATCATTACAGTTGCCACTGGCCATCAGACTCTTAAGCAAACAATGTTAATTGTACCTAAAATCCATTCACAGAAGGTTGATTGAAATTACTTGCTGACATGTAGGTACAGAGATAAATTATTTTCTCAGGTCATTGTGGGCAGAATATGTGGTATTTGATATACAGTAAGTTATAGCTGGATAAGAATCCGGTGCAGAATCAAAACATTACATGTAGTTTTTCATGCCATTTAAACATTTTTGCATTCATGCTGACAAATCCCTATTCTGTCAAATCTAGGTAACATTAAAATGTCATCATTTTCTGTCCATCTTGATTCTTAATACAATGCAATTGACAGAATCTCTTTTAGGAAATTTGGCAAAAAATTGTAATTACAAGTCATTAGGAATGTGATGTTGTGTAATGGAGCACCTTGTGTCAGTTCTATTCTGTTCAAGTACAGGTCTCATACAGTTATTTGAATTTACTTATTTTAATTTAACTTATTTAAAAACCAAAATTATTAAATTAAGAAAATTTGTAAAAACTCTTCTACTCCTGGATTGCAGATTTTCTTTAGACACCTGAAATTGGAAATTAGAAAACATGTTGTGCAGTACCATGCTGAAGTTATAGACTTCTAAAATAGTACATTATCAAAAATGCATGTAAGCATGGTACAGGAAGTAACATTGTATGCTTCATCTGAAAAAAGTCTACATGTGTATCAGTTAATAACCTATTAGGAGCCAGTGGCACAATACAATACTAGTAGTATAAATACCATATTTACATGCTTATAAGACCAGCAGTTAATAACCTATTAGGAGCCAGTGGCACAATACAATACTAGTAGTATAAATACCATATTTACATGCTTATAAGACCAGTCCAAATGCAAGCTGCAAAGACCCAGATCTGCTTGTGCATTATGTGCAGCAGATCTGGTTCTTTGCAGTTTGTTAGGAGTAATTAGTAGACCCTGATCTGCAGATGCCTTATGTTATGGCATATCAGGATCTTTCTTTTTAGCAATTAGACTCAGCTTATAAGTGAGTATATTTGGTACATGCCAAAGTGCTTAGGCTTTGTGGTATACTGAAAAAACAAACTTGTTTCTCTTTTCTCTCATTTTATGACAGAAACACCAGGAAACTGCATGGTGATTGTTGTGCCATACAAAAAACAAAAGGGGGCCCCGAGTGGTCTAAAGCACTGTCTGTTACAGATCACTGCCATCTCACCTCTGTCTGCGTGGGTTCGAGTCTAAGACTCAGCGAATGTGGATATGTAAGAAAGCTTGACAGTAGCTTCTCATGGGTCGGTGGTTCTTTCTGGTGATTTCCCAGTTTCTTCCTCCACCATTAATACTGGCCACCATGAATAGCCTATCGCATGCTGAAAAATGGCGTTAAGCCCAAAAAACAACAATCACAAAAAAACAAAAGTATGTGACTAGAGTTAGGCTCCATTTACTTTGTAAGAATGTTTCCTTTGAGAGAAAAACGGATCTACTGTTATCTCACGATATAAAGATTTCCCTTGTCCGAGAAATACAGTAATGTTAAGACAACAAAAAGACAAAAAAGAACTCCAAAAAACCAACCCCAAAAAGCAACTAAAAACATACCAAAACACCCCACCAAAAAGAACACCAATAAAAACCTAACCATTGGTGCAGACATGAAACATCGTGCAGGCTATACCATATTTGTTCCCTTAAACCTATATATCAGGACCAGCTTGATTACACATCTAAGGAAGCACAACAGTAAAGAGTTTATAATCCTTTTAGAAATTGGCAGGAGATTTAAGACAAGAATGTTCTCCACCTTAGGAAAACTTCCTTGCTTTAATGTATCTTAGAAATCACTAGCATGTTCTCTTTGTAGAAAAATATTCTATTTCTTTTATCAGAAATGATTAATTCAGGCATCATAAATGGATTGCCAACTGAATTTTGAGAACTTTTAATCAGGCAAAAAGAAAGCTACATTTGTTTGATCATTTAAGAAAAAAATATTTGAAGGATTAAGTGCTTGAAAAAATGTACAAATGCTGTGCAAATTTTGAAGGATTAAGTACTAAAAATATGTACAAATAAAGTAAACTGGGTTGTAGTGTAGAAATATTAAAACTAGTGAAAAAAATAATCATTTTGTTGAAAGCAGTGGCAATTGTTTTAGCAGTCCCAAGTTTACTCCTGTCATTGTATTTATGTGTTACTGCATTTGTATGGGAAAATATGAACAAGTTTTTCGGATAGCTGTACTGCATGACCTTGGGAGAGCAGTAAATTCATCCAAAAAACGAGTTCATATTTTTCCATTCAAATGCAGTAACCTTTTTATTATATGCTCATTCTTGTTTCATTACCAAAGACATAATAATATAATTCACAACCAAATATATCATCTAATAATAAAATTTATTATTTTATTATTCAAATAAAAAAGTTCACAATCATAGATTCCTTCAGTGCACAATAATAGTATTCATGCGCATATAGCTCCTCCCACCAACCTTTTAACTTCATAGCAAACTACGTGCTCACGTGCATCATTCGTGAGGAATGCAATATGAAGGTGATCAATATCAGGGAATATTGAATATTGATCGATTCTGACAATGTAAGGTTAACAGATAAAAAATGAGCATATAATAAAGCTTGTTTTAGCCTTATGTTAAATGCAGATTATACAAGCATGTTGGAGATAGTCCAAAAATTGTTTGGAGGTTGTAACAAGTAATGTATGCCATGTATACTCATACATAAACCAGATCCAGCTGCAAACTGCATAGAGCCATAGACCAAGATTTGCAGTTACATAATGTACCAACAGATCTGGGTCTGTGCAGTTTGTTAGGAGTAATCAGCAGAGCAAACATTACATAGACCCTGATATAGGCAGATGCATTGTACAATGGCAGAACAGGGCCTAAGTTGTTTGCAGTAGGGAAATGAGTATATACAGTAGGTCCAAAATTGTTTGAAAGTTATAATAGGTGATATGTATATTTATTATACAGATGACCATGCCAAACAATCGGATCTATTTGTCTTTGGCATCTGTAATGTGTGGATTAGTTGAGGACCAAGTGGATATGTACTGGATCACCAATCGATTCTACAGGCTGCTCATCACTCATAAAGATACTCTGCTTATCTTGGTGAGAATTATTTGAATAGTGTTCTCCGTTTTATCCAAAATTGCTTTTATTTTTCACTTGCATCTTAGTGTATTCTGAAATATAAATATCTCAAATAGAATTTTGATACTTTACATCAACTAATAAATAATTCTTTAAGTTTCATTTTTTAAATTCTTTCATCTTTAGTGTATTCTATGGTAGGGCATGACTGATTAGCATTTTGCTACTGATTTCCGATTCCGAATTTTGAGCATGAAATTTTTCTGATTCCGGATATGATTCAATTAATCGGAAATGCTAAATTAAAAGGTTTTTCAAATTAACTTTTTAAACAGTGTTACACATGTTTTTCACATCACAATGACATCACAAGGGGAAGAATATGGCAGGACTATAGCAAAATGCAACAAAGTTCAAAGCCACAAAGAATCCATTATATTTTTTTTTTATTTTTGTAAAATGCACTGAAACATTATAAACTATAACTGTTCTCCTGGTATGAACAAAAGATGTTAGACAGATATAATTTATTCATTGGTTTAATCATAATGATCTGTAGTACAGCTAAAATTCTGAACTATCTGGAACTGGAAATTTTTTTTGTGGGCATGTGCATTGGAACTAAGGAAATTAATTTTAAGCGCTACGATCAGTAACTCCATTGCAACCATGAAATGCCCTATAGAAATTTAACTTTATTATTTTTATTATCAGAATCAGTCATTCCTGCCTTGTCCAACTCCGATTAATCAGAAGTTTATACTATCTGGCCAAATCCGATTTCCAGATCAAAAGTCGGTTATGCAATATTCTGTGGTATAAAACTAAGGGTTCCATTCCAGTTTGATTTGTACTCTGCACAGGGTTTGATTTTCAAAGGTATAAAATCTATTTTTCTCACTGGGTGTCTTGGTTATTTAAAGAAGACCTTGCATATCTTAGCTATCATTAAAATAATTTTTAATTTGCCTTTTTTGATACATAACTTCATATGATTGATAATTCTTCATCTAAGTTTAAATCATACAATTCTTTCATCTTTTGTGTATTCTGTGTCATAAAGAAACAAAATGATTACTAATGATTACTAATTTTTCATTAACCTTTTACATTTTTTTTTCATATTTAGTGTATTCTGTAATACCAAACAATCAAATTTTGATGTCTTCTGATCATATATCAAAGGAATATTAATTTTTCATTAGAGTTTCAATCTTAAACTTCTTCCATCAAGATATGACTTGAACAGTATAGGGTAAGAAAATTACATAACAGTATCCAACAATATTTCACAGAGCATATCAAATTTTCTTTCCTGACTATTATGAGACAAAATTGATAGGAATAAATTGAAAAATAAACCAATTAAATATTTTAGTCTTATTAGCATTGTAGTTTTTGAAGCAGATTCTTATAATCTTGCCACCAACCTTTACTCTCAAGAATATGTATGCTTGCATTGGAATAATGGCACAATGGAAGCACACTACAGTGAAACTCCACAAACCGGAGATCTTTCTGTATTGGAATCTCCTCAAGACCATATTTTTTTGTTCAGAATGTTTTTGTTTCTTTAATATCATCATTTTTTTCTAGTAAATTAAAACAACTCAACAAAACAGAATTCAATACCAAATTTAAATTTTTAAAAAAAAGTAAAAAGTACCCTTCAAACTGAAACGCAGATCAGACTCGGAGATATTTTTAGCTGCTAAACTTCTGATATGCTGGAAGAGATTAATTACAGTTATCAGACATTGATGTGGACTGATCTGTGAGAGAGAGGTGTAGAAAATGTCTCAATAGCACATGAAGTTAAAACAATACTTAACATGCATGCTTATGCAGATTAGGACTGGCATTAGGCTTTTTATATGAAGTGTTTGCACCATGCAAAAGAACCAGCTTTTAAGGCAAGGTATTGATTTGTATTGTGTGTAAGTAAGCCATTTAAGGTAGACTTATTATTTAGTTGTGATAATGCTATTTATTTGTATACAGGATTAATAGAACATTGTTTGCTTGTTTAATTCTGTATCAGGGCATTATTTACCAGATATGTGGCCTCACTTTTTATGCTTTGCTGATGGAAATGGAAAGCAATATTCAGAAAATCAGATTCACTCATTAATATACCCTAGAGTTTTGGATCTTATACTGAGATTTAAAAAAACATTGTAATTTCTAAGGTGAGCATTATTTGTCTACAATACAAAAAATGGAGTGATTAGCACAAGCCACTCTAGTTAAAGAAAGATATCTGAAAACATCAATGCTCCATGCCTCCTTCTTTAGGTCAGAATCTTGGACCGTGAACATACAAAGTATTTAAACATTGTAGAGTATCATTCATCACTCTAATGGACATATAATAAAGTTATAAAAATATCTCATTTCTCATGTTTCTTGCGACAAGGACTCAATTTTTTGTGGAACAACTATTCATTTATGTGACAGAAAGTGATTTTTTGGAAGGAAATTAATTTGTTCAGGTAATTCTTCATGAAATAAATGTATTTTAAAAAAACAGCTTTCTTAATTTTGTGCATTTGTATACATCGACATTCAGACTCTTATAATTATACTCTCTCTTATTATTTAAGTCCTTACAAAAAAAACTTACCTTTGCAAAAACCCTAGTAAACTGAAAACTGAAAGTAGCATTGGGGGGGTGGCTTTCAAGTGTTTACAGTTTTAGGATTTTCACTGTACAATGATCTTCTGCAAGATTTCTGTCATTTTTCTTCTTGTAAATGATAAATTTGATAAAATTTTGATTTTATTTCCTACCTCAGGTAGGCTCTTGAACTGACCTTCTAGCCTAGTATTTTTGTTCTTGTTCTACGCAAAATTTGCACTAGTTCATAAAAAAAACTCAATTACTTTTACTTGTCCAATCTTATTGTATGCAATATTTATTGTCCCCGGCACCTTTACACAGGTTACTCATTTCCTGTCATTCTTTTTTAGTTAAGCCCCTTTTCTATCTGTGTTTCAGGCTTTACTAAAAAGTTCTCCTAAATTAAAATCTGTAACATCATTTCCACCAAGTGGCTTTTTCATTATTTTCAACATTTTATTATTGTTTTTGTTCAAGTTTTTCAGTTGCAGATACTGTCTAAACTGCTTGATAGTTTTATAATACATGTACATGGCATGAGTTACTTATAAAACCAGGACAGTTAATTTTGTGATGTGCTTGCTTTCCCCATTTTTCTTGGAGTTAAGATCACTTTCATAGAAAATTTGTTTTAAGGATTTGTTGGTTCTTTTATTGGTATATATTTTCTAAACTGCTTCATTGATTTTCTTCACACTTGGGAGTAACCATTATGAAGCTAAGAAAAATCATTCTGTGACATGCTCGTTTAACTGTTTTACTTTGCATTTATTGGCACATGTTCTGCAGCAGTACTTTGATCTTTGGCTCAACATATAGACCCTGACTTTTTTTTTGTCTTCTAAGCCAGAAAAGGTTGATCCTTGTCTAAAGAAAGAAGATACAGATCTGAAACTTTGGAGTCATATCCAGAAACATCAACTCTTGAGTAGTCTCCCCTTGTCTACCTGGTTTCAACAGTGTTATGCTGGGATTCTGCCTGAAACCTCAGTTGAAAGGTAAGTATGAGAAAACTTTCAGATGTACGGCACTCTCTTAATTTCTAGTGCATCCCTCTGATTTATGGTGTATTCCTTATGTGTTTTAGATTGCATTCACTTTTCCTTTACATGAGAATATAATATGAAAAACTGATTTTAAAATGTATGTAACTGGTATTAGAAGTTCTTGTTTAAATTATACATTGCAGTCAAGAATAGTGTATAACTCATACTTTTTACCTAGTTTTCTTTTTTTGTTCTTTTTTAGAGGGGATACACATTTTATATTATATTTGAACAAAATTAAAGATGATTTTTTTTTTCAAATCAATTTGATGAGAGCTTCATGGCATGAAACTTGCTATCTACATCACATTCATTCATGTGAAACATGAATTTGTTATATTGTAGCTTCAGTTATTATAGCCTTATTTCAGAAATAAAGAACGTTTACAAACCTTGATAGTCCTGTCTTTTGATTGCATATTTTCATAAATTCATTTCATTTCACATTGTTGTGTAGTTTTTGTTCTGTGACTCAGCTGGAAATGCTTAGTCATCTACTTTGTCATTAATACTATCATGTAGTGCAAAATACTATATTACAGTGGTGCACAATACGTTTATCACGATTGACCAGGTAGTGTGAGTAGATCACTTAAAATTTTAATATAGACGTCAGCCTATTTATGTTTTGCATTTTTGGGTAGGCAGATCATTTTGGCTTGGTCATTTTATAAGTAGCTTGCATGCTGAAAAAGTGTGTGCACCCCTGCTTTATTAGAATAACATTCATACTAAGCGCGAAACTAAGAAATAAAGTAATGTATCAGATTTGCAATTTATTTACTTTTTTTGGAAAATAAAGTTTTTGTATTATTTCTCATCCTAGGTCATAGTATTCACATGTTAAATTACAGTATTCTCATCCCAATCATGGTATTCTCATCTTAAATTACAGAATTGTCATCTTAAATCATAGTATTCACATGTTAAATTACAGTATTCTCATCCCAGTCATGGTATTCTCATCTTAAAGTACAGTATTGTCATCTTAAATCATAGTATTCACATGTTAAATTACAGTATTCTCATCCCAATCATGGTATTCTCATCTTAAATTACAGAATTGTCATCTTAAATCATAGTATTCACATGTTAAATTACAATATTTTCATTGTAAAACATAACCTCATCATAAATTAGTGTTCTCATCTTAAATTGTATTATTTACATGTTAAATTATAGTACTTGTATTCACATCTTAAACTATAGTATTCTTAAATCATAGTATTCACATATTAAATTACAGCATTCTCATCCTAAATTGCTCTATTCTCTTCTTAAATTACAGTATTTGATGTTTTTGTGTCTATAGAGTGTTCAGTGGTCCATTGTCTATGAATAGTTTCATGGTAATTGACACCAGCTCAAGGTTTGATAGACTGTACAAAAGTACAATGCATTGGTTATGTAAATTTGTAATTTATTTATTTTATTTTGGGGGGGAAAAAACCCAGCAGGTTCTAAGTTTTAAGTGGAAGTTGCAAGTGTCTGTCTACTATACGCAAATATACAAAACTTAGTCATCATTGCAATTCACTGAGCATATTGGATTGTTGTGCTCTGGATTCAAAAATCTAATCACAAACAATTCACATTTGTTTATTTTTCACATGGCTTCTATTATATCTTTTAATATGGTGAAATATATAATTTGTAGATCCAATTTACATAATATTTCACAAATACCAGTTGGTCATTTGGATTGGCTTTTTAATTTTTGCACCTGTCTGCCTTGAAATTACCTGGCTTTGGACTGGTGGGCCATTGGGAATTTTGGTTACTACACATCAAATTATGATCTGGATACATTTATTTCCTAATTTCATTATACATTGCCTTAAACACGTTTTTAGATGAGGACAATTACAGATATTTGTCTTGTAACTTGAGCAAAATTTTCATTACTCATAAATGTGTAACTCTGTATTGGAGTATTTTATTTCGTGTCACATTTGGGCAACTGTCTCAAATTTTTATTGCTTTAAAATATTCTGTTGTACATTTATCATTATTCATATGAAAGTCCTGGAAATACGGAGTTTTCACTAATCTTGGACAATTAAATAATGATTAATTTCTTTAAAATCTTAAATTGTTTACATCTCCATTTTAGAGTGCTGGATAAAGTGGCTGGTGGTTCTTTTATCATTCTGGTTTATGTTGCTGTGGCAATGATTCTGACCTTACGACGACCTCTTCTCAGCATTATGGCTAAAGAAGACATGCTTACGTACTTGACAAAGGTACAAAAATCTTATATTTCTAATTTGTTTTCTCATTCTGAATGCATTGTGAAACATCTTTCTGAACTCAGTTTATCTTACTACGCATGTATATCCTTTAAACACTGTTCCCTCATTTTTGTGTGTGAAAATAAATTTGCAAACTTGTTTATAATGCATGATCAGGTGTGGATCCTCTTTTTTTCTTGCAGAAAAAAACTACCCCAAAAATGGGCTCTAGATTATTGAATGGGAATAAAATCATAATCAGAATTGGTTAATCAAACCTTGACCCATTCCTTGTTTTTCATTTAAATGGTAACTAGTGCCTGTAAAGTTGTAATCAGTGTCAGGACATTTGCACTTTTTGATAAGAAATCATATATTTTGAAACATTTTTAAACAAGAGTCACTCAACTGGGCAAAAGTAATTTACAGGAATTTAATAAAAGACCACTTGTTCTGTTGTTTAATTGGTGAATATTGAAACCATCTCTGATATTCATCAGCAATAAAAATATTTTCAAATTGTGGTGGACATATTGGATGTCACCTTGCTGCTATTTTGATTTAAAAGCCCCAGGTCATAATGATCATAGTTTTGTGGGGGTAGTGACAAGATTTCAAGATAGACAATTATTAGACTTCAGACCATCAATTCAGTATCAACAAAAGTTTTTTTTTTGGTGAAAACCTCATGCTAATAAGAGCATTCATTTATGAGAAGTAATGATTACAAGATTTTCAAAATGGCCACCATGGCAGCCATATGAGATATCATTTTAGTATATGACCATTTCAGCTAGAAATGCTACACTGAATAAAACATTATTCAATGAAATATTGACCAATGGAAATGTTTATAGTGTCTATTGTTCACAGTGCAACTACCAAGTAAATTATGTCCTGTCAACTTAAATTTATATTTCAGTTCTGTCTTTTAGTTCAATTTAAGTGTAATCATCAAGTGAAATGCTGTCTGGTATTCCAAAATGAAATTTGTCAACTGACAGTCAAAGCAATTCCCATCAATGGTATTACCGGTAATTTTCTTTTTAATATAAATGCAAATCCTAGTCGAATAAGAGCTATCGGTCATAGTAGTATGTCTGATCAACTTAATTCAGTTAATCCAATTAGACTAGAACACACCCAGAGGTGAGATGGCAGTGATCCATAACGGAGAGTGCTTTAGACCACTTGGCCACTCGGAATCGAATCCCGGTAAGATTAGTACCAGGGATTAAATCCTTGTTGGTTGGATTAGTACTAGGTTTAAACTCTTGTTAGTTGGATTTGCTCTAGGAATTAAATCCTTGTAGGTTGGATTTGTTCTCAGAATTAAACCCTTGTTGGTTGGATTTGTACTATGGATCAAATCCTTGTTGGTTAGATTTGTACCAGGGATTAAATACTTGCTGGTTGGATTTGTACTAGAGATTAAACCTTTGTTGGTTGGATTTGTTCTAGGGATTAAACCCTTGGTTGGATTTTGTAATATGGATCAAATCCTTTTTGGTTGGATTTGAATTTGGGATTAAACCCTTGTTGGTTGGATTTGTACCCATTAATAGACCCTTTGGTTGGATTTGTACTAGGAATTTAGTTAAATTAAAAAACATCAGTAACATCAGGATAACAATTGCATACATAAAAAAAAGCTAAATTTCAAATGTTTGTTGAACTTAGATACCCCACTTAAGTGCTTGAAAAAAGGGTAAATCCAAATTTTATGCAATATTACCTGCACAATTATTTGTTTTTTTAATGATTGCTGCATTTTAAATATATTTTTCTTCATGTTCACAATTTTTATTTTTGACACTTTCAGATTCATGAGGACAGTGGAGACATCATAGTGAATAAGGCAATAGACTTATGGCAAAAATATGGTCACCAGAAGAAATCAGCTTCTCCAAATTTTCTTGAATGATCACCCACATGAAGCCTTTTGATGCATTTGATAATAAAGGTCATATGATGATCATGTGATGGTCATGTGATGTCTAACAGGGCCAGTTAGAGGATGTGATATGTGACATGTTACTATGGAGTCTGTTTACTGAATGTTTTCCTCTTGGTGATACCTTTGACATTGTTGTGATTGATTTCCAGGCTATCAGTATATCCTCAAAAACATCAGTACTTTTAAAAGCTTAAAACATGAAGTAGACCTCTAATAATATTTAATTTTGTAAGGACAGGAATTTTTTTTTTATTTCTCTCACAAAATAGCTTGAAAAAATTACTTTTACTCCAGTTAAAAAGCAAGTTCTTATCAGCCATATTAGTTTTACCAAACAATTCCCAGAAGATATAAGAAAAACAAATATCCTGGTCCCTTTTCAGAAGATTAAATAGTTGATCCTAAGTGCAGTATTTTCCATTGATGAATGTCAGTATATTAAACAAGTTGTTGTTGTTCTGGGGCTTAACACCATTTTTCAGCACATGATAGGCTATACATGGTGGCCAGTATTAATGGTGAAGGAAGAAACCAGGAAATCCAAGGAAAGAACCACCGACCCACGAGAAGCTACTGGCAAGCTTTCTCACATATCCACATTCGCCGAATCGTAGACAAGTACTGTACATACTTACTTATAAGTCAATTCCAACTGCAAACTGCACAGACCTAGAGCTTCAATCACAATGTGCCTGGGTCTATGCAGTTTTAGTATGACAGACAATATAGACCCTGATCTGTTAGCATTTAATGCAACAGCCAGTCAGGATCTATGTTGTTTGAAATTGTACCTGACTTACAAGCAAGTATAGATGTCTCAAACACTGCTCAATTGAATTAGACCAATTTGATGGAAACCACCTTTGCATAAATGGTTTTCAGATTTGTGTAGCTGATGTTGATTTTCAGTATAACACAGACGCCATTCCTCAAAAAATATAAAAACTCAAAAAAACTGCATAGCAGAATCTGATAAATAAGACAAATTGTTACAATTAGCATTACTAAAACTGGAAAAATCTTAAAACAACTTTTCCAAAATAACTATAAAAAATTTTTTTTATATTAAATGACAGAAAGCAATCAGGCATTAAGTTTAGATAAATAATACCAATCTGCTATCAAATATGGCTAGGTATTACACGGGTAAAAACCTTTAATAAATTCTTTCCCCCAAAAAAATGCCACTTTTCCTTAATTGATCAAGTTTAAGATTTTGAGAATGATTCTGCTGTCAAATAGGACCGCTGTTAGTAAAATTAAAAAAATATTTGCATAATTATAGTTTTAACACTACTGAATAGAATTAGACCAACTTGAACACAAAGCAGCCTGGCATCAAGACTTTTCAATCTTGAATAAATTATGCTGAAGTGCTATCAAATGTGGATGAACATAAACAAAAATGGACAAACCTTGAAACAATTGTTATCATAACATATGCAGTCTTGAGAAATTTTAACATAGCAACCTATTAATTTCTTGGTCAATTGCTCTTGTATTTAACTATAAAGTAGATGTCAGTCATGTAGCAATATTATGCCTCTTGTTTGGAGAAAAAAAAAACATACCTCGTTAATCAAGCCAAGGCATTGTTTAAGTTTTCTGAGACAAAATTTATACGAGAGACAATAAAACTAGTTAACTTCCTCATGGGAGACAATCCACCATTGTTCCAGGTTGAAACATGCCAGAGAATGAGTTCTAAGTGACCTGTGATATAAACTTTTCTCACCAATCAGAAAGACACGTCAAAAGAGACCATGCTTACTCGACTGGAAAACATAGTATTTTAAAGTCAAAATGTAGGATGTAGATGTAAATAGTTCATTTGACTTATGATGGTAAATAAAGTTTTCAGAAAGATGACTAAACAAATTGGCTTTATGACAACTAAATAACAGATGAGATGGTCTTAACTAGATGTGAAGATGGGAATGTAGAACTGTGACCTTGAATCAACTGATTCATGCAAAGTACATTTCATGTATACAGATGACCGAAATGATACATCAGATGGTAAGAAACTAATGACAAATGCATTTGTCAGGGTAAATATATCAGTATTTCCTATAGCTAAAGCTTTGAACACAAGGACTGATGCATTTTACCATTCTGGTCAAGAAATTGGGTACAGTGTTATATCTGGTCATCCATTGCTATTGTTTGTGATTGTCCAGGAATTTTTTGTTATTTAAGGAATGACAAACTAAAAACAAAAATGCTCTGCTTCAGCTCAATGTTTATTCAAACTGGAAATAGTATGGCACCATTTAACACAGCTACTTTTAGGAGACAGAAAAATGCATGGAGACATGCATAATAAAAGATGTCGAAAATAATTGACTTCCATATTACATTCGAGTAAAGTAATAATTTTAATTTATTCTTAGTAAGTATTACCTAAATTTTATTTCTTATTGAGGAGTAGGTGTTGTCAAATTCTAGTGAAAGTTTTATTTACATTCGATATGTAAATTGGTTTGTTAGCTTTATGAATACAATGGAGATGTTAAACCTCAATTTGGGAGAAACCCAAAGTATATTATTTTCAACAAATTACATTTAAATGTTTTAATTAGTCATTGTCTTGTGATTTAAATTCTTCATTTATCTGTCATAACTGTACTTTGTGTCTGTGCATGTGTTTGTGTCCATGTGGAGAGAGAGAGAGAGAGATTCAAGTCCTTTTCAACAGTATTCAATCTGCAACTATGATTTTATTCAGTATCTTCTTTGATTACTTTTATCCGAATCTATCCTTTTTATCTACAGCCATCATCTTATCCAGTAATCAGTATTATCTTTGATTATTTAAAAGGACTCTATCCTTTTTACCACCAGCAATGATCTTATTCAGTATCATCCTTGATTATTTTCCAACATTTGCACAATGACCCAAATTGTTCTGTTACATGAAATAAAAATTAAATAATGTCTTGAATTGTGTGTGAGTATGATGAATTCTTAAGTTTATGTCTGTGGATGTTTTTTTATATGTTTTAGCTTGTTTTTGTGTTTGGGATTTTTTGGATAACAGTACTTTGCATTTCAAAGTACCTATTAAAATGTTCCTCTTTATGTGTGTCTGTGTGTTGTACCTTAATGTACATAAACTCACAACATTATCTTACTTCTGTTTATTCTAAAATTAAACATATCTTTCTATCTCCCAAAATATCAGGATATTTACATTTTCATAGACACAAAATAAATACTTGACTTTGAGAATTCAGCATGATTAGATAATCAACAAATCAATGTTTTGTCAGATATATGATTAGGTAATGACTTTAAGTTTTCTCCCAATCTGTACAAAGGCATCCACAGCTCGATCTATATCCTGTTCACTGTGGGCTGCAGAAATCTGGACCCTTATTCTGGCTTTTCCTGCACACAAAGAAAATCGGAATCAATAGATGAAATTAAACAAAAGCACAAAATATTCACCAGTATAAAATTTTGGTGAAGTTAGATAAATGTCTTGAACGGTTCAAGTTTTATTGAAAAACATAGTGACATGATTTTACATGTAATGCAGATAAGCAAATTGTGGAAATTCAGTACTGCTGATGTGCTGAATTTTAAACAATTTTTGAAAATGTAATGCATCATTCTTATGATCTGTCTTTTGTGGGGTTTAATGATATTTTTCAGCACATGATAGGCTATGTATGACAGTATATTTGATGGAGAAAGAATCCAGAAAAAAGAAAACCAAGAAGCATGGACTCACAGAAAGCTACTGGCAAGTTTCCTCACATAGGTGGCGCTCTACAGTTTCGTATTTAGCATAGGGTTAGAATTTTAAAGAAAAAGAATTTCCCCTGGTTTCCTCACTAGTTATACTGGCTATTTAAAAGAGACTTTGCATATCTTAGGTATTGTTCTAAGAACCTTTAATTCCCATTATTTTGATGTATGATTGATGGGTGTAATATGGGTTAGAGAGTATACAGCTTGGCCTTACTCCAGATGTGCACCTTTCAAAAAAAGTGCTAGCTCTACTTGCTCATTTTCACTTTTCGAACTTCAGAGGTAAATTGTAAAAAAAAGAGCCAATAACTTTTTTTTACATTTTATGTATTTGGTAATTTATTCATTGCACTTTTAGAAGCTGGTATTGTCTAGTTCGGCAAAATTTATTTTCCATATTTTAATAGCTGCCAAGAATAGTGTACTTTAGATAAATTCAGGTTGATTTTTGGAGCACAAGGGAGCAGTCATTTTAGTTAGCAGTGTCCTAAGATCATTTAAAATTTCCAAAAGTACAATATCCAAAGAAATTTCAGCCACATTACATGAAAGTTGCATATAGGTATTGCCAACATTCTCTCCACTGTGCATATTTAAAATGCAAACAACTTCACCTTACATACATCACTCTCTCAAAAGTACATAATAACTGGTGAGCGCCACCATAACCACAGTTCCAGCCAAGACTCAAAGACATGTAGACATAGCTGAGATATGTAAGTGATCTGTAATGCCTTAAGAATGTCCACCCTTGGTCCAATGACATACATATAATGCAAAACTGGAATTCATAACTATCTAGAGTCACACAAGCACAATGTTATTGTGAAATGTCCTCAGTGAAATGTTTAGCAATGAAAATAACTTGAGTTTAAGGTTTTTATTAAAACTTTAATTTTATTGCTATTTAATTACATGGATTGGGAAGGAAATCCTTCTTTTTACACAAGAAAGATCACAGTTCTGCAGATTTTTAAATTTGTTGCTTGTAACAAAATACTGAATTATACGAAAATTGGTATCCATAAAAAACATTAATTCACTGTAGGTTAACTGTTCAGTGTTGGGCACTATTTCTCCCATGATAAGACTTGAGGGAGGGGGACATTGTAATGAATTTGTCTAAAACTTTTAGGAATGAAGAGTGGCATGGCATCCATGGTAACCTTTGAGGATCTGATTAAACATGGATGCCAGGATGTGTTAAAAATGCCCTCAAGATTATTTTTCAGGTCTATGATTGAAGGATTCTTTGGTTATACTGTGTACTATACAAACATAATTAGAGTAGGAACTGATGCTGACAGATGCACATACATATTTTTCCATTACACTTGGGCTTTCAAAAACCTGCACCTAAGGAGTCGTATTTTAAAAAATTCTAATGTAAATCATTTTTTGCTGTAAGAATTTAAAGTTATCTGGCTGTCTCGATTTATAGTACATTTGTTCTCTGTCGACCATGCTGTAGTTACTACCTTTATAGAGACAAGAATTGAAGTGGCATCTACCCATGCCATAATTAGGGCACTTAAGCAACAAAATGAGAGGAGTATGCTTTAAATAAATAAATGCAATTGACAGGAGTTTTTTTTGCTCATCTGGTCATTAGACCAGTCTGTTGGTATCTGTGTATCATGCATGTCTACATCTTCAGGGGGGGGTGTTACTCCTTTGGAGTCCATATTTCTAACCTGATTTTGGGTTGATATCTAAAGCTTTGATGAGTGAGAAATGAGCAAGACCCATGTTAATAAATTGATGTTGCATCTTATTGACTAACCCTTTAACCAATCTTGAGGTCAAATATCCAAGTTTGATCAGATTTGGAATATAGGCCCATCTCATTCAAACCCCAATGCATATTAATCAGGTGATCTTGCATCTAATTGGCTGAACTTGTAACCACTCTGGAGGCAGTGTTTCTAATCCAATGTTGATCACTCTTGAACACTGCTCTGGAAGTTATATTATCCTATCCAGTTTTGATCAAGCTTACATTCTCAAGATGGTGGATAGATTTGATGATCAATGCACCATAATGAGTACTCTTTCATCTTGCTGTGATTATTCTAGAAGGCCAGCTTTCTGGTCTAATTTTGATCAAACTTTGAATGTACGCTAATACTGTAAAGACTTGATACAAGTTCGATAATGAGTGAGATGCACCCATATTACAACGCTGGTCTTGCATCTAATTAGCTGAGTTTGTTACAACTCTGGAAGCCGGATTTCTCAAATGATTTCAATCAAACCTGAAATACTCGCTTATATCATTAAAACCTTGGATGAGTTTGGTAATGGTATCAGTGCAGACTAATGATATAACCCTGCATCTTGTTGACTGAAGTTGTTACCCATCTGGAAGGCATGCTTGTAATTGGGTTAGTTTTGATGCATATTAATTAAGTGCTTTTGCATCTGATTTGCTATGATTCTTACCATTCCTGAAGCCATGTTTTTATTGGTTGGTTTTATCAGTATCTGATTACCAAAAAGAATAAATATCAGGTTGTAGTAAAATAAGTCCTACTTTTATGATATTATAAAGTTTGGGAGATAGTTGGTACAAACTATTCAATTACATTTCCACATAAACCTGCTTAATGAAAGAGTCAACTCTTCAGTTATGTCAATGAGGTAAGCAATATCATCTCACCTTGGGCCTCTTGGTTATCCTTCCGTAACCTAACTTCTAAACTGTGTAGATCTAGCAAATATAACTAAATTGCAGTATTTAGGCACTGCCTAAATTGCAATGCAAATATATATATATATATATATATATATATATATATATATATATATATATATATATATATATATATATATATATATATATATATATAGTCTTACCTTTAGGGACAACTGGATATGAAAATCCAATAACATATATTCCTCTCTCTGAAAGAGATTGCAAACTCGTAATATTATAATTCATGTCAAAATATTTTATGCAAAATTAATAATAAATGCTATATTTTTATGCTACATAAAAACTTAATAACAATAATTAACCAGTTTTTCAGTCAATTATGAAAAATGATTTACAATTGATGGTATTTGAATAGGGAAACTGGCTTCCTCGCTTGGGAGAAGCTTAATAATATGTGATAGAGCTGTATTTGCTAAATTTAGTTACATTATTAAAAGATAGAATTTTATTAACTTGGTTTCTAAGAAGAAGTAATCATTTACCTAACATTTCATCTGCAAAGCTGCTTGCCAGTCTGGCATCTCCCAACATCACAGGACAGATTGGATGCTCTGGGTCACCCTACAAAAGATGAGAAAAAAAAAGTATGTTGCCATAGAAACATAATAAGATGAATATCCGCTTCAAACATTAGGAAACCTTTACAGACTGAATTGTTATGTCGGTCATGGTTCAAAGGTTATTTTGCTCTCAAAATAGAAGCAATGAATTGGGCTGAAGGAATGGGGCTGATGAAATAAACAAAACAAATCCCTTATCGTGTGGTCATTATTAAAATAATTGTGACCAGTTTTCTCGTTAATGCCAAGGACCAACTTTGTATTAAACAAAAGTCCGTTGAAACTTTTTTGGTCCAAAAGAATTTCCAGGAATTAAAGAGGAATTTCTATCTTCAGTGTTGGAACCATATTTGATACTCTTCAGCAAAAACAAGATTTTCAAAAGTGGCTGCTGTGGTGGATATATTGGATGTTAGTTTGGCACCATCAAAACCAACAAGACAGCATTGGAAGTATTTGGTGGAAACCCCATGTCGATAGGACTTTCTGTTTAAGATATGTAACAATAAGATTTTATAGAGGGCAGCCATTCAGAATGAGTTGTGATAAGATGTTCAAAATGGTGGCTGTAGTGGCCATATTGGATGTCAGATCTGCACTATTTTCATTTAGGATGAAGTGTACATGACAAGTAAAAATTCCATGTTGATATGACAGTACATTAAGTATAAATAGCCATGATAATTTTCAAGTCAGCCACCCTGGCAACCATACTGATTGTATGAGATGTACCATTTTCATTTTCGACCAACTAGACCAATGGATGCATATGTGTTTTAAAATTCATCGTCATTCTTAAATTAATTTAGGAGTAGTGATAACAGACTTGTGCTAGAGGAATGACAGACAACAGACCATCCATAGGCTTATCTAGTATGTTACCAGTAGAGCTAATAATAAATCTTGGTATTTGATTCTTCTTTTGAATATGTTGTGCCTTGTTTATTTTTGCTGTATATTTGTAATTATGATTCTCTACATTTTTGATGAAGGTGAATTTAGGTAATGAACTGGTGGCCAAAATCAGCAATTAATTCTTGACACTGTTGTTATTTTTGGTACTGTAAATGCATGTACTGGTAATGTCTTTATTTGTGCTGTTACATCACATGATTTAAGTGAAAGGACTGCAAACAAGTTTACAGTTTATTTCGAATCTCATAAAGACAGATACCCTAGAGTAATTTTACAATTAACCCTAATTTATGAGGCCAACAGAATCAGTAGTGCAATAACGAATGAATATCTTATTACCCTTTTAACATTAATGATGACATGAAGGGCATACACAGCACTCCTTCACCATAAGGCCCTTCATTATAACAGTTACTTTTATAAAGCAAGTAGGGTCATAAATCCCATTTTATTAAGTAATCAGTCAAACTGTGTATAGAGTACCTAAGGCAGTCTCACTACAAGGCAGTATACTCCATTACTCCATGGAGTGTGATAATGGGAATGTACTGTATCATGAATTTCATTATAAGGCAGTCTTACTATACATGTATATTTCATGGCTCCCATGGAGTGTTATAATGAGATTATTGTATCATTTACTATAAGGCAATACACTCTATGGCTCCTGTAGGCAGTGTTATAATGAGGAAACACTGTATCATGTACTTCATTATCAAGCACTCTCACTATAAGGCAGTATACTCTATGGCTACCATAGTCAGTGTTATAATGAAGAAGTATTGTATCATGTACTTAATTATAAGGCACTATCACTATAAGACAGTGTACTATATGGCTCCCATGGAGTGTTATAATGAGAGAGTACTGTATCATATATTTCATTATAAGGCACTCTCACTATAAGGCAGTTTTAATATATGGCTCACATGGAGTGTTATAATGAGGGAGTACTATATCATTTATTTCATCATAAGGCAGCATACTATATGGCTACCATTGAGTGTATAATGAGGGAGTACTGTATCATGTATTTCATTATAATTCACTATCATTATAAGGCAGTATAATATATGGCTCTCATGGAGTGTTATAATGAGGGAGTATTGTATCATGTACTTAATTATAAGGCATTCTCACTATAAGGCAGTATACTCCATATTTCCCATGGAGTGTTATAATGAGGGATTACTGTATCATGTACTTCATTATAAGGCACTCTCACTACAAGGCAGAATAATATATGGCTCCCATGGAGTGTTATAATGAGGGAGTACTGTATCATGTACTTCATTATAAGGCCATTTCATTTTAAGGTTGTGTACTATATGACTCCCATAGATAGTGTTATGATGACAAGGTACAGCAGCATGTTTTAGGGACATGAAATATTTTACTCCTCATAACTAAAAAGTCAGGATAATCTATCATCGGATAATCTTGATTTCACAGTTGTATGACACATACACTCAGATTAAACCCAGCATCCTTCATTTTGCTTCTGAATCTCTTGGTGTTGCTCAGAACTTTCTTTGGAAGGTCTGGGTTCTCCATGACCAAGTCCAGGGCCTAATAATAATAATAATAATAATAATAATAATAATAATAATAATAATAACAATGATAATAATAATAACGATAATAATAATAACAAAAACAAACAACATTACTCTGCAGAAGAAAAAGAAATGTCTGGAAAACCATTGCTTAAAAAAATGTACAACAGTCTCGTTTGTTTATGCATATTTTATGTACAAGCATATAAGGAAATGTATTAAATATTTTCAACAAAAGGTAATTTTATATAATTTTTATAAAAAAAAGAGTTCTTAACAATTCTGATAAAACTTTTTTTGAATGATGCATTACAACTTAAAGTTGAATTATCCAGTGTAATTTTGGTATATAGTATTAACTAATCGCATGCATATTGTTTTTTATTGTATTAGATATAATTAAATTAACTGAAAACAGAATAATTATGGATACACTAATAATGACAATAAATGCAAAAACAATTTAGACTGACTGTAGGTACAGTGATCACGATAAAGAGTTTGAGATTGAAAAAGATCATTTATGATGCAGCAATGATGATAATGACAATAATGGCATGGAGATGATAGTAATGCTACTGGTAAATGACAATAATGGCATGGAGATGATAGTAATGCTACTGGTAAATGACAATAATGGCATGGAGATGATAGTAATGCTACTGGTAAATGACAATAATGGCATGGAGATGATAGTAATGCTACTGGTAAATGACAATAATGGCATGGAGATGATAGTAATGCTACTGGTAAATGACAATAATGGCATGGAGATGATAGTAATGCTACTGGTAAATGACAATAATGGCATGGAGATGATAGTAATGCTACTGGTAAATGACAATAATGGCATGGAGATGATAGTAATGCTACTGGTAAATGACAATAATGGCATGGAGATGATAGTAATGCTACTGGTAAATGACAATAATGGCATGGAGATGATAGTAATGCTACTGGTAAATGACAATAATGGCATGGAGATGATAGTAATGCTACTGGTAAATGACAATAATGGCATGGAGATGATAGTAATGCTACTGGTAAATGACAATAATGGCATGGAGATGATAGTAATGCTACTGGTAAATGACAATAATGGCATGGAGATGATAGTAATGCTACTGGTAAATGACAATAATGGCATGGAGATGATAGTAATGCTACTGGTCAATGACAATAATGGCATGGAGATGATAGTAATGCTACTGGTAAATGACAATAATGGCATGGAGATGATAGTAATGCTACTGGTAAATGACAATAATGGCATGGAGATGATAGTAATGCTACTGGTCAATGACAATAATGGCATGGAGATGATAGTAATGCTACTGGTCAATGACAATAATGGCATGGAGATGATAGTAATGCTACTGGTAAATGACAATAATGGCATGGAGATGATAGTAATGCTACTGGTAAATGACAATAATGGCATGGAGATGATAGTAATGCTACTGGTAAATGACAATAATGGCATGGAGATGATAGTAATGCTACTGGTAAATGACAATAATGGCATGGAGATGATAGTAATGCTACTGATAAATGACAATAATGGCATGGAGATGATAGTAATGCTACTGGTAAATGACAATAATGGCATGGAGATGATAGTAATGCTACTGGTAAATGACAATAATGGCATGGAGATGATAGTAATGCTACTGGTAAATGACAATAATGGCATGGAGATGATAGTAATGCTACTGGTAAATGACAATAATGGCATGGAGATGATAGTAATGCTACTGGTAAATGACAATAATGGCATGGAGATGATAGTAATGCTACTGGTAAAGAGGAAGAGGTTGAGCGTGATGATGTCTCAAACCTTGCTTGCACATGCCACTACTGGTGGAGGGAGGGTGTTTGAGAACAAGTATGGCCTTGACCTTTGACGTAACAGAGCAATCAACTCCCTTGATCCTGCAGTATAACCACCTATTCAAAACAAAAACAGAAATATTATTCTGTAAATTCAGGAGTTTGAGAAATCTTTAATATGTTTTCCTTCCTAATTTTGCTTGTTCATATAAATATGGTTCTAATAGGATAATGCAGAAATGTCAAGAAATCTGATAAATACAAAATTAAATTATTCTCTCATTATAGCTCTTTACTAATAACAGAATCCATCAGAATGAAATTAATACTTTAACACATCTGCCCTAAAAATGTTGAAAAATAAGAGACTTTGCTACTGCAAGCTATTTGTGTTCAATGTTCATGACCTTATTAGTCATAAGATATATATCCTTTCATACAAACATGTAGGCAAACTATCCTTTTAATGACACTTTCTCAACTGTAAACAGAGGCACAAGATGGCCTAATGTCACTCACCTGGTTCAGGCTCACCTTGACTGTATTTCTGGCACCAATTAAACAGCTAGACTAATAACTATGTTTATCCAGTCGTCATTTTAATTGCTTGGGCTACTTCTGTCTCTTTAGAAAAGTGATTTAACTTGACCCATAAGGAACTAGACCACATAATATTCCCAAATTATTGTCATCTTTAAACATGACGTGGCATCCTGGGCTTGTTCAAAGCATGCTAAATTCCATTCAAGAATCATTTGCTTCTAGAATGGTCAGTTTGAATCCATGTTATCTGATGTCATCCAAGATTGAGTTAATGGTCAAAATCCTGTGATATTTCGATGTATTTAAGGCAGACAAATAAATAAATGGAATGATGCAGTTGTAAACTAATAAAAATGCACATTTTAAATATGGCTCAACAAATTTTCATTGAAATCCTATCAAAGTTTGTAACGTGTTAAAAGTGACAGGTTGAACAACTCCACTGTCTGAACACTTTATGAAAAATGTACATACTCGCTGTAAATAAAAACAGATTTCCTAATACACCATTTTCCTTTAATAATTCTGCTTGTAAATACAATATATAACAGTATGATGTGATAAAATCATCAATATGCATGGTTTTAGGTAATTTGTAGTCATTTAAAATAAGCTAATTTATCATGTTTCACTCTAATCCTGCTAAAGACAGTTTCTACAATACCAAAAATCACTGATTGTGAGATAATCTGATTAACAAAAGTGATTTTTTTTTTAACTGCCTAATTTTGGAAAAGTTTAATTACATTCAAAGTGTTATGATTGACCAATAAGATGATTAACTTATATCACTCAATCAACCTTGTGCAGCTACAACCAGGACTAAACCATGGACATTTAATCAACACTCACTCTCTCTCTCTCTCTCTCTCTCTCTCTCTCTCTCTCTCTCTCTCTCTCTCTCTCTCTCTCTCTCTCTCTCTCTCTCTCTCTCTCTCTCTCTCTCTCTCTCTCTCTCTCTCTCTCTCTCTCTCTCTCTCTCTCTCTCTCTCTCTCATGGACCATTACATGCTGCTCCACCAAGTGCTTTTCTAAGGGTGGAATTGTTATGACCATTGTCTTACCTGCTGCCCCACCCAGTGCTTTTCCAAGGGTGGAATTAATTATGTCCACTGTCACACCATGGTACTCTTCAGTTCCCCTGATTTTGAAAGAAATGCAAATGTATTATTATGAAAAAAAATGATGGAACGCCATTTAGGTTTTTAAAATAAATTACATTAGATTTCTTAAAGGATACTATTGTCTAAACACAAAATTATTTTGTTCTGACATGTAGTCAAAGAGCTTTTTTATGAGAAGTTCAGATTAAAATATTGAAGACTTCCACACTGCAGATCCACAATTGTAAACAATAAATTTATTACAACATACACAGTTTAATTTTTATTTTCTAAATGACTTTTTGGCAGTTAGGTATAAGTTGTCATTTTGATGCTTGTATCTTTTAACACACACACACACACACACATGTACAGGCTTTCTATAAACGGTTTAATTTTTATTTTAAATGACTTTTTGGCAATTAGGTATAAGTTGTCATTTTGATGCTTGCATCTTTTAACACACACACACACATATGTATAGGCTTTCTATACACTTATGCACTGGAAAAATGCAAGTTTGGAATGCACCAAAATCGTCTTCTATAGTTAAGACAAAGTTAAATATGTATTGTTTCCTCAAATTTCACCCAAGAAGATAGACAACTGCATCAAGGGGAATAACTTACCTCCCTGTCTTCCCAAAGAAACCCGTAGCATGACATTCATCAACGAATACCAAGGCTTCATACTTTCTTGCCAAAGACAATATTTGTCTAAATATATAAATATAAATAAATATATCAATCAGCTACTGAATAAAACATGGGTCCCAAAAATGTCTAGACAAACTTGTGAGTCACTTTCAGTCTTGTCCTCCTATGAAGATTTCAATGATTACAGATCACTGTTTATCATCACAATTAAAGAGGGAGATTGCCATTGAAAAATCTATGTTTACTATTAATTTAAATTGTGAGCTATCTAAACTACACAGAATTTCCTTCTGTTGAGTCAGTGATGAAATATATTAGTAATACTCGGAGAGATTTTACCCTAGGAGATAATGAACTATAATAATAATAATAATAATAATAATAATAATAATAATAATAATAATAATAATAATAATAATAAATAAATAGTAATAATAATAATAACATTAATAAAAGTAGGTGGCAGCACATGTAGCACTGAACCAATGATTTCACATGCAAAACTGATGTTTTATCCAGATATGTTGCATTTCAAAATGTCACTGATGGGTTGTATAATTATTCTTGAAAGAAACAGATAACCTCTAATATTGCTGATAATTGTTTGTATTTTGTTCTTTAAAACACATAATAGACATTTTGGCTGACTGTATTGCACTCTGAACTATTTGGTTTGCTTTTATTTCACCTATTTATTAACTGGGTAATTTGCATGCCTTGAAGGAATCTCAGAATTTTTCTTAATTCTCCGGAAAATGAGATGATAGCATAGCACTCGTTGATGAAGCTTATTTTATGTCTATTTACAACACCGACCATGCTTCATATTGTATTTCATTCCCGTCTGGGCTATAAAATTATTTGAATCATTATTTGTCGTGCCACACCATCACCTTCCTCCAAACAGCCCTCCTTAATATTCTGCATAATTTTTAAAAAAGTAATTTTTTATTCACTCCAACCAGTATCTGAGAAGGTCTGTACTTACGGTAACTTTGAGACATTTCCATCCATACTAAATACACCGTCTGTAGCTATAAGTCGAACTCGATTCGACTGAGCATCTTTCAGTTGAGATTCCAAATCTACAACAAAAAAATTGTATTTTGTTTGATTTAGGTGACATTGGATTCTTTTTCCACAGGAAGCTGAACTGCCATTGGTTTAAAAGTACATTTAATTTCTGAACATAAACTAAAATTGCCATAACAATATATTATACTTCAATTTCTTTTCCATTATTATTATTATTATTATTATTATTATTATTATTATTATTATTATTATTATTATTATTATTATTATTATTATTATTAACTTTTATTATTATTATAAGTTCTCTTTTTACTTTTGCTGCATCCTTCATGCTTTAATTTTTAACTTGGAGACCTGACTCATATTTGCACATTTTATAATAACCTTAGCTTGCTTTGTTCTAACTGAATTCTCAGTGCATACTTTTATGTGTCATAATTATAAATCTAACAGATTCTTGTTTAAAACATGCACCTCTGTCCTAAAATTAGTGATGTGAACTACATAACTGTATGCAGTTTGTTTTTTGCTAGAGTCTGCAGGGAATGGTTTCTCTGAATATAATGTATAATACTTTCGACTTTTATGTATTTAAATCCTGTAATTTGATATTATAGGATTCTTATTGTACATTTCCTCTCTCTTCATGCATTGGTAGTCACGAATTGGACTCCCTATGTTACTTACAACTTAGAAATCAATATACAATGTTATTATAAATAAAGTTAAAGTTAATTAATACCTTGGTTAATGTTAAAGTAAGTTGGTACCTTAGATAATATTGAAGTTAATTAATAAAGTACATGATGTTAAATGAATAACTTAGATAATGTTACAGTAATTGATAACTTAGATAATATTGAAGTTAAATGATAACTTAGATAATACTGAAGTTAACTGACAACTTGGATAATATTGAAGTTAATTGTTACTTCAGTTGTATTGGTCAGCAGCTAGCTTCAGAGAGCTTATGTTTATTGGGAGGGGCATATGGAAGTCCAATACGAAGTAAAAATTGCCTATGTAAATGTAGTTGATAAACTTATTGCAGAATGAAATGCTGGCAAATAAACGATGTCTTTCATTTCCATTTATTTAAAAAAAGAAATTGTATTCATCCAAGCATGAATTCCTCAGAATGTAAACATCGACTACTTTGGATTACAAGTGATAGATATGAAGTAAGTGATCATGTGACCCATCACAAGTGTCGAAATGACGTCTTAGTGAGGTTTAATACTCAATATCACTGTTTTCTAATTTAGTCGTAAACAATAACACCTTGACAGTTTAGAGGTATTTTTACTGTTGATAGATGAGTTAGTTTTTTAATTTTTCTATTATTCGGATTTAATAATTAATTCTCTGGGAAACGTTTACAAGTGCTGCTCTTCATCAAATTCTTGGACAAGACATTCAGTCGAAATTATTCATAGTTCTAAAGCTGGAATATTCTTTCGTGATTCATAAAATTCATCGTGGAACTTTTGACAATTCTTTCGTGATTCATAAAATTCATCGTGGAACTTTTGACAATTCTTTCGTGATTCATAAAATTCATCGTGGAACTTTTGACAATTCTTTCGTGATTCATAAAATTCATCGTGGAACTTTTGACAATTCTTTTGTGATACATAAAACTCAATGTGGAACGTTTGACGCATCAATACTGCATTCATCTGACGTCATCGTCTGCCATCTTGGAACTTCGCCGGGATTCTAACTTGAAGTCATTTAGGACATTTCAGTGACAGGACTTATATTTTTCAATTCTGGGATTACTTTTTGGTTTGTATGCACAAACCTTAAGTCCTATTTTTTATTGTTACATTGTTTTCTAGGGAAATAAATTCTGTTAAAATTTACAAAACTTGTTCGCTTCACTCCTTTTTTTTTTTGAACGAGCGGAGGTTTGTAACACAATTCTGAATGTTAGAGGGTACTAAAAATAACCATTTTATTGTATGGATGGTATTAAGCTGAAATGAATTCTTTCTCTTTACAACTTGATATATTTTATATTGTTTTCTTTTTGTTTGTTTTTGTTTTTATAATATCAAACTCCACGAACATAATGAGCAAAAACTTAACTTTCTTTCGGTGTCCATATTTGTAAATTTTTTTTGAAGATTTTTGTCTTAGAATTGTTTCAAGTACATGTAGATTTTTTACGTTTTTGTGTGTAAAATTTATGTTGAATCAGCTGCCAGTCTTTTACTCCATACCTTTAAATCTATGACCAATAAATCTTAAAATCACCTTACAGAAAATCTACATAGTACAAATAGCGAGGTTGGGGGTGGGGTGTATGTTATACTTACCTGCTATGTCCATGTGCTTGTAGCGGTAGCGTTTGGCCTTACATAGCCGTATGCCATCGATAATGGATGCGTGATTCAGTTCATCAGACAACACAGCGTCATCAGCGCCCAGGAGAACCTCAAAGATACCAGCATTAGCATCGAAACAGCTAATGTACAAAATTGCATCCTCTTTTCCGTGGAATCGAGCCAGCTTTTGTTCCAGTTCTTTGTGTATATCCTATGTTTTTTATATTTTCGTAATTAAAATTCAATAAAATGTAAGATTATATAATTACCTGTCACCAAGAGGCATTGAGTTATTTCATCATTAAGTATCAAGTAATTTTTTAGTTAAAATGTTTTCAAATTCGAGACCTGGATCCATAGTCATATGATATTTTGCACTTATGGACATGATTTTCATTAAATTGTTTCATTTTTTTTTTCAAATTTCATTTCAAAGTGATTCTTATCTTAATGGTCTTTTTTGCATATCTAAAAATGTAATGTGAATGTTGAACCAAGCATAGAAACCAAGCAGAGTAAGCTTTTAAATGAAATGTCAACATTATATCAACATCTTTACTTGCAGAAAAAACTTGTAAAGTTACATGAAAATATTGACTTGCATATGCTGTGTTATTCTGGATGTATCGAACTGATCAATTTGTGTAATAAATCAAAGAGAAATCCAGCTTACTGAGTTACGTAATAATGGAGTTTTGAGACCGGTTGACCAATTTGGTCTTCGCAACCCGAATCCCCTTCTTGATTAATTAAGAGCCCAGACTAAACTTATCATGTGACCAAGATAGAGCCAGTCCTACCAGCAACACATGCAGAAACAACAACATACATTGCAAAACAAAGGACAAAATGACTCTGTCAAAGTCACTTCATGCAACACTGAATGAAGGGAAAGGGCTAGAAACAAGCTCTGGGACTGAATAGTCTATGGCGACGGGAGTACAGTCCTTAGATTAAAGCCGAGATAAATGGAAACCAGCCCACTGCCAGCAAAGGCAAAGGGTATGAATTACATTTCTCACAAGGGCTAATGGGATAAAAAAAAAAAACTATAAACATGTAAAACGAAACAATTACAACCCTTCTAAAATTATACTTATATATTTATTATTTTTCCACCTAACCATATTAATACAACCAAATCACACGGGAAGACAGACAGGGAAACACACACACATACACACACACACATACACACACAAGATACACATTTTTAAATAAATAGGATATCACTTCTATGCAAGGTATTCTGGGATGAAGCTAAGAGTTAGTTATCAACAAAATCAAGGCCTTATAGCCGGTTCGACTATACACAGCTTCCACTCATGTACGGCTAAAATTTTATGTTATTATAGAGCAACATGGACAGTCCAGTGCCGGTATCATTATGTGTGGATTAAAGATCTTTTTGGTGATAGTACAGCAAGCACAAGGGAAAACAGTACCTGTGTTGACATTGTCTTCGTGTATTTAGCACGCAACAGCTGCCTGAGGATCATGGCTTTTACTGCAGCAGATTTAGTGACAAACAGCAGCGTAAGATCATACCAGAGCCTGAAAAAAATGTTTAAAATTCACCACGTTGCAAAGAAAAATTACAGTTCTGTGTGCAATTCATACGCACTCTGAATGCTTCAAATTTTCCATGCGAACCAAAGGTTCAAACGATCAATCAGCCCCAACGGTTGAATCAGATATGATGCATGTTGCTGAATAAAACCCATACGGGTTCAGTAGTCAGATATGACAGAGCCGCCAATTTATACAGTAGCAAGGAATCAGTTGAAGTGTTTATTAAATTGCTCGAGGTCATAGCAAAAGGGATCCAACAACAGCTTGCAAATATGATAATGACCCGCGACTACATTCGCGAGTTTTCTGCAGCGATTCTTTGATGGATCTGTGAAGGAGTTTACAGTATCGTCCACCAATGAAAAAGTTCGCGATAATAACCTAGTTGGGTATGATGGTGGATATGATGGTAATTTGATTAAATAAGGAGCTGTAACAAGATCAAAAGTAGTAATAAGTGTCATTCTCAACGACACTGATATATATATATATATATATATATATATATATATATATATATATATATATATATATATATATATATATATGACGTTTCTGCTGCGACATCTGCAGTTCATAGACTCACTGCATTTTCTGGATAAACTATCGAAAGCATTGTGGCAGGAAACAAATAACTCTTTCCGGCGGTCATTCGTCAACGTCATATTTCCTCCGATGAACCCGAGAGGTTCAGCTTGCTTACGTGCAAAGGAATCTATCCCTACAATTACATGAATGATCACGAGAAGCTTTCAGGACTTAGTTGCCACCGATTGTGGCCTTTGATTCATCAGTGTTTCGAGAAAGTATTTCCACTGATTAATAAGCGCACGATGTCCGGTCTACATCTGGTTGTCAAAATCTTGACGATTACGACAAACTTATATGAGCACTGGGAGTGATGCTGCCCACAGATGTTGTTGAGACTTTTCGTGATACCACCCTGCCAATCACTTCTCATCGCCAGGAATGGCTTGAGATGCACTGATATCGAAAACCAAGATAAAGTTCAAAAACTGTTTGCTGACATTGATCAACATTTGTTTATCGAACGTGGCTTCATTGGTGCGGTTTCATTAAGAGTCACCGTTTTGCTCGGGCAAATACATACTCGTGGATGGAGACAATCCTGCCCTCCCAAATAGTTGCTTAATACATCTTGGAGGAATCAATCTATATCGATGACCAATGATATCGATGACCAGTGCATGTAGGCGAATTTCATTGGATCGATACCATAGATGCAAACATGCACAAAACGTATTCAAGTATAATAAACAGCAACCAGACATTTCTTTGAAGTCGACTTGGAATACCCGGATGAGATGGACTCGACCAAAAATTATTATCCTCTAGTCTCAGAAGCACTGTTGGTATCCCAGAGTGGTTGTCACCGTACCAGTGTGCGACCATGAATAAATCCGGGTGCAAGTTCACCAAATGCAAAAAACTATTTCCAAACCTGTGCCACAAGTGTAACTATGTCGTCCACGTACGAAACTATAGCTGTATATACAGTTGGGAATGTAATTCACTGGGTGTTGCGGTTTTGGCAACGAGCGTAGATATCTCCATATAGTCTGATGAATGCAGATCTGTGAAGGGTCGTAACAGACGAATTTGAAAAGAAATTCTTCATACTGGTGAATGCCATATTTGGGAAAATCATGAAAATCTATAAAAACTAATTCGCATCCACTTTGTCTGGAACACTAATCAACAAATACTGTACAGGTTGATTGTAGATTCGATATTTAGTTGTGAGCTCGTTACCATATTCAGCAAGCAGAAATCCATGCCGAGGTTAATGAAACCCGTTTACGTTGCATATATGTGTCTAATCCGTTAAAGGAGCCCATGTATAAGTTGAACTACTACTCGATTAAGAAAAAGTAAGGTGACAACATCAAGATGTTGTATGCCGATACTGACTCGTTGCTGATGCACGTAAATTTCAATAACTATACGCTGATATTTTAGAGGCATCGCTTGTGAACGAGTTTGAGACCAGAGAGTACCATAAAGACTATCCGCTATTCAATAGAACCAACAAGAAAGTTGTGGGAAAATTCAAGGACGAATACGTGGGGAATTCCATCGACGAACACGTTGGACTGCTACCTAAAATGTACTTGATTGTGGTTGGTTTTGGTAAGAATATTACAAAAAGGCTAAAGGAGTTTTCCGAGCTGTAGTCACAACAGAAAAAGCACATGTGTGTGGAACGTCGTCGGCAACGACGTGAATTCGACACGCAGCCAACCTCATTCAGTCAAATAGACATAGGAAGAGTGTATATCGTTTGCTCGTGCTGAATAACAAGTGATGAAAAATTCCCTGATGGAACAACTTCTCACACGTAGGTCCATGCGAAATCACAAAATAAATCTTGCCGGTAATTGTGCATTCATAAGATGCAATTGTAATTCGTCTCGTATGGGTTCGAACCCCAGTCGAGTCATACCAAAGACTTACAAACATGTTACTAACAGTTGCCTTCATTGGCACTCAGCATTAAGACTGGTCGGCCTGGTGTCAGTTTTATGTGACTGGGTGGAACAATGATGCTATATGTCTGCGGCACTGTGTCCAAGAAACAGACATCACTATAAACTGCCACACTACAGACATTGTAACAATATTGTTAAAGCTGCGTTAAAAATCCAAATCACACACACATGCTAGCACAGATACACTTGGTGGACAAAGACCTCTGTGCTTCACTGCTTGTTCGTCAAATGGTGCCAAATGGTAGCGCCTTGGTTTCCTCGGAATGTAGATTCGTTCAAAATCGTAAACATATCGACGGACAAATATCTAGCTCTCCACCAGGGCATACATATGCCGTACCATATTGTTTCTGAGGGAGTGAAACAGCATTGTGGTTGGTGAAGACAGTCTTCTGCTGAATCGACTCAGCCAGGTCTAACCCAGTCATATGTGGTTTCATTATTCAATTGTGTTATGATCAAGTAAAGACATGTTACTCATTCGCAAGAACTGGCTCATTAACATATTCAGGCGCATCCTGATGCCCTAAAAATCGTCCTCAAGTGTACGATTTAAGTGTTCCACAACAGTCTGGTCATTATATGAATGCTGACATGTTCAGGACAAACACGGATTTTTGTCAACAACACAGCTAAAATTGCTCAGAGAAATTATTTACCTGGATCCACCTGCAGACTTCTCAGCAGTGTTAGCAGTCCACGTGCATAGATGCATTTTAATGCATCTGCAAAACTTTTCGAAACATTGGACGTTAAGGACTCTGTATCCTTGTATCTACTGATACATTCACGACAGTTAGTATGCATTTAAACGTGTGTCCGCGTACCTGATCATGTGAGATAAGATCAGCCTGGCGAACTTCATTGGACGGGTGGGTGGGTCCTCAAATCAAATCATCTAAGGAATATATATCTCTAGGGACAAGAAAATAAATTTACAACAACAATCATTTAGTCAGCCACGCTATGGCGACTAAAGTGTAACGTTTGTCATTAACGTTAACTTTGTAATGGTTATTTCACTTCCACAGGAACTGTAGAATATCGCTGACAATGAAGCCATGTTTTTCACAGGTTTGTTATATGAAGGCTTTGTCTCCAATTAAAATCTTGACCTTCATGCCTCATATCACAATTCATCATGCAATTCTTTCTCAGAGTGTTTTATTAAAATCATGGATGAAATTGATTTCAGGTTACTGACCCGCACATACATATGCTTGATGTTTTCTACACGAGATCATGTCAATGAATGCAACACGATGCAGTGTACAGCTTCTTCTGTAGGCTATTAGACTCCAGTTATATAACCAACCGTTTCCACGTTTCACAGTAATTGTATCTGGGCTCGAGATAAAGTCAAATATGCTTTTTACCAGGATATTTGCTCCACGAGCATATGATTTTACGTGATCGAACATGAAAACTGCAAATGTTAAATATGGACATCCACGTCATAAAAATGGCTGTAATCAATATAAACCAATGAATCAGAGTAGATCTTGTGTTGGTAGAATTTATATTAAAAAAATTAATCAGTGTTATTGAGGCTACAGCAAAACAATACGTGGATGTAGTAACTTTATTGAGCTGAATTTAAAACAAAATAGTCATCAAAGAAATAGGAGCACATCGATGGCTTAACAATGGACCTACTTGCTGTCCTTGCTGACGTGTGTGGTTGAAACAGATTTAAGTCTCACATTTTAGAATGGTGCACAATTGGGTATTGCATTTATTCATGTTAACGGATTTAGAGGTAGGTCAGGTTTGATAACAATATTGGTAAATGATGACCAGTGTGATGGCAGATTACTAACGCACGACATCAGAGAGAGCAATGTTTCAGAACCTTTCATATATGCAGCATCATTACTATTAGTTGCCAGAGATGAAATTCATTTTCAAATATTCAATGATTATTCGTAAGGGTTTTTAACCGTCTTTGTTGTTTGTTTTTAACACTAATTGCTGCATATAAGTTATGGATATTGAGCATTCACATGATGAGGATGTTGCAAAAATTTGAAATGAGGTGTTGCATAAGCTTACCCGATGCCAAGATTAATGGCGTTTTTGTGCCGTTTGCTAAAAATGGCGTCACCAGACACTTATATTCTCTCAAATACAATCTTGGTTAGGGTCAAATAAAACTCGGCCGTTTGAACCACCCTGGTGTGTAAATTCATTGGAACACGAAACATGTGAAGAGAGGTAATTGGTTAGTAGTGCGTGTGCGTGTTGCACCTGAACTCGATTCATTAGAACACGAAACATGCGGCCACAGACAACATCGCCAGGTGTGAAAACACCCAAAGCAATGTTTCTACAATTCCTCGACAATATCACCCGTTAAATTTCTCCGTTGATTAAGCTGACTAAGAAGAGAATGATCTCAATGTTATTCAGCAAAGACGCACTTGTTTGTGTAGCAGTTCTTACACATAAACAAGAACGATCGTTCAAAACACCAAGTAGGAGCGTGAACGTGGTGGCAAGTCAACCCCATCGATGCACAATCTTCGGAGACATAATTATTTGTCATGAAGATATTTTCTACGATTGCATGGGACCGCTCCTGTGGCCTAGTGGTTAGAGCGTTTGCCTTGGATGCGGGAGGTCACGGGTTTGAACACCGACCGAGTCATACCAAAGAGTGGTAAAAATAATACTAACAGCTGCATCACTAGGGTTAATCTTAGGACTGGTCGACCTCGTGTCAGGATAATGCGACTGGGTATGACATTAAGCTACATGTCTGCGGCATGATGCCCGGGTGGTAGACATCACTATAAACTGCCACACTGTAGAAATCGTACATGACCGACAAAATTTTGAATCTACGTACAAAATCCAAATCACACACACACACACACACACACACACACACACACACACACACACACGCGATTACATGGCTGTGGTACTAGTGAAGAGATGTAATTGTTTAGAAGTGCGTGTGCGTGTTGCATCTGAACAAGACAAGACTGTCGAGAATTTGTACTTCACGATCATCATATTAATAAAAAAAACTGTAATGGATTCTCAAAACAACTGCGCTATGAAATCTTCAATTATCGTTCTGCTCGTAAAATACAAACGGGTGTGTGTTATCGTGGATGCTATTTGTGGATTCTCCCCAGCAACAATAGTTGGCCTTGGTTTGGCTGGAATTGCGACCACATCAACTATGATAGGTACGCCAATCGGAATGGTTGTCTGAGCCACTGAGTCATATAAATAGTAACAATACGGATTAAGCAATCGGGTGTTAAAAATACGGATTAAGTGAAAATTCTTGCGTAGGCACGATGAAGTCAGAGTTGTAGTATGTGGCTAATGAAGAAAACTTCTGACGACTCCGCGCACAAAATTGGAACCCTAAACAAATAACTTATGTACAGGCAGCACAAATCGAAAAATTGTTTATCAGCGTATATCGTCTATCTGCGAGCTCACAGCAATAGAGCCCCCATATTGAACCGAGTTAGTGCGTGTGTGCATGTACGGCTTCCCCATCCCGAAATCCAAGGCGCAAACTCGCACGAGCTACAATCGAGGACGCACGCATGAAAAACAAACCCCCCTAGTGGGGAAACGTTATAGTGAATTTTGAAGCGCTTCGGCTTGGGAAAGCCAAAATTGGTCACCTGATCTCAAACCTCAGTGATACACTACTGTGGGTCAAATAAATTAATAAATAATATGCCTTATAACTATTCATGAGAGTGATGTTTATTTTGTAACAATACAGACTTTACATTAGTGATCTAAGACCACAGCTTACCTGATGAAAATACACCTACACACAATAAAGTCAAAACATCAATCGTGGTATGAGACCTTAAATCAAACGTCGTACCAATCTAACCTACCTGTGTACCACAGATGAACCTTACTGAACTGAGCCCCGCTCCATGGGTATCCAATGCCTTTTTACCAGCTTCTACCACTGCAGGATGACTCTGTGAAGAACAAGTGACTGATCAAAAAAAAAAAAGAAAGAGATGCAACTACTAGTATTGACTTTGCATAAGGCTTGATTCGGTTATATTCGGTTTATTGTTTGATTTGGAAAGAACAAAAATTAAATTTTAATTGGGCTTGGTAGGGAAGGAAGTGGGTCAGGTAGTCTTTCTGAAGCAGGAATATTCTTTTCATATTGAGCATTATAACAGCTTCGATGTCGTATCCTCGATTATGTCCATACTATGCCTTGGAATGGAGCAAATAACAATATTGCCAAAGACAAAAAGATATTACTTTTTTTAGATGTATGTATTTCAGGAAGTTACGCTAATGACAAAGTTATTCAACCTATATAAGGTAAATTTATACTGGTACGTTTACACTAACAGTACTTTGTCCGCCATTGCAGATATAACGAGATTCTCTCGATAATTAGTTTTCCAAATAGAGCACGCTATACCATATTTTGAATGTTCTACGAAACATTATGCAGTGCAGTAATGTTTATTATTATATGCTTTTTTTGTCTTCGTTAACTTTACATTGTCAGAATCGTTCAGTATTTTACGATATTGCACCCTTTCATATTACACTCACGTGTGCATTATGAACTACTTTGTAAACAATGTACATTCATGTAGTAGACGCTTTACGTTTTGGTTGATTAAATTTGTTTCTGAAAGAACTAAAGTAGCTGTTTCCTGGACTGCCACATACCAACTGCTTTGCAATTCTCCGCGTTCCCTTTTTTGATACAGTGTTTCAGATTTAGGAAAATTGCTGGGGTCCCTACAAAGTAGCATGCAATTGACAAGGCATAAACGTGTCTTCTTTAGCTAGTAATAAAAATGGCAAAAATATACTTACAGTTTTAAATCCTGAATTTCCTAAAAATATACTTTTTTTATTTCTGCAAATCTGAATAATCATTTATATAAACCTGCGACCTTTTGCATCCGAGGAGGACGCTCTAATTACTTGTAACTAATGCATTGTGGTTTCCATATTCATCAGACAAAATATTGCTGTCAGACAACAGTATATAGATTATGTGCGTGGCACAAAACCTAGAATGATGCTAAATACCTTATATGTTATTTGTTTTGGGTAAAGTGGGGTGGGGTGGGGTAGTGTTCAGGCATTTACAGATCCCTATCCTACTTTACTGTGGCACTGACACCTGATGGGTTTATCAACTGATTGTTATAATTTTCTAAAGTGAAATGTTAAATGGTCCTTCTTGTGCCATTCTTGCATTAATTTTGTTTGCAAATCGATCATTTTAAACGGCTCACATTCCCAGGAAAGTGCTGAGCCAGCGTATACTTTCCTCCTTGCCATTCCATCCAGTAGAAAAAAATCTGCAAACTTTATATATAATTTTAAAATATTATTTTATTTGTTTTGTTTCCTTCTTTCTTCTGAATAACTTCAATGATCAAGGAGTAAATTCAAATAGTAGTTTGCGACCTGCAATCGGACATGTTCGTTATATCACAGATTACCTCCGCCTTCTTTCTACATACCGAACGTTACATGCCTAATAACTAGTAGTTATCGCCAAAATTTCCAGATCCTGAGGATTTAATCAAGACTCAATAGACATCTTTGTACATTGCTGAAAGTGAAATAGACTGACATCAAGATGGTGTCTAAATACGACATTTTTGTATATTTCTGAAAGCGAAATAGACTGACATCACGATTCTATCTAAATACAACATTTTTGTACATTTCTGAAAGCGAAATAACCTGACATCACGATAGTGTCTAAATAACACAGTTTTGTACATTTGTGAAAGCGAAATAGACTGACATCACGATGGTGTCTAAATACGACATTTTTGTACATTTGTGAAAGCGAAATTGACTGACATCACGATGGTGTCTAAATACGACATTTTTGTACATTTCTGAAAGCGAAATAGAATGACATCACGATTCTATCTAAATACAACATTTTTGTACATTTCTGAAAGCGAAATAGGCTGACATCACGATGGTGTCTAAATAACACATTTCTGTACATTTGTGAAAGCGAAATAGGCTGACATCACGACGGTGTCTAAATACGACATTTTTGTACATTTCTGAAAGCGAAATAAACTGACATCACGATGGTGTCTAAATACGACATTTTTGTAAATTTTGAAAGCGAAATAAACTGACATTACTATGGTGTCTACGACATTTTTGTACATTTGTGAAAGCGAAATAGACTGACATCACGATGGTGTCTAAATACGACGTTTTTGTACAATTGTGAAAGCCAAATAGACTGACATCACGATTCTGTCTAAATACGACATTTTTGTACATTTGTGAAAGCGAAATAAACTGACATCACGATGGTGTCTAAATACATTTTTTGTACATTTGCGAAAACGAAATAGACTGACATCACGATGGTGTCTAAATACGACATTTTTTATTGTTATTGTTGTGGGGCTTAACGCCATTTTTCAGCACACGATAGGCTATACATGGCGGCCAGTATTAATGGCAGATGGCGAAACCAGGAAATCCGCGAAAAGAACCACCGACCCACGAGAAGCTACTGGCAAGCTTTCTCACATATCCACATTCGCCGAGTCTTAGACTCGAACCCACGAAGACAGAGGTGAGATGGCAGTGATTCATAACGGAGAGCTCTTTTAACCACTTAGCCACTCAGTGCCCCGTACATTTCTGAAAGCGAAATAAACTGACATCACGATGGTGTCTAAATACGCATGCCAATAGTTCCTTTTTCAAAAGTTTGAGATCTACTCGACAATAAGATAGTTCTACATCGGTATGTTAGTGTGTCCTTTTTCACCCACCAACCCACCCCACACAAACCTACGTTTAATTATGCCTCAAATTACGATCTGACTTGGTACAATAGTCAATCTTCACTGGTACAATATATAGCGCATTGATGGACTAATTACTTTATGGTTAAGTTATGTAGTAATGTATTCATTATTATAAATCGGTTTTATTCTGTTTCATGGTATCAAATGATCTGAAATGCTGTATTTACAGCTTTTGGTTGCCATTTTACATCGGATGTATTTAAAGCTCGATCGTAGGGAACTGGAATGGAAAGAGAAAAATGGGCGTCGGTTGGGATAAATGCATTAAGCTTTATTAGCATACGTTTTATCCACTATAGTATTTTGCCTTTATTGATTCAAATCTGTCGCCAATTAAGTATCAAATACCAAAACTAGGTCGCTCTCTCGCACACACACACACACACACACACACATACATACATACATACATACATACATACATACATACATACATACATACATACATACATACATACATACATACATACATACATACATACATATATTATTTGGGATCAAATATAAAAACCATAACTTCATTTTTATATTAATTATTTTTTTATTTTTTTGTCCATGTTATTTTACCATGAATTCTCCAGACTTGCATGCTTTCTATGTATTTCCACATAAAGAATATCGTCAATTTAACGTTTATTGTTGCAATTTCAGCCCCTTTATCATAACTCATAAATCATCGAAAAATATTAATAATTCACTAGCCAGTTGCATAACATGTTAAAAACTCATTAAAAGGCAAGCTTACTAACCAGTTACTAAGACGAACATTGTTACACTAATCATACTTACTGACAATCCGAGATAGTTGTTGGCACAAAAGTTGAGAATTTTGGCCTGTTGGCCCTTTACAGATATCACGGATCCCTGTCGGGAAGTTATAACCCGTTCATTCTTCCATGTCCCCGCCTCCTTTATACCGTCAAGCTCCGTCTGAAGCAACTGACGTACAGTCTCGGCAGCCACATAACGTTTTGCTACGGAAGGCCAGGCGTTTCCTATTTTACAGTAGGAAAAGAAATCAGTTTTATCTGAACATAATTATGTTTACATGAGATGTCGTTCTAAGAAGCAGGATGGGGAGAGGAGGGTGAAGGGTAGATGAAAAGGATAACTCAGTACGAGAACTGCATCATTTTACATGGCAGCATTATAGTGTTTTACTAACAGCAGTACATGATTTGTAATAATAACCATGACAGTCCTAATGTACCAATGATGCAGTCCATAATGTCTTTTAAAGACTTCATGAAAATACCAAAACACTATCTTACTCAGTCAATGACTACTTAGTTAAGTCCAATGAATGATTCAAATTAATGATACTTATCGAATTATGCCTGAACAAAACTAAAAACTCTGATAAAGATATGGATTCCACAAACTAATCTTAAGATATAAATTACATTTTGTTTATCTACCCCTATATCTACAGATTTTACTGGATTTATGACACAATAGAATGTTCTGGAAAACTAATCATTTCCACGGATAATTCAAAGTAACTCATCGACAAAGTTAGACCTTGAACTAAAATGTTAACAAACATTCTGTTTACTACTTGCAATCATGACAAAAGCTAGGCAAACAAAAGCTCCATCCCAACCCTCAATCACGAACAAAAGTCAAGAACACAATATAAATTAAATATACACAACACCTCCCCTCATAACGAAAAAGAAAGATTTTTACAATCAAACTTTCTTTATCACATTTGTAACAAATACACTGAATATAACCGGAGACAGATGTGATTCAACATACACGTCAAAATTTTGCAAAGCTAATATCAAAGCCAAATATTCCTTCTCAACTTTGAATTAATTTGTCTGCTGCTTGTTAAGTTTGTTTTTGTTTTTACAAAAGCAGCACACTGGATGATCCACGCCATTTTTATATTGTCAATTAACACTCCACCAACCCCAACATCACTTGCATCAACAGACATTTTAAATGACTGACTGAAATTGGTAGCCGAAAGAACCGATGCACTTTTAAGGACGACCTTTAACTTGTCAAGAGATTCCCGACACTTCTCAGACCAATGAAGCCTGTATTTTCTACTCAACAAATTTGTCAGGGGTTCAATAATTATGGAAAACCTGGAGCAAATTTTCCGATAATATCCAGCCACACCCAAACATCGCATCATTTGCTGGCACTGGGAATTTAGAGATAGCTCTGACCTTAACTTAAACAGGTATAGCTTGAACTTGTCCCATTATATATCCTCAAACTGTGACACAATCACGACAAAACTCACTTTCCCTGACTTTTGTCAATGAAATCACATATTTTATGACAATGGAAATGAATCCGTTTTTGGTGACAATGTTGATTTTTCTAGAGTCAGTACAAGTGCTGAAAGCATTATCTGGATTAGGCCCTAGAATACAATGTGAACTATTTTGACTTCGTTCTATACAATCATTCTCCAGTACATACTGAATTTCTTCTTTCAAATATTCCTACTCTCTAGAATTCATCTTGTAAGAACGCTGTTTCACAGGTGCAGAATCTACAATCTCAGCATCATGGTAGATTTTATTTATTCATGTTGGAACATCAGGAACTAAGTGCACATATTCACATAATAGCTGTTGTATTTCGCTCTTTTTTCCTGTGTCTGTAGATGCTTAAGTTCCTTGTTCAGAGCGTTTAATATTTCTGAATTCCGAAGACCGTTTTTAACCATATTCACTACTACTCTCTGAAAGCATTCCATCTTTTACATTTACAGTACAAATAAATTGATTGAATAATTAACTGGATTATTTACCAAAACACTCTTTCAAAATATTCAGATGGGAAAGTTGTTTCTGTTTTCGACTCCTAGGAGTGTTAAGTATACAATTTATATTTTTTTAAAAGACAAGAGGAGGATGAAGAGAATCATATCCATATTTTGTACTCGTTGGAGTATGTGTACATTCAACTGATGCAACTTAGGAAAAGAGACTATTGAGATAAGGATATAAATAAATAACCTATAAACGGAAAATGATGTTAATCGTTAGCTGCATACATAAAGAAGCGGACGAAGTACGATACTTTTAAAAGAGCTCAAAAATAAAGTGCAAAAGACAACAAGACAAACAAAATAAATATGAAAATAATTCATGGTAGCTGATAAACCAATTGGATACTTTTTTAACAGCTGATTTTTAACAGCGTTAAAGTCTTATTTGTAAAGTTAAATGCAATTTAATGTAAATGATAAAAGTTTGCTTACTATCGATTTGAGAGCGAATGATACGCAAGATAAAGATGTTTATTGATTCGTACTAGTGGGCAAACATTGGAAACATGCTCCTTAAGTGCATGATTTTCTTTCTTTCTTTCTTGTATACTGCATGTCTAAAACATATTTCGATTCCTAAAGTAGTAATAGTATCCATTTGCTAAACTACATCTGTAAGTCGCAACAAGTTTGACACAAAGCATAAAACATACAGAAAGCAAAGAGCAAAACATAATATAAAACACAAATAACATTTAATACAATATAGCCACGAAAATACATGCTAACAAATTATCCAGATGAGGTCCATTTTACACAAAACATTTTGATTAACTTATAAATAATTACCAATAAAGTATTTTGAGGCTTATTACCAATGGGGTTCATGGGCGTCCGCAGAGGGAAATATGTATGTATGTATGTATGTATGTATGTATGTATGTATGTATGTATGTATGTATGTATGTATGTATGTATGTATGTATGTATGTATGTATGTATGTATGTATGTATGTATGTATGTATGTATGTATGTATGCAGGCAGGCAGGCAGGCAGGCAGGCAGGCAGGCAGGCAGGTATGTATGTATGTATGTATGTATGTATGTATGTATGTATGTATGTATGTATGCATGCATGTATGTGTAATGTGATGTGATTATATTTTTAACGTATCTTTGACAATTTTTCAGTTATATCACTACGATGACTGCAGTGTGGCAGTTTATAGTGATGTCTAGCACTGGGGAATCATGCCGCAGACAAGTAGCATGATGTCCCACCCAGTCACATTATCCTGACACCAGGCCGACCAGTCCTAACACTAACCTCTTAATGCTGAGCGCCATGCGAGGCAGCTGTTAGGACCATTTTTGTAAGTCTTTGGTATGACTCGACCGGGAATTGAACCCACGACCTCCCGCATCCGAGGCGGAATCTCTAACCACTAGGCCACCGGAGTGGTTAGAGAGCGGTCTATGACAAGGATTGTGTTTTTAATAGCATGAATACCACCATATGTGTAGTTGTTCCAAGCAAGTACACATCACTAATGGGGGCCCGAATGGCCAGTCCGTTCCAAGCAAGTACGTATCACTAATAGGGGCCCGAATATCCCAGTAGTCTAAAGCGCTCACCGTTACAGATCAATGCCATCTCACCTCTTTCTGCGTGGGTTCAAGTATCGGGTTCGGTACATGTGGGTATGTGAGAAAGCATGCCAATAACTTCTCGTGGGTTAGTGATTCTTTCCGGGGTTTTCCCGGATTCTTCCTCCACCATTGATACTGCCTGCCATGTATAGTCAATCCTGTACTAAAATAATGGCAGTAAACCCTAGAGCAACAACAACAACAACAACAACAACAACACATTACTAAAGGTGAGGAAATACAATGACTGCCTTGAATTCACGTGGGGGACTAAAAACGGAGACCGCATTCATAGTAACTGTCATTCAATGAAAATGAATGGCTTTCAAATACCTAGGTAGCGTACAGAACACTGCCAAGTACGTCCACATTACAACATATGGATCGGATTAATAATTCCGTCTATATCCACGTACACTTTTTTGTAGTACTGTAAGATTTATTGTCACGCACGAAAACCCTGTAAAGAAAATTGTGTACTAATACTGCTTTGTCATTTCTGTGACTTTGTATACGTCAACATAGGCAAACATACTTTTTTTGTAGTGGTTGATCCTTTCAATTGATAATAATCCAGATGTCATTAAACTTAGTTTACATTGGACAGGTTTCGATGGAATAAAATAACCTACCTTTTGGCAAGACAACTTTATGAAAAGTCCTTGGCAGCATTAGTCCCGCCATTTTCGGCTAACTAGGCCTTTACCAAATCATATACATGTAGGACTTAATAGACGTCTTCGTTCAGTGAATTGTATGAACACTCGGCTATGTGCTTTAAGGGGGTGTGTCGACGACAGCCAATCAGATGACTCGTAAGAAATATTTTTTTTCCACGTTGTAAAGTTCACTGTTGTCAAATGCATACATACATGTTCCTGATATTTAACACTAAAGAACAGCACTAAATGGTTCCTGTGTGATAAAGGAACGAAGCATATTGCACCCCGTTCTTGTGATGATAGTATGAAAACAATCTCCCTCTTGTCTTTCAGGTTGGAGGACAATTATTTTTATTATTATTATTATTATTATTATTATTATTATTATTATTATTATTATTATTATTATTATTATTATTATTATTATTATTAACTACAAAAAAACCTTGCACAATTTTTACTTCGGTATCATAGACGCGTTATACAAGCAGGCTGAAAATTATCCTGTATATGATAGGAAAATGCACTCAACCAGGGCCGATACAAGAGGGTTGGGGGGGGGCCTATACGAACTTTTACACTGCGTACCCCACCCCACCCCCGCATCGCTTGTTGTAAACTGTTCGTAAGTATTAATAAACGTTCGGCTTGATAATTTATTTAGTTATTTCGTTGTTTAGTCTCCATTTTTAATGATAATAAATAAATAACCTGACAGCTCATCCCCTCCAATCGCATCGCCCTATTGAACCACCAAGTTCGCTTAGCAGGTTAAGCCCTGCACTCAACACATCTTTTTTTATGGCACAGCAACACAAATAAGTTATTTAGTGCCAAAGCAAATAAAGTAAAGTTGGACAACTGATCCAATGTTGTTTATCGACAACATGATCGATGTTTTTTTTGACAATAACATATCTAAACTAAAAATTACATGAACAAGTTTTCATTATCCGTGACCCTCGGCAGATGCTCTAATAACATTTATCGACAATATAGTTCATAATAATATTTCTAAAGCTGTAACTATTTGTTTAAAATAAAAATAATAGTCCCCAGATAGTACTATTTGAAGTATGTATGTATGTATGTATGTATGTATGTATGTATGTATGTATGTATGTATGTATGTATGTATGTATGTATGTATGTATGTATGTATGTATGTATGTATGTATGTATGTATGCATGCATGCATGCATGCATGCATGCATGCATGCCTGCATGCATGCATGCATGTAGATGGATGGATGTTATGGATGTATGGATAGATGGAAGGATGGAAGGATGGATGGATGGATGGATGGATGGATGGATGGATGGATGGATGGATGGATGGATGGATGGATGGATGGATGGATAGATGGATGGATGGAAATTAATTTGTCCCCTTTTATATTTATATCGGTTTCGAATTTATGAAGATTTGTTCTGATTATATTTGTTTTGATAAAATGTTGTTTAGCGCTGTTTTAAAATCATCAGAATTCATCATCTTTTCACATATCGGCGAAGAATTTGGCTTTTTTGCAAGGTTATTCTCGTCTAATATGACATCATACATTTTACACTTTAGTCCAACAAATTCCCTAACTGGCATAAACATAAATGTATCTTTCATTTTTTCAATAAGTTTCTTACTCGAATTATTTTGAAATCCACTACATGCTGGATAAACTAAATCAAATAGATTTTTATTATTGTAAATATCCTGACAGACATCCTCGCATTTTATTTTATCAATTAGCGAATGTATCAGTAAATAGCAACTCCGAATATGGAAATTGTTTTTTGGTAAAATTATGGTGATTATCGTACATCAGCCACTTCGATGTATCAAGTAGAACTGCACCAACATTAATTTGTTTATTTAAATTTAAATTTGTATTTCGTCGTTGTATTACAACAAGATTTCCATCAAATATTTTCATACGTACAAAACCATCTTCGTTAACTAATTTATTTCTGCGATTTATATCATTAACAAATTTCTATCGAAACGCTTTTCCGAATATTTTCCATCGTCTAACCAACCACTGAGTTGTTCAATAACTTGAAAAAGTTTTTCTCTATTTAGATCAATATATTTTTTCATCCACCATGACTGATTAAAATTTGGCATGCGACGGACTTTTATTCAGAATCAGTCCAGCATGTGATGCTAGTTCTAAAATTTTGTAATATATAACGTACATTCTTTTGAAACTAACTTATGAGCAATTTAGTTTTTTGCTGTTGTCGTTGCTCGTCGTTCAGGCGATAATAGATTATAATTAACCATCATTGATTTTGCACAAACTGGTAGTCGTTACGTAGATCAAGTAGCGAACTAGGATAATCTAGATCAACTAGATTAACAAAGTATGAAATATCCGAAAAATCCATACTCATTTTTCTAGGTAGATTTTTCCAGTTTCTTTACGAAATTGATCTGGAGTAACCAATGAAATCCACTACACGAAAGTGGATCTGACATGGCCCAACCATATAAATTATTCTAATATAGATATATATTATGATTGGATTTGTAGATTTTTATGATTTTTCAGATATTTATTATTAGTTACTGCAAATTCCTTTGTTATATCGCTAATTTCGCCTCTCATACCGTCCCTTTTCAATAAAGTTAAACATATTGACATCTGTTAAGAGATCCAGTTTTATCTTACTCGTTTATAATAGAGCATCCGAAGACAATCATGGACAGAGTAACACCAACAGCGGTCTAATTCATTATTGCTGTAACTTACGTGACAAAATCTCTCAACAACATCTGCTAGCAAATATACATTTGTTTTAAATACAAATCGTGAAAAACACAAAATGTTTTACAGCTAAATTTCTTCCAAATATCTTGTGCATATTTATATTCGTCATACGTGAAATTTTCATTTTTGAGTTGCAAGAAAAATTTATCCTTGCCAGTCAGAGAAGTTAATCAAATCTGCTCCAATCGTCGAGATAATCGTACGGAAATATACCTTTTCTTGTTATGGATTTGTGGAACTAATATTTGCTAAAAAATTTTGACCATCAAGTTTGTAACTATTATCATAACGTGAAAATGCTGAAGCAATTTTTTCTGATTTGATAATGGTCTTTTCAGCCAAATCTCGCAATTTTAACAATCTATCTATCTATCTATCTATCTATCTATCTATCTATCTATCTATCTATCTATCTATCTATCTATCTATCTATCTATCTATCTATCTATCTATCTATCTATCTATCTATCTATCTATCTATCTATCTTCTCTCACTCTTTCTCTATTTATCTTCTCTCTCTTTCTCTCTCTTTCTATATATATATAATTTCTAATTAGACATAAAAATTAATATAGTATAATGACATAAATTTTCAGATATCTGCCAATGACAACGGAAGAGCAAAAGGTTTATCATGTTAACACAATGTACAACTTATATACTTTTCGGTTATTAACATAAAATCTATATAAAATAAAGGATGTTGGCACATCAACACTAGCTGGTTTACTAATTTTAGTGAAGGCGATGATACAAAAAGAATTGAATGTTTAGAAAAGATTTTATTTATACTTTTTTTTGCAGCAATATTCCAACAGTATGACGAGTATACAGAGAAAATGCCACAGTTTCTGATGATAATATTGAAAGTTTAGGATTACAAAATGAATTTCAACATTAACGGGCATTTGATTTATATGAAGCAAATTATAATAGAATTATTCTACATATAAGAGCAAAAAAAATTTTTGGAAGTTGCAAAGAAATTGATTTCTTGGTGTTAATGTAGGTGGAACAAAAACTAATTTTGTTCATTATCAATTTCATCGTTTTGTGTTTTAAATTTTTAACGGACTAATACCAAATTGTTTAGTTGTTGATCATAAAATGGTATTTTAACAGATAGTCATTTGGAAAATTTAGGTGTGGTTATGCCAAAAGAAAACACAGGACTTGTAGCAGGTTTTGATAGTTCGAATTTTAAAAAATCCAGCAAGATAGATAATTTTTAAAAATAATCAAACTCGAGAAGTAACAAACTTTGGATCAATAGCAGATGCGGCAAAATATCATAAAATTAATCCACGTGCAATAAAAGTTGTTGCTGATAATGTAACTAACTCGGCAATGTCAATGTTCACATTTGATAGATTTATCTTTAGAAACGATAACTAATGATAATTTCCAGATCATTCCGAGTAAGACAATTATAACTAAATTCCATATCATATTCGCGATTAAATCGTAATGTCATCATTTTATCTGTATTAAGTTTGTTTGTTTGGTTTTTTTTCCCTGTTGTTAATCAAAATTTTTCAGAATCACATAATGTTCGTCAACGAAATAAAAACTATGCCCCAACAAACAATAAATTCGAATTTCCTCGGCTAATTCATTCTTTGTGATTTATTATATTAACTCTTTGATGACATGTCATTTCTCCGAACATTTTAATATTTATTAATTGGATAAAAGATTATCATAATAATGAACTTAATTGAGTGACTGGCTGAACTATATTAGAGAGACTTTGTTTCAGTTTAAAATTTTATATTAGAAAATATTGATAACGATAGATTTGCTGGTTATACTGAAAATGATATTTTGCATAACTAGGACGACGACTAAGATGATGATGTTAGTATAAAAAATTAAACAGACCAACGACCGGTCTGTTTTACTGCTGCTGCGCATCAAATAGTTTGGAAACTTATAAAACATTTTTGAACTTAAAAATAATTGGAAAACAAAATATAAAATACGATTTTATGTTTGTTAAAATATTTAATTTAATGTCATTTGATAAGGCTGGAAAATTACATTTTATTTGTGTATGTAAATTAGAAGAAAAAAAAAGTAAATCATTATTAATGAAATACAAATTTAAAATAATGTTATTCGATCGCAGTCAATGAAATTGACCGAGTTAGTACCTAGTTATTAAATTTATTGCTATTTCCACGCCATTTGACTAAACGTTTGCTGCCGCGCCTTCTAATAACTTTTTCAATAACAAATATATCTTGTTCTGTTTTCTAAAATTCTTGCTTTTAAATGTTAAAGAGAAATACGTGTTAGTTCCATGAGCTAAAATTCTGGCTTCCCTCAAAAACTTTGACTAGTTTCGCGAAAAGATTATTTAAAACCTTGCATTTCAGGTTGGCAAAACACACCATCGTGGGATTAACTTTCGTTAACTATTAAAGGTTCAACAATCCCATCAGTCAGAATAATTCTGTCTAGTCCGCTTTTATTAATAACTATTCTTGAAAACATAATCTTATGACACCTATTTAAAATGGCCGAAGATATTGCTAAAGTTTAGGTCTGGCTTGGGTCAGCTCTGTCATTTTCAGCTATTTTCAGCTACATTGGCCTCTTCCATCTGTCTGACCGTTACCGAACAGACTCTAATTAAAATTAGATTATGCACCCAAAAAGGAGAGTTTACCAATCGTTCGAGTGTGGGAGAGGGATGCGTCTGTGTGGTGGTGGTGGTGCGTGTCTGTGTGTGTAGATGTGTTTCTAGATTTTATTTCCTTAAGTATTCTGACATTTGTTACTATAATAATATAATTTCAAAGGCGTCTGCCCTACACGACATGCCAGAGAGCACATTTTGTTTATTATATATCCCAAAACCTTCATGGAGTGCATTGAACATCTGTAAATGAAACTGTCACCAAAACTACCAGTTAAAAAGGTCTCCAAGAGAATTTAATATTCTCAATATATGTATCTCTGTTGTGTATTTGTTGGGTGTAAACAAATATAAGTGAGAGGCTTAAGTGGACTTGAACTTGCTCATCTATCGGGTCTCTCAGCCAAATATTTTCGCGAAACCTATGCGATATCGCGACAGATGATCATGTAAATTTATTGTGATAAATCCATGAGGAATCAATTGTGCTTTTGAGAAAAAGTTTTTAAACTTAATGATGTCCATGTCTCCTGAATACCAAATCTGATGGATGATTCTTAGTGTGTGGGTATCAACACCATTAAAGACAACCAGAAGATTGCAGTTATCTCTGATCACTTTATGTATCTGTGTATATCGCTGAGTAACATATATAATATTGGTTTTTTTGTGTCTGCCTCGTGATAAGATCTGAGCTGATATGTTTGTTTGGCATCACATCAGCGTATACTGCAAGATTATTAATACATCCATCAAGATTATTCACAGATGGAGCATCATAAATATTGTTGATAAAGTCAAGAATATCATTGCCGTCCTTGTCTAACAATTTTGCATTTTCATTTTAAACTCTTTCAACATGTTGTAGCACCGCTGATCATCTACAAATGGTGCCACTAAATGCAGCTTATCCTACCTAAGCCATCTCTTTATCAGGTTAAGCAACAATTGTGTCTTACCAGACCCAGATGGAACTATGATAATTGTTCTAATAGAATTTGGAATCACTGGATGATACTTGACTGGTTCTTGATGTCGTGTCGCTGAGAAATCGATGGCATGTATGTTGTAGAAATATAATAAACAATATGAATTTATATTGTCTTCGATGCAGAGCGCACACAGCCATCGGTGGATTAAGAACAATTAGGACGAGAAATAATAATTACAGGCAAGTGTGTGAAATGTGGCACAAAAATACAAATTTATCTCTCCTGCAACAGGTGGTGTTATCGCTGCTTCACTGGAAAAATAAACAGGGGCTCCATGGGCTAAGTATCCTGGCGAAAAGCATCTTCCTGGATAATTATTGTGGTTATGGATCTCGACTTGATATTCGACTTGATGAGAAAGATCATCCAAGATCTAGAGAGTATCCAGTAAATGTGATTGATGTTGCGCGTTAAAATGGCTTTACAACAGCGACATATTGCAAAAGTGAAGTTGATTCACGCTCTAAAGCCTGTAAAAATAACTTTCTTAGAGAATCGCTTCCTAAGGTTTTTTCATAAGACCTGCGATGAAAGGTAAACTATGGCTAGTGACCGGTAATTAGTCGGCCGAATATTATTATTATTATTATTATTATTATTATTATTATTATTATTATTATTATTATTATTATTATTATTATTATTATTATTATTATTATATAGAAATGACTTATTATAGCCCAAGAGGATATTGGAGGGGTAGAGCAGCGTTTAGTAAACTTGCTGATCCGTCAGGTGTCACACGTTCTGTTCCTGAAGATTGGTTAGCACGACAGACAATATGGCAAATTTATCTACCACCACCGAAAAAAATTCAGTACGCACATTTTGATGCCATTGCCTCCAATGAGGTTCATCAAGCAGATATCTTGTTTTTACCGCATAATAATATTAAGCCTGGGAGACGTTAAACGTGCACATACAAATAAGTGTTGACTGTACTTAACGTTGCAATTAGATATAAGAAGCAGAACCACTATCAACAAAACAGCAACTGAAGTTACATTTGCGTTCGAATAAATTTATCGACGAGGGCACTTGCGTTGGCCATATTTGTTACAGATTGATAATGGCAAAGAAACATTATTGGTTCCGTAACGTCGATGATAAAACAACATAACGTCAACCTCAGCCGAGGACGCAGAGCAAATCATTGCGATCAGACAATCGTTGAGCAATTTAATCAAACACTTGCTCAGCGATTTTTGGATATCAATATGCTCGGGAAATATCCTTCAATAAAGTTAAAAAAGACATGAGATCTCTTGAATAGGTTGCAAGACTACCAAGTGTCCATAGTTGTCTTAAATAATAAAATTGCTCGTGGAATTTCTATGACTCCCATCAAAGAAATCTCGAAGAAACACGTACCAGTACAACAACATAAATCTTTCTCAAAGCAACCAGTACTAGGTATTGTGACTGTCAAATATTTATATGAGCTGTGGGTGTTTGAGGGAGTAGGTTTAAAAAAAGTGCAGTCTGTAGTGTCACCATATATAAAATTTTCAGCGTTGTAAGATCCACGGGTAGACTTGCAATCTACAAACTAGATTCAACTGATCGTCAACGTGAACAATTACAAGTGATTCCTGGAGATACAAAATTACCAGCGCCTTCACGTTAGTGAAAGCAGGAAACTAGCTCCTCGGCGTCGATTACAATCAAGACAGGTCAGTATCACATTTTCACGTGTATAGCCGAGTCTACTAATGTTTCTATCCACAGTAAATTGTAGTCGATCATTAGGAGAATACTGCCCCAACATTACTATGTTACGGCAAGCACAGGGATTATTTTGTTGTTGTTTCAGTGTCATGATAAACTTAACATCGAGATCATAGTCATGCTTTCTGTCACACTGCTGATAACCAGTTAATTTTTTTCCTTACTTTATTGTAATAATTTCCTGAGTTTGATTATTAGTCTTTGTGCAGTATATGATAACCTTTCATAGCTGAGACATTCTTCTAACTCTCGACACCGCCAAATAAACTAAATTTGACCATTCGATACTATCACTGACAACCCAAATATTAGTATCCGAAATAGTTAATTCCAATGAAGAGATTCAGTGTGATTAAGATCGCCATTAGGCTGCACAAACTAATCGTAATAAATATACTCTGAACCTTAAAACAGACACAGGGTCGCGCTTGCTTTTTCTGCTAAAAGCGAACATATCACCGCAATAAAATTTAAGAGTTCGAGTTCGTCAAAATAATGTTACATCCGACGTCCACGAGTGCGCTTTATGATTAACGATCTCTATGGAAGTTCCCTTTGATTTATATTTTGATTCGCACAAACTCTCGCCGGTTAGGAGCTTCACCTTTATTGGAAATTGTAATTTCATTCCGAACTCAGCAATGATGATGTTCGTCAATTAACATCGAGATCATAGTTATGCTTTCGCTCACATAAGCTGTCACATCCAGCTTCGGATTCCGATCGTATCTCCTTTTTCTCTAATGCACACTGCCCACGTCTTTGTTCTGTTAGACCATTACCCCGTAATCGCGTTTGTAAAATGTTCTGTGATTTTTTCGGCAGCTAAATTCAGATGATCATTAGCAATCGAAATTCTCAACGGTCGAAGGTCATCAATGCTAGGATTATCAATCATTGGATATCTAAATAAACAACTGCTATGACAGGGTATGCTCGCTCATAATATGGTTTGTCGATACCTGTCAGCATTCCTAGTTTGGAATTTTTACTTAACGTGACAACATCCTCAGTACGGTGTGAGTCCTGAATAGTGTCACGTTTGTCACGGATAATCCAGGTTACATCGGAGGCGTCTGTCTCTCCAGTAGTTGCCAGGGGTATAGCAATGATAGATTTTATTCTAAAAAGATATCTCTGTTCGTTTAGATAATTAGTGATTGTCCTTGTTCACTAGCCATTCATTGTATCATCAATCAGGGGGTTATAATCTTGCCTAATTCGGAATGTTGACCACACTTAAGCCGTTCCATCGTTGCGAAACTAACTCTCTATTCTCTCTCTCTCTCTCTCTCTCTCTCTCTCTCTCTCTCTCTCTCTCTCTCTCTCTCTCTCTCTCTCTCTCTCTCTCTCTCTCTCTCTCTCGGCTTCACGGATATAATTGATTAGAGTCGGATTCGTCGAATCAGGATCAACATCAACCAGAGCTCGCCTCGGCAAGTCAGAGTTATTCTGTCAAGATCGAATCTAGCTTGAGAGGGTTTGATTGCAAATAATCTTATGAATTGATCCATTTCATTTATAATATACTATTCACGCAAAAACTAGTTGCAAGTGGTTGATGATTGGATCCTTGTAATAAAGGTAACATATTTATGTGCATGCCACCTACAGAATGTGTGACGAGAGAGTCTAGGTCCAAAGCCATTTTTGAAGTATAACAAGGGCGTCAGGGAAAAAAGGCAATTGTGCGTAGCGTGTGTAGTTAGAAAATACTGAGTTTTGAAACGGTATTATGATTTTAAAAAATGATGGCGCTGAATCTCCTATTAAAACACTCGAGACTATCTCTCTAGATTTTCGGGCCCAGATAGCAACCCACATATTTTTCTAGTCATAAAATAATAAGCTAGACAAGACATATATGCTATATAAACGTAGCAAAGAAATAGCGTCGGTAAATTTGTAATGCATCCAATCATCACGAATGATGAGGCGTCGCGTGCTGGTGTGATTAGGAACGGGCGATTAAAAAGACTGGTTCGTTCTGTTTCTGTTGCTAATAACGGTTATATCAGATTCACTATTGGGAAAAATGCATTACATCCACAGACTTTCGCAGATAATATAACCAAATAAACATTTTTTAAGGAATACAATAAAAATATTTCAGTATCTCACTCTGGAAAACACCCCAGGCGAAGGGAGATAACTCCCTAAATATTCGAAAGAACCAATGCAATAGCCTTCATTGATTCTGTTCATAACTCTGTCAAGCGATGCAGTATTCATTTCCCCCTGACAATAGTCAGGAAATATTACTATTTTGTGATGGCTGCTATTCACAATCCGTTGGGGTTCTGTATTTCCGAAGTATTCGGACAAATCGTGATCCTTATCCAAATAATGATAAGTTCATAATAATTTTTGAAACATAAAATAGTAAGAAGGCTCCTTGGATGAGAGGTTAGCCATGCGGAATTCTATACTCGACGTGGGGAAATTAGCTTTTCAATCTCTTAACTAACAAATTAGTCAATGGTTGCAAAACATTGCATTTAATAATTGGGGTTTCCAGCCCAAACCTTGAAATTCAACAGAAAAATGTAATGATTACTATATATTCATGTACACCTCCCCGCCATGTCAAAAAAAAAAAAACGTGAAGGGTGCTGATTTTGCATCCCCGGAATTTGATTTTTGGGGAGGTTTGCAAAATTTTAAATTATAAATCTGTTGAACGTAGAGCAGCGGAAGAATTATTTGGAGATCCTTGTGAATTTCTAGCATTTCGTTTTACACCTAGGAATTCGCCAGTGGAGGGTAGATCTATGTGACCATGAGGCGAAAAAAACAAGAGCCCCCGCCTCATGGTAAAAATAGACATTAAGAATGATGAGCCAAAAATAGCAAGAAATACACAGAAAGAAAATATCTTCATTGAAACAGCAAATAACAGTCAGCTGAAGGGTACCCTATGAATGGAACTCGTGGAATGACAAAATAATATGGCAACACGAGAAGAAATCCAATGGAACGGCAAATTACTCAGCTCTTGCTGTCTATTTTTGCTACTTAAAATAACATATAAATGTTCTGACATATTAAAGTAATATTTGTATTTTATAATGAATCAGCAAAATATTAATGCGATTATTTCTGTGATTCAAAAATTACATGGCCCAACCTGCACCGGATGTAAGGGTATACAACTTTCTGAGCAACTTGATCCTAAAAAAATAACAAATGATTTTAAAATATTACAAGAAACGAAAATCTGAAGGAAAATACACACAAGTTTATTAAATTACTCAATCAGGCAATGACACAATCGCTAGCTTATGTATGTTATGATGTACAAGCAGACGATCACGTCTGGCAATTCGTTCCACTCACACTGACAATTAAGAAAATTAAATCAAAATTTCTCAAGAATGTTAAACAAAAAAGATTGCGAGTGCGCGTATAAGAGAGTTGAAACAAATTATGTAAACAATCGAATTGTGAAAGTTGTGACACTAAATAATAGCGCGTGCACGATCCCTGACTATTGTCGGGGTGGAGCGGGGGACAATGTCACCGGCGTCTGCTGTTGGGGATAAAGTATTTTTTAACTGTGCAAAACACACTAGTCTCACGATCTCACATGGGGTCCCCGAGTGGCCGAGTGGTCTAAAGCGCTGTCCGTTACGGATCACTGCCATCTCACCTCAGTCTGCGTGAGTTCGAGTCTAAGATTCGGCGAATGTGGATATGTGAGACAGCTTGACAGTATTTTATCGAGGATCGGTGGTTCTTTTCTCGGATTTCCCGGTTTCTTCTTCTACCATTAATACTGGTCGCCATGTATAGAAAAACTTGTGTTGAAAATGGCATTAAGCCACAGAACAACAACAACAACAACTATCTCACATGCAAACGTATTGTCGTGCTTTACAGTAAGTCAAAAATGTATCCGTAACAACAGCGGATTATGACATTGTAGATAAACCGGATTAACAAGTACTGACACAATTAATTATCCAGCTAGAACTTCAGGAGTAATGAGTATATACCATATTCTTGCTATGTCTGCCTGGATCTTTCAAGATCTACTTGATAGCTGCCATCAATAGCATCGCACACCAGATTGACTGAGATCGTTTATGCGATATTGACGACACCTGGTGATACATGACGACCACCACCAGCTGTATCGTTGTTAATGGTTAGAATGCCAGAAGAAGATAATATTTTTCTATGTTTTTAGTATCTTTGGAAAATATTCATTAATAATATCACTGACGGTTTTTGTTAACTCATCAGGATTGAAAACTGGTAATATGAATGTTGGTAATTTTGCCTCTGTATTCACAATGTGTCTGAAAAACGTTTCCATATTTGTCATTGTCATGATACCATGAGGTTAAAACTCAGCGAAGCTATCACAAGTAGCAATCACTGTTTCAATAATAACTCGATGGATAAACTTGAGGTCGGATAAAACCTGGTTTAGATGCTGCACCAATGCAATTATTTGTTGCTTTAGATCGTCGTTGTGATATTTTCGTATGCAACTGGAAAACAACTGTCGCAGTTTGCTGATTACTTATTTGTTATCAGTCCTAATGGTATTAAGGAATGAGGTAATATAATCTTCGTCGACAGAGTGCTGTCTACTATCATCATAGGAATACATACTTTTTGATAATATAAGAAGTCTTGTACTATCAGTCGCAGTAAAATATGCACATACAACATTCACTGGTTTGGAGTCCCTAGGATCAATAATAACGCTACTGGCTTCCGTATATTTCCATGGAAAAGTTTTTCGATACACTGAAAGGATTAAGAATATTGGTTTATCTGATGAATAATCAAATTATTGTGGTGCTGGTGGTCCTTGATAAACTGGTGAGACCGCAGTCCATCTGAGTACAGTTTTGATTGATGATTGATAAATATCACCGGTATAATCGGGCGATATTTCAATGGCAGAACTTATTGTTCGTTTGTGTACAGTTATTGATATCTTGGACTTTTTACCAGTGATAGATTTGATTTTGCGCTAGAACTAATTGTTGATCTGTTCGATTTGATAACTGCCCGGATGTATGCCCTCAACATTCCAGTCTGATGTTCCATTAGAATTATTTTTATACACAAATACCAATTAATTATTTGCTTGCAACCCACTGAATGACTTTGCTCTAATATTTGGACAGCTATAATATACATGCATTTGTGCTAGCCTAGTTTCTTCGCTGGAAATGCCGTTGGAAAGCTAACGTCAAACTCAGGCTTGGTTGACGTTGCTGATATCATCGTGATTGCTGTTGATGTTGTTTTAGCAAAGATTTATTCTAGCAATGGCAGTGATTGGTCTTGAGACATTATTATTTAAATCAGGGGTCTTTGTCGGAGACAGGAGGATTCTAATCATTGACAGTCAAGGGGTTGGTTTCCAGTTGCTTCATAGTAAACCTTAACCATGTTTGCGAATTCCTGGTCTGATTTTATTCCATTATTGAGCCTTGATGATATCGTGATGATAATTTGGCGTGTTCTTGCGGTGCCGCAGATAGCAATGTTGTATATTTGTTTAATTTATCAGCCGCGCACGTAGAAGTCTTATTTCAATGATATTAAGAACACCATCAACACCTGTTATAACCGCAACACCAAAGGCATTAGGTTGATAATGCTCCGATTATAGTTACTGTTTGAGCGAATACGGCTGATGCAGAGCATACAATTATGTCAGTAACAACGTCTGTGGTATTTTCTTGTTTTACTGTTATTTTTCAGTTGGGTATACTACAAACATGCTCGTATTTGAAGCGTTGAACGTCATTTGGGGTTACTGGTAATTGGTTAATTATATAGATTGGTAATATTTTAAGTAAGTGGTATATTGGCGAAAAATTCAATACACCAATAGTACAACACACCGAAGCCTTTTCCTTTGGGTTCCACCACGAATGTTTCCTCATCGGTTTGCTCCAATATCACTAACACAGATCCAGAAGATAAAACCATGAAATTGTCGTAGGTACTGTATGCGTTGTAACACTTAGTACTGAGAATCTGTAAACACTGGTAACCTCAGCGGTATGTTTGATGGATTTATTGTGTTCATAATGTTGATTCACACTCTAATGTATCAACAATGTTGATTTGGGTACGATCGGTAATCTTTTTGATGTTATTGAGATTAATGTCGATGACTGCTGAATTTCCAAACAATTCATTATTGGTTATATGTGTATTTCTACGAAAATTTGTAAACTCGGTTATTCGGTTATATGATTGGCATATTCAGATACAAACGTGGTCATTCCATCATTGACTGTCATTAACGAGTTCATCGGAATGTTGCTATTGTCGACGTTTCTCTTCGTTGCAGCGTCATTTTTTATTCTGGTTCTCTAAGACCAACAATTTTATTATTAGCCGTATTGAGAGAACTAGTCAATGCATCACCAGTTTTAGCAACGCATTTACTGATCTCAGTTCTGATCATGGTGTCATTGCTGTCCACATATTTTTTGTGTTGCCACATCATCGTCTGATATTGGTTCTCTCACACTGATAAATGTATTTCTGCTCCTGTTGAGATCGCCATATATAATGTCTCCAGTTTTCTGTAGCGTCCAGTAATCTCTCCCATGAGTGTTAAAATTGATTCCTCCGAGTTTTTAATTTACCGTTTTTAGCGAACACTACTAAGTTACCTTCGGTCGTACCTGGAACCCGCAGAATAATATCTCTCAACGGGATATTGCTCGTCTTTAACCGTCCTTGCTGATCCTGAAAAACAACTTCATTTTGGTCTATATATGCAAGACGCATAAAATTAATGAGATCTTCCTTGACTTCGTCAAGGGCTGCATATTTGGATAAGTCACCTTGATGCTAGCCTTTAGCAGATCTTCCACAAACATCTACCGATGTATATTACACTAAGACCTGTTGAAACGTTGGACTACGATGTCGTCTGGTGGTAAACTCGTGCACGACTTTATGAGGCGGTTCTCCTGACGATGTCAGAGACCTTGACACAGTGTCGAGCACAGCGAGTACTTCACGGCCGCATATTAGCCGATCAGTTATTGTCTGTGTTCGTAATGTTGAATACAATTCCGGAGAGCTATGCATTCTACTGTTAATATATTTTAAAAAATCGTTTGGTGGCTCCAACCCATACGAATCAAAATAAATAACTCCAAGCAGGTCAATCACATGTGCAACCCACTGAGTAACTGGTTCAACACGGTATGGTTGTTTTGGTAATTGATCACGCATACAACTCCTCTGAAGTGTTGGATGTTTAATCTCTTTGCAGTATCAAGTAAATCAAAATTGGACATGGGAAGCTCGAAACGCTTTGTGTCTAGCGAAGTGCACCGGGCAGTCTCAGATCCTGACCGAACCATGAATGAGGGGTTCCTGGCAGTCTTAGACTATGTCCTTCTGTTTGGAGGTCTTTAGTAGCCCGTGACCTGTTGATTTCTTTAATGCCATCTCGGCGTCAGTTCCAACAGCACCAAGTGCAGCTGCTTTTGCAACTTCAACGTCACTGAGGCTTGCTTAAATCTCCTTACCATCAATAATATTTCGTGTACTGCTGAATAATGCCATAATTTTGTTATTAACGAATCCACCTGCGCAGCATAACCATAAGGATTACCATCGGTTTTTGCAGGTCTACCCTAAACTTCAATGAATGTCTCGGAGGGAAAGAAATATCTTGATGTATCCTGGACTTGTAGTTCGATTTGTCATCCACATTGGTTTGGCTCTCGTGCTTCATAAGAATAATATTCACGCACAGATTCATCACTGAGTACTGGCGAATCCATGTCAAAGGCTGGGTCAGATACACGTTTGAGCATTATATTCATATTTCCTGCCGTCTAAAATGATGCACCATCGACGTTAAACGACGACGATGAAATAACCCAATACCCGCTACCAGATTTGCAGTTATATACCGAGCTTTTTCACCCGCTAATTCCTTCAACCATTCACTTGCAGCTTGATTGATTATTTTACTAATATTTACTGTCATAACTTCGGAGCTGAGCAATTTTACTGGCAGATGTTTTCGTCGTATTACTCGTGCTATTCTTTACTAGCAGCATCACCAACAGTACTAATACCTTTATCACGAACAAGGACAATAGCTTTCATTCCCATTTGCTTTGCAATCGGTATTGGTTTTGGGGCTATCTTTCTGAATAGATCATGAATAACATCTCCGAGCCCATCTTCGTAGGTAACTTTATTGTTGGTACACACGAATGAATCACCCTGACCTTTATAGGTATAGGATGTGCATCATATATGATCTTTTTTTTTTCCTTGTCACTGATTTAATTGCATCAATTATTACGGTAATCATCAACGACTTCATCAATGAGGGACCGATAAAACAATAATGTCCATGATACAGCCTGTGACTAATATCTGACAAATAACAGCTACTTCATTAATGATTTTTGAGGAATTATTGTAGGCTCGTTTTACGCCAGTTACAATTTCTAGTCTATTTAACATCCGCAAGGACGTTATTGGGACACAATTTATCAAGGCCACTTCCTCGAGTGGCCCAGTCGCAAGGACGTTATTGGGACACAATTTATCATGGCCACTTCCTCGCGTTGCCCAGTCGCTAGCACCAGACAGACCACTTTCAATTGTTTAGTCAATTTTATTCCTTACTTGTTGCTAAGGTTGATTTCCTTTCTTGTTTAGCTTTTTCAGTTGCAAATTCATTTCTTCTTCTCTTCGTGTCCTTTCTTGTTTTACTTGTTCAATATGCTCACCTACTGTTTGGTTAAAAATATTAAACTGATTGACATCTTCCTCATATCTCGTCTGCGCAGCATTAGTAGCGACATTTTATACATCTCTAACCCAATCTGCAGATTTCAGAGTTTTAACATCTTCGGGTTTTATATTCCTATCTCTAGTAGTATATCTAAACGCGGAAATATTAATTAATTGGCATGGGCTTTTGATACCTTCCGGCGTAAATTTATCTATAATGTTAGTTCTAACTTTTGGCAGCGGTGATATGCTCATCTTCAGGTTGTGGTTGAAGAGGTTGCCGGGGGAGGTCTAATTGCTCGAAGACGGCCAACAATATTAACAGGCGATGTCTCAAGAGCTTTTTGAGCGTCCACAGTTGCTGTAACAATTTTCTTTGTTCAACAATTGGTTTAAATACCTTCTGTAAATTCCACTCGAGACTCCTAATACGTTTGTAGTTGTTGCTTAACAGAATCACAGACGGTGATATATTTCTTAATTTCCTCTAGTCGCTGTCGAGCTTTTTTATTTGAACGAGATTCCATATTTAGCGTATAATCGCTCATTATTATTTAAGCCACTTAACCTCTCCGCTACAGCAGCAGAGTGTGACTGTCCCATGTCGGTAAATTAATTTGAAACGCGAGCGTCAAAAGAAACAATAACCCGGTTAGAGGCTTCGGTTTAGTTCAACCAGGTTAGAGGTCTCGGATTAGTGTTAGTGATGCTTGTTTGTCATTTTTTTTAAAGGATTTTATTTCATAATTGGACTTCTCCTAAAAGTGGTCTGTTCACCCTCTCTGCTGCATGACTATTTGGTGCGGAATTGAAAGCACGCGTTTCGAAAAACGTGTGGGTCAGAAAATGCAGTGGCTCGTATCCTTTTTTTCTGCACGGAAGTTGTCGTCCATTATGCCTCTATATTTATAAATATGGGTTTGATGATGAACAGTCAGAAATTTAAAGTTAGTGAATATTTAATATCTGAATTAGTACCGAAAGTCATGCAGTGAGACCTGCGGAGTTAGTTCTTTTTACGGTCTTAAACTCCTAGACGCTACTGGAGTGGAGCTAGTCAGAGAACCATATTATTTAGTCTGGTCCCCTGCTTATTATGCTCCCTGCGATGCACTACGCTATAATATATATATATATATATATATATATATATATATATATATATATATATATATATATATATATATATATATATATATATATATATATATATATTTTATATATATATATATATATATATATATATATATATATATATATATATATATATATATATATATATATATATATATATATATATATTTTATATATATATATATATATATATATATATATAGGGTAGTGCATTGCAGGGAGCATACTAGGCAGGGACCAAACTACATATTATTGTGTAGCAAAAAATTGGCGGGAATCTTTTAGGTGGCGCTCACCAGTTATTATGTACTTTTGAGAGAGTGATGTATGTAAGGTGAAGTTGTTTGCATTTTAAACATGCACAGTGGAGAGAATGTTGGCATACCTATATACTGCTTTCATGTAATGTGGATGAAATTTCTTTGGATATTGTACTTTTGGAAATTTTAAATGATCTTGGGACACTGCTAACTAAAATGACTGCTTCCTTGTGCTCCAAAAATCAACCTAAATTTGTCTAAAGTACACTATTCTTGGCAGCTATTCAAATATGGAAAATGAATTTTGTCAAACTAGATAATACCAGCTTCTAAAAGTGCAATGACTAAATTACCAAATACATAAAATGTAAAAAAAGTTATCGTTTTTTTTTTTTTTTACAATTTACCTCTGAAGTTAGAAAAGTGAAAATGAGCAAGTAGAGCTAGCCCTTTTTTGAAAGATGCACATCTGGAGTAAGGCCAAGCTGTATACTCTCTAACTCATATTACACCCATCAATCATACATCAAAATAAAGGGAATTAAAGGTTCTTTGAACAATACCTAAGATATACAAAGTCTCTTTTAAATAACCAGTATAACTAGTGAGGAAACCCGGGGAAACTCTTTTTCCTTAAAATTTTAAACCTATGCTAAATACGATACTGTAGAGCACCACCTTATATAACTTTATGGCTCAATTGTCTGTCACCATAATAGCCAAGATTTTCCGAATGCCAAGGAGTTTGTCAGGGAACCAGATTGGTGGCGCTCACCAGTTATTATGTACTTTTGAGAGAGCGATGTATGTAAGGTGAAGTTGTTTGCATTTTAAATATGCACAGTGGAGAGAATGTTGGCATACCTATATACTACTTTCATGTAATGTGGATGAAATTTCTTTGGATATTGTACTTTTGGAAATTTTAAATGATCTTGGGACACTGCTAACTAAAATGACTGCTTCCTTGTGCTCCAAAAATCAACCTAAATTTGTCTAAAGTACACTATTCTTGGCAGCTATTAAAATATGGAAAATGAATTTTGCCAAACTAGATAATACCAGCTTCTAAAAGTGCAATGACTGAATTACCAAATACATAAAATGTAAAAAAAAAAGTTATCGGCTCTTTTTTGTACAATTTACCTCTGAAGTTCGAGAAGTGAAAATGAGCAAGTAGAGCTAGCACGTTTTTGAAAGATGCACATCTGGAGTAAGGCCAAGCTGTATACTCTCTAACCCATATTACACCTATCAATCATACATCAAAATAAAGGGAATTAAAGGTTCTTTGAACAATACCTAAGATATACAAAGTCTCTTTTAAAACACCAGTATAACTAGTGAGGAAACCCGGGGAAACTCTTTTTCTTTAAAATTGTAACCCTATGCTAAATATAAAACTGTAGAGCACCACCAAAGAAAAGTGCCACACAAGTCCACACACTAAATCAATCTATGCTAAATACGAAACTGTAGAGTGCCACCATTATTGTGTAGCAAAAGATTGGCGGGAATCTTTTATATAACTTGATGGTTCAGTAGTCTGTCGCCATAAAAACCAAGATTTTCCGAATGCCAGATAGACACTTTTAAGTTGACTTACTCGAGGGATTAATATTTACAAATGCCGTCTACAAGAAGCAAGAGGAAGTTTGAGTCAGCAGTAGAGCCAAGTAAGAAAGCAAAAGTTCAAAAGGTTAGTAAAATTAGTATAAATGGTCTTTCATTTTTTTTTGTTGACACAGGAAGAGGAGTTCGATTAAGCCATTGGCATCATTGGTTTTGACGCACTCAGCAACTGTTTAACTTTTTCAGATCTCTTTTTTATGCTGATAAATTAAAACATTAGATAATTTAGCAAATCATGCATATCGGACTAGCATATCAAATGTCATTTTTCTTGCCATGCATTCAAGGTGACGAACCCTTCTCGGAAAGGTGTTACATAACGTCACTTATTTTGACGCACTTTACTGGAATCAACTGTCAATATCATTTGTAAAGCAAACAGAAGATACACCTTTACTAACCAAATTGCATTTCAGTTTTTACAAATATTTTGGGGAAGGACATAGCATTAGAAATTATAAATTAGCAAAATGCGATGTATTTTTTCATGGGTTTTGCTTATATAAAATTCTAAGAAGTTATTTGATTACCCGCAAAATATCTTTAAGTTGAAAAATTAGCATTTTCTGTATAATGTATATAAATGAATTTAAATCAGGTAATGGATACAGATCAACAAGTTGTTCTCTAGCTATTTTTCTGACTGGTGGCAGAAAACAACTGCATTATTTGTTGTGGTACATCTGCATTATTTTATCAGTCAGATTATTTTTCTGCTTGCTACTAATTTATAAATTTCAGTGGACCTCAGTGTGCAGATGGTAAGTATAATCCATCTTGTTTTAAGCCATGGCATTAACCCTTTTTTATATAAATGCCTGTAAGAAAGTGTGTATCCAGTGGGTATTCATAGCCGACTTGAATTGTTGAATTTATACTTGAAAAGCAGAATTACCTCTAGGCAAGTGTAGCATGTCTTAACCATATAGCAAAACCGGTATCACTGATATGGTTATGATGACAAAAAAGCTATAAGAAACAAATTGAAAATCATGGAGGTATTATAATAAAAGTTTTTCTTGCAGGCAAAAAAATATTAGATTTAGCTTATAGCCTCATTTTTATTTTTAAAACAAATTAGCCATGTGGATATGCTGAACAACAATCCTTATATGTACTGTTTTGGCACTTTAGAGCTGTTTTCAGTGTTCACAACCCATTTTTTATGTAGTGCAAATAATCAGGAACAAAATATAGGAAAAAGCTTGTTTTTAAATTTCTGATCATTTTTACAATTGTCTACAAATTTAGAACATTATATAGGTCAAAATAAGTTAAATATCAAGAAACTCTTAAAGAATAATTGAAATGTTACTCAGGGGTCAAGCTAGACTTAAATTTTAGGGAGAAGTGACTTCTTCTTTTGGTAAAAACAGGGAGCTAAGCAGGGAGAAGTGGAAGCGAAACTGGGAGAAGTGAGACCAAAGCAAGAAATGCAAAATATAAAATCTGCATTATCTTATTTATATGCATTTAACAGTTTTAAACAATGCCTTATTTTCAAGTTTAAAAATGTCATATGTTTATTATCAACCCATTTTGTATATGTATAAAAATTATTATATTCATACCCATTCTATTCATACTTATAGTATATGTGTGCTTGGATTGAGATACTTGCAAATTGGCCATATGACTTAAAAGACACAGCAGAAGCTATACATTGTAATTAATTTTAACTGAAATCAAGAACAAGATTAGATTCTTGTAATTTCAGGTTGGTAAAGATGGTTAATAAACTACCACTTAATTATTTTATTTTATTTTGTACAAATTTTGTGTAAAATTAGTCAAAAAATGATTTTTCTAGCATTCTTTGAAACACCCACTAATTTATGCAAATAGGAATAAATTCACAGGCGACTTCAAAACATACTCTTCAACCTGATTTCCTTGTTCCCAATAAAACATTACTGTAACTAACTATTCATAGACAACACACTGAAGCACTACAGTAAATAGTTAACTAAACTGGACTTTTTTTTCCTCCACCAAAACCGAAACATTCAAAAAATTGTATTGTACCAAGCAAGTATATATTTTTAGAAAGAGGTTTTTTTTAATAAAACTAGTCCTTTTCTTACTTTGTTACAACAAATTCAATAATTGGACTTCATATTTATGGTTGAACTATTTGTCTACCTACTGGTATTAAGGATATAAATTGGTTAAACTGGTATTAATGATATAAATTGGTTAAATAGTATTTGCTTCACTACAATATATCTCTTTTGTAATTTCTTGAAAGTTAATTACCGTAGGTCAGAAACAACCTTAACCTTAAAGCATGTATCAAATTCCACAGCAGAGGTTGTCACATGTTTTTGACCTACATTATTAAATATTTAGGCTATATCTCCCATGACATATTTAAACTTTGTTTTCATTATATTTTCCTGAATCCATTTGCTCAATTATTTACAAATACAGACAGTTTAATTATGTGGTATATCTTATACATAACGATGTCCACCATTAAAACTTCGTTTGCAGTTTTCAAACTGATTTTATCAAGAAAATACACAAATACGGCAGTTAAAATCTCCATTTATAAAAACATGAAATACATAAGAAATCACTCTTCACCATCACATTTTGAAAAGCAAATTACTATTTATATATTGTTGCATTTCACCTTTGATTACAACAGTGCCAGAACTTACTGGCAACTGCAAGGGGGGCATCTCAAAAATCATAATCTACAGCCATTTTACATCTGAATAATTGAGGGCAAAGTAATTTTCGCTTTCCTAACAAAATAAGGTAAAGTTTACAGTTCTTAAGCGACTTTTTCATCCACTTCGCCTGGTAGCGTGACCCCTGTTACTGTTAAACAATATTGCTTAGTTGTATTCATTTAGAAAACCTTAATACTTGTTCATGTTTCAAACCAGAAAGACATTTCAAGGTAAACAACAAGCCTGCTTACTGTCATTTTCCAGTTACAGGAAAATTCCATTTTAAGTCATATGTAGATTGTAAATAAAATTTTTGCTGTGTCCAGCTTTAATATTTCTCCCCCTCCCAAAAAATAAAAAAAAAATAAAAAAGGTGGTGTAGCTGTTGTGTAATGTAAATTGTGCTTATTGCAGACAGTGAAAGAAGAATCACTCCTTTTATAAAATAGTAGCGATGTTAGTGAAGAAACTTTAATTTGGTTTTAAACATGACAGTATTAGTTACACTAGGAAACAGTTTGGTTAGAAATTAAAAATTTATGAATGCAATAAATAACTTAATGTATTTTACATATTATTGTTTCAATTTTTAAACTGGTAGAGGGGTACAAAGAATTTGACGGTAAGTGAATGCTATATCACTGACAATGGAAGAGAGGGTCCAGGTTTAAATAAAGTAGCACTGACTCTGTGTCATAATAATAGGTATTCAATGAGATTATGAATACATGTATGTGATGTGAATGTGACTCACGATGGATGACTGTATTAAGAACACTGTTCAGAATAACTTTGAAGTTGTTGGTTGAATGATAAGAGTGTAACATTTAAGTCTGTTAATGTATTTGAAAAGATTTACATGTCCTCAGGGCTCGGAACAAATTTGACAAATTTTGCTTTATCTTGACCAGGTAACCAGCCCAAGAAAGACTGCGTTGAAGGAACCAGCCTTAGAGAAGATTGTGACAGAGAATCAGTCAGAAGAATCTTGCTCAGATTCTGACAGTGAACTGGAAGGCATCGATGTAAGTATTTAAAAAATGTCATGGATTCAAAATTTTTGGACTCCTGCTAGTATCATGTATATAGACCGAAAAGGTTTTTATTTCTTTCTTTTCGTGATATCTCCTACCAATAGTTTAAACAAATGTCACCAAATGATAGCTAGTCGTTATGGATATTTGATAATTTTAAAGTTTCCAGCAACACATCTCCCTGATTAAGGCCTTTATTTTAGGTTAATTTAATGATTTGATCAACTAGTAAGTGGTTTTGGATTTGCCTGTTAGCACGAATTTGTCATAACTTTTAACTGTTGAAAGAGTTGCCATGAAACTATTCAGCTATGGTCAAATTGGTCCAAAATGAAAAATATGGCTCTTCTTGGACATCCAGTATGGCCACTATGTTGCTGCTCCTCCTTAATTGTGTTTAGTACCGCTCCAGTGACCTAGTGATTAGATTGTCTGCCTTGGATGCAGGAGGTTGTGGGTTTGATCCTCAGCCGAGTCATACCAAAGTCTTATAAAAATAGTGCTAACAGCTTCCTTGCTTGGTGCTCAGCATTAAGAGGTTAGTGTTAGGACTGGTTGGCCTGGTGTCAGGATAATGTGACTGGATAGGACATGATGTCACATGTCTGCGGCATGATGCCCCATTGCTACACATCACTATAAACTGCAACACTGCAGACATTGCGGTGATATAACTCAAATTGTTAAAGCTACGTTAATAATAAAAGAAGCAACACAAACACTCATCTACTGGAATTGCCCTATTGGTGATCCACATATATTTTGAATCATAAAATGTTTCATGGTTTGTATTTGTTCAGCACTTACCAGGGACAAACTGTCTTGTACGCTGCTTATTCGATAAAAATTAAATACATGTATTTGTTTTGCAATGTCCCCATCAGATTGATTATTTGTTGTATTTTTCAACTGACTTAATTGCAATGGGTATTCAACAGTTGCATTACATCAAGTTCGTGCAAATTGCTTTCTGCAGCCAAAATATTTGGTCCTAAATTTTGAAACTGTTACTGCTACACCTCCTAATTTGGATTGTATAGACATGGGTTTTTTGCTACAGGACTTCTTATAATGACTAGTTGGTACAAAACAACAATGGTGTAGATCATGCAACTACAATGGTGTCATTACCATTATCTGCAAAATCTTCTTGCATCATCTACTAGACTAATGGTCATTGTGAGCGACATGGGATTTTTAATAAAAGTCTTCTTTTGATGTCCAGTTTGTTCTATATGAAAATGGTGCTGATCTCACATCCAGTATGGCTGCTGTGTTTACCATCGTAAAAATCATATCACAACTTCTCCAGAATAGATAGTTGTATTGACATGGAATTTTCCTTAAATGCTTATGATTTTTGTTGATTTTGTGTAAATGGTGCTTGTCGGACCTTCAACATGGCCATTATTGTGGTCATCTTAAAAATATTGCCATCGCTACTTCATATTCAAATTGGGTTTTCTCTACAAGATTTTTGATATTTTGTTTATTCTAAACATAAATGATGCCAACCATACCTCCAATATGGCAGCCTTGATAGCCATTTTGAAAATCGTTTTGTATTGGTATTTCTTGACAGATGGAAAAATTGAGATTGGGTTTTCGCTAAAAGACTTCTTGTGATATATTGGTCACTTATAAAAATGGTGTTAATCAGATTTCTATTATGATAACCATGGCAACAGTCTTGTAAAGCTTGATAGCATAAGTCTTTCCCATTTGTTTGACCTAAATGAAAATGTTACTTATGTAATGTCCTAAAATGGGAACAATTTTGCTTTAGGTACCTTCCAGAATGTATGACCATACTAACATTTTTTTAAAAAAATATATCAGTTTCTTTAAAGGTATTAAAATGATAGTGATCCAACCTTCAAATGGCTGCCTTGATGGGTATCCAAAACATCCTTGATGGGCATTTTTAATTTCCTTGATTGGTATTATAAAATGCTTTGATGGGCATTCTAGACATCTTTGATAGACATCATAAACTGCTTTGATGGCATCCTAAACCTCCTTGATGGTCATTTTAGACATATTTGATGGGCATCATTAACTGCCTTGATGGGCATTCTAGACATCCTTGATGGGCATTTTAGACATCCTTGATGGGCATCTTAAATTGCTTTAATGGTCATTCTAAATATCTTTATGTGGATGCTTCTTCAGAACACATAATCATATCAGTATGGTGGTTTCACAATAGCACTGTAACAATATGCACACTAAGTGATTCTAAATGAAAATGATGTTTATCTGGTCTTCAACATTGCTTCATATTGACCATCTTAAAAATCTTGGATTTTTATAAAATCCAATTTTGGGATTTAACTAATCAATATGTTCCATAATTATAGATTCGACTAAACTTAGCATGTGGTACATATTGATGTTGTCTGAGACAATCAAGTTCAGTGATTTTTCAGTCCAGGGTTCAAGTTCAAATCCATGATTAAGAATTTTACATTGTACTTAGAGATCTCTAGTGAAGATGTATAGAAGAAAATATTTTTGCTACTATATTTGGTATGCTGGAATTCTCAAAATATATATGGTTTTAATGCTAAGCACTGAAGAAATGGACTATGATGGAATCTTTTTAGCTAGTAGAGCATCAGTCCCTTTTTAATAATATTATAATGATTAAAATTATTATTTTATGAGGGTTACACAGTACAGAGACCAGTCTTATTTGTGGTTCTCTGTTATTTACCTATGTTCTATCAGATATGTCAGATAGAACTGGAGATGAATATAATGCTTTTTGGTATAGATTAGAGTATAAATAAGCATGGTGTACACAAACTTGCATGATTGTTAACATTTTCTCTTTTTCTCTTTCCCCAGTTCACACACAGACACACACAGTTTTATATATGAATATAGAACAATGTTTGCTAAAACCTTTTTTAGATATCTTGATTGCATCCATTACAAATATCTATGATGATAGGTAGACACTGATTATGCTTCTTTAGATATGTTATTAATTTGTGAATGGACTCAGTCTGCATAATATATTATTGCAAAATGATGTTAAAAACAAGTTTACTATTATACATACTGTACAGAAAAGAATTTGATAATATACACTGCTATGAAAAAAATTTTGTATCATATAATTTAAATATTTATAACTGTTAAACTCTTATGATTCCATAAAAATATTTTGTTAATATTTTCAAGATTTACAAACAACATTAAACATTTAATATATATTTCCTATTCCTTCTGTATATATAGCATGCAATTTATTTCTTGCAGGAAGGAATCATAAGGTGTGAAGAGAGAAGACAAATCAATTTGAAACTCAATGCTGAGTTCTTCAGTTCACTGCGGATTGAAGAGGTTAGCCGGTTTATAACCCCTTTGATTTGTTCAATGCTTTAATTACATTTAAACCTTCTTTTTTCCCACCTAGTTCATACAGGGTATTATTTTATCCAAACTATATCTCCTAAATAAGATTTGTAGAAAGTAAAACATGTTCATCTGAATTCCCACATTATCCTTAAAATCTTGTATCCCCCAGAATCTATTGCCTGGACATTGTGGACAAGTTGAAAAAAACATGTTTGACAGGTACACTTCACCAGGACTACATGGCTATGCACATATTTTTCGCACTGAAATACACTACATCTCATGAGATTTTTAGAATCTTCAAACTTTGCAGTTGGGATGGAGAGAGTTAAGAATAAAGCTTCTAACAATGTGCAACCTGACAGAAATGCCTCAGTTTCTTGCAGAAAGTAGCTTTCAACACCATGCATTCTCATAGACTGCAGAGTGGATATGGTTACAGTGAAATGGGCATGGAGTACTGTTCAGAGGCTCAGGAGATTATGGCTGGGATGCACTGATTTATCTGCATCTTTATCTCTTTCTGGAGCAACATGATCATTCAGTTGATTATAAACATCAAGGATCTCAGAAACGTTTATGTGTATTCGGATGCAAACTTTTGATTTAGGACGCATAAAATTGCCAACAAGGGAGTCCTCCATATGCACATTTCTTTGACAAGGACAAATGTTTTGAGGCAGAATAAATATGTTCTAACCACTGAAAACTGTAGCAATGCTTTTATTTAATTTGTTGCTGACGTCTTTGATCATTGCCGGCTTGCTTTTGATGAAGGTGCATGTGTCATTGAAGACACCACTGAAGGCTTCCTTTGAACAACCAAACAAATACCTGTTTGTTATTGCTGCAGCAACATCAAATAATTGTAGAACATTGAGACAATTTTTTTAAAAAAAATTCCTTGGTATATATCAGTGCTTCAGAAGTAATCAGTTTTCATTGATGTTGCAGCAAAACTATATTTTCTGGGTTTTTTATTTTTTTTAAATTGCCATTATGTGGTTGACTGTAACTATTTCACATTTCTGCCCTCAGAGGTGGTCGATGGTAGCTAATAAGTTGTATGGCTATTTTGATTATACTACAGCCTACAGTATCAAGGCCAGATATCAGCATAAGCGGATTATGATATAACAATGCACTGTTAGGGTGGTATGTCAATATGAAATAAGGATTTGCTTATGTAAGAATTGATTCCAGTGCATTTTTATATCCAAGATTACAAATTTAGTGCTTTGCAACATAACTTTTAAATGATTGTGTGAAAGTCAGTGATATTGTACTCCCAACAGTGACAAGAATGATAAACATTAATCAAATTAATAGCAAAATAACAAAATCGCATTCATGCCTGATTGGAATGAAACAGAATCACACAAATTGCATGAGCTCTTAATAACAGTGTACGATTTCTCCTGACATCAAATCGCAGCATTACATAGTAGTAATTGCAACTTCAGAAAGCTAGTTCTGGCAGTTGCTTCAAGTACATACAAAAAACTAATTTTTTTTCTAAAAGTCAACTGACCATATACTGTTCTAGAAATATCAATCAAAGTTAAGATTATTCTTATATTAAATTTCTATATGCTGTGAACAAAGAAGACGCATTCTGGCACTGAATAACATATCAGTTTGCAGGGGCACTACATACATGTATATTAGTCTCAAATGCATGTTAGAGAAAGGGAGGTAGGTAGAGAGAGAGCACAATTAAACTTTTATATATTTAATTTATACAATACAGTTTTGTATTGATTATCTAAGTAGTGGGTTTTTATTTTTTAGTTTTCGTTGCAAAATGTTGCAAACAATTCATACTAGATACATTCAAGTTCATGCATCACTTCTTGAAAATAGAACCTACTGTTCTTACTTAACAGAAGCCATTTACAGGGTTTGTTTTCTTTACCACCGACATATTAATTTTCTGATAACCTAAAAGCACAGCATCAGATCTTCTGCAGATTTGAATTCTTTTTTATTAGCCGTTATGTTGAGAATAAACATCATCATACTCTGGCATAATTGAAGCATTCATTTTATTGAATGAGCATTTTGTAGACTCATGCTGTAAAAGTATTATAATCTGGATACTGTTTTGACTGATAATATCTTAAAGTTTGCTTACTTAATCCTTCAGTACCCTTTCTGCTGAACTGCATTTGTATCAAAATTAATTGCTCCCTTTTACAGCTCAAGAGTGGAACACATTACCAACAGAAATTATAAGTAATCCATCTATATAAAATCTCAAAACTTACCTAAACCAGGATAAACAAACACACATTTGTTGTATGTATATCTACATCACCAAGAAAACTTAAGCAACAGATGAAATGTTTTACCTTTTTTATTGTTCATTTTCCTATTGCACAGTATGCATAATTACAGTAAAATGGGATAAAACTCATGCAGCATTTCTGGGTTATTAACCGTTTTAAGTAAAATTCTCTCTCTCTCTCTCTCTCTCTCTCTCTCTCTCTCTCTCTCTCTCTCTCTCTCTCTCTCTCTCTCTCTCTCTCTCTCTCTCTCTCTCTCTCTCTCTCTCTCTCTCTCTCTCTCTCTCTCTCTCTCTCTTACGAAATATGAAATTAAGATCACTACTGTATTGTTTATCATAATAAATTGTATGTAACATAAGAAATGTTCATTTTGTATGTGATTCTGTAACAGTTTATGTATTCCTACTGTTTCGCTTTCTCCAGTTAGCAACCTCATCATTTAAAAAAGATGTTCCTGCCATGAAAGTTTTTTATAATTTTGGTTTAACAATTTTTTTCACTCATGTGAGTTTTAAAAAAAAACCTGCTGAAATTCATATTAACATTAATGAGTTTTAATTTTTCCATGCTTGATGTGTTAACATTGTAATGCAATCCCTTCAGAATTGATATATTAAAAATTGACTAATTATAAATCTACACTGAAATCTGGAAAAGTTTTTATGTATTAAGAAAAGTAATACCTTGCTAGACGTAGCATCATGGAGGAAAAAAAGAAAGAAAATTTTCCCTGCCGTTAAGAATGAACTCATGACCTCATGCTCCTAAGTCAGTTGTTGAAGTCACACTCTATCCACTTGGCTGGAGTAATTGTAGTCCTGAAGCTTAAGTGTAATAATATCAGTATACCAGTTTAATGCTATATTTTTGTCTGGTGGTAGATACTGTTGTACTTTTTCACTCTCCTGGTACTTAAGTAGTTTCCAACAGTAAGGGATGTATGAAAATTCCCAAGTAATTCTTTTGCGAATTTTAATGATATTAACAGCATGTGTTCATTTTTCACGACAAAATAATTTTAAAAATTACTTTTAACAAAACAGTTTTATTTGCCTCGAATTAATTTTGAATATTACCATGATTATTATATTAATAATCCTTTAATCACAACTGGTATGTCATTCCATTATGGGGGCTTAATGGAATGTTTGCAAAAGATATAAATGTCCAATATTAAAATAATTTTGGAACACCCACACAAAAAGCGCAACCAAAAATTATATTTTTGTTCGTGTATTCTAATGTGTTAAGTAGCTATTACAGTGGAATATATGGCGGTATGTTCAGAAATACCATGATAGTTTGCAGTACAAAATATTTCATTGTACCAAGCTCTGCTGCAAAGCAATCAGACTAATTACAGACATGCTAAATACTAGCCAAAGAAATTGTTATGTGGTTTTTTGTCTCAATAACCAAAGAAGAAAGTGCATACTTTAATATCCGCATCAAAATAATTATAAGAAATATGTCTGTAGTATGATTAGGTTTTTGCCATATCAGTTCTGAATGAATTTTTTTCTATTATAATTTTATGTTAACATATGAGTAAACATTAAATAGATACATGTGGAGGCAATACATACATGCAGAATGCCCTAATTATGGTAGAAATTCAAATTTCTGAATATGTTATTTTTAGTTTTCCACATTGTTTTTTATTTAGGCAATAAGTTGAATTCAGATTAGTTTTATGAAACTTTGGTTGTTATTTTATGGACTATAATGGGTCTATTAAATACAACATGCCATGGTAGATGGCTTAATTTGATTGAAACAGGCATTTCCCTAAGTTATAATTGACACCATCATTTGTCCTTGTCAGTATTTTACATAACCATTGTCAATGGTCACTGATTTATTGTTTTTTTTGTTGTAACAAATTCACTAAAGACCCTATCACCACCACACCAATGTACAAAAATGAACACCCGATGATATTCAAACTATAAACAATATTATAGGTTTATAGTTTTCCTTGATTTATTTGTCTCCTATTCAAAAGACAATTTGAGACAAAAGAAAAGGATGTTAAAGAGCAGATAATTTGTAATACTAATTGTATTTGTATTAGGACTCCTTGCATTATACACATTTTATATTCTGTCAATCAAGTGAAATAACTCCAGTTTTTCAAGTGATAACATTTTTAAATATAAATATGGGTGCATAATAACTGTCAGATTTACTTCATCCCTGAAAACATAAAAAACAATAACAAAACAATTGTATTTTACTACAAAATTTAAAAATAATAGTATAAATACTGAAGCCAAATTAATACCTTGTCAACTTTTCTGTGCTGTTCTCTCTTCAGTTCTCATGTTTTGTAAACTGAATGAAATTCTTACAAATTTTAATGTTCTTGATGGATTGTGATTTTATTTTTCACCATATTAAACTGCATAAGATCACATTTCTTTTATATTCTTTACATAATGGAGATAAAATTAGTAATTTTGCTGCAGTTATTTTAACATTACCATGCAGTGAAGCTTTTACAAATAAAAATTTCAATTAAATATTTTTTTTAAATATATGTTAAGATTGTAAATATCAAGGCAGATCTGCTAATTTCACTGCTTGAATGAGAAAAAAAAAATCCAGTTCTGCACAACTGATTGTCTGATGGTTTCTGTATTGTATGGTTTAAAACAAAGAAATAATCTTGTCTTCTATTCCTAAAAATTGTTTCCAGCCTATAAAATGCCAATCCATTATATAGCCATCATTACACAGCTTGTCATAAAGGCTAAATTTCCTCCAGGCAATCATAAACTTTGTAGGAGATATGCAGGATCTAATTTCTCACCACTATCAAGTACTGTCAAGTTAATGTACTAATTATCGTTTAATTGTATTCCCCAAATCACTTCCTAATAAAAAAGACATGTTTTCAAGTGTTGTTCTTTTACTTTGATTCTTTCCTTCCATTTATATTTTAGGGGCCCTGAGTAGTCTAAAGCGCTGTCCATTATGGATAACTGCCATCTCACCTCTGTCTGCGTGGGTTCGAGTCTAAGATTCTGCAAATGTGGATATGTGAGAAAGCTTGCCAGTAGCTTCTCGTGGGTTGATCGTTCTTTCCACGGATTTCCCGGTTTCTTCCTCCACCATTAATACTGGCTGCCATGTATAGCCAATCGTGTGCTAAAAAATGGCATTAAGCCCCACAACAACAACAACAACCATTTATATTTGAACACCGAATGTAATTATAGAGTAGCTAGCTAGTAATCCCTTCACATCACTCACCATTGATAAGTTATATCATCCTTGACATCAAGGAATCTAAATCTCTATGTCCATATAGTGATACAGTAATGGTGAAAAAGGAAATGCAGTCTAGGTTAAGAAATTAAGTGGTTTGCATGTTGTCAATGCAATTTTTGATCTTCATGATTTTATAGATGCACAATGAATGAGACTGCGATATGGTAGTATTGACTTCTCTTTGGTTGTTGAATCAAGGAAGTACAGATTCATTTAGAAAGGTAGATGGAAAGCTGTGTTAACGATGTGATGCTTGCCAATGCTTTTGGGCTCTAATTTCAGTGTTCCTTTATGCATGGTAACATATTGTAGCTCACTCAACAGTTCCAGGAGGAGAAAGTTTACAGTTAGTTGAAGGCATTGATAATGTAGAGCCACAATAATGTTCATCATTCTCACCTTTTTTACCTGGAGCTCAATGTTCATCATTGTCACCCTGGAGCTCTTGCTTGTTGTGATTTATGAAACATTTGGAACGCTTTACTGAAGGTAAAAATAATCAGATCATCGAAACATTTTTCTTCTTCACAGGCCAAAGCAAGTCTTCAGGAATCAAAGACACAGAAGCACCCCAAACCATCACAAAGAGGTCTGAAAAGGTAAATTGATCACTTTGTCATCAGTATCATCTCAAGTTTGAATCTTTATTGTTAAAAGAATAGATTTTAAAAGAAGTGTTGTAATTTTGCATGACTGAGGACCACATTTATATTATTTTCCAGGATATCCAAATTTCAAAATCAGCAGTGTTTTTAGTTTTCATTACTTATGATAGATGTGTATGCCTGTAATAGTGCTTTATAGCAAGTATATAATGCCAACTATATGTAATGTTCAAAAATATTTGAAAAAGGAATTGCTGAAAACTTTAAGAAGATTAACCTTATGAAGAAAATGTAATCATAACACTACTTAAAATGTAACATTTTATATTCTGTTGAGTGTATTGTTACAACTCTGTGGTCTTAAACTAAGGAACAGAAAAGAGTGAAAGTTTTGTAAAATTCAACAAACAATTTATTTTGCTAGATAATTGAGTTCAAGTTTAAAAAGAACTTGAAGTATTGTGATTTAAATCCCAAACAGTTCCAAATGAATTCCACTGTTTTACCCAAAATATTTATGTTGAATGTGCTGAAGTGTCTGCAGTCTTGAATGTGTTTATGTACCAGTGGCCTGAAATGTGGCAATGTGCTAACAGTCTTTTGATGTATTTCTATAATATAATCCAAAAAGGACAGTGACTGAATTCATTATAATTCCAAATGAATGTTTTAGTCCAGAAATATCATTGAGCACTTTGTAATTCCAATGAATAATAAAATTGACTAAATAAATCCAACCAAGATCCAGATGTCATGCTAGACTTGAATTTTAGGAAGAAGTGATTTTTCTCCTTTTAGACAGAACAGGGAGAAGTGAGAGCTCAACAGGGAAAAGTGGATGTGAAGCAATAAATGTAATACAAATATATATATATATATATATATATATATATATATATATATATATATATACACCACTCCCTCGATAACTTGCGGACATTGGGGTCCAAAAACATCGACCGCGATATAAGTGAGGGCGCGAGTTATCGAGGGACCTATAACAAATAACAAATATAACAATGGGATCGACGCATAGAGAAAAAGTGGTGGGGTGGCTTGGCATGTTGAATCCTCAATAATCGCGCTAAGATTAACAGTGAATAAATATCTTTCATATCAGTGTACTTTGTTTAGGTTTTCCTCACAGAGTAACATTAATTTCAGGATAACTTACAGTATATAAAGGAAATCATCTAAACATTCTTCCTGGTTTCCGTTTGCTTAGCGCAAATTTTACAATATGGATTCTATCTTTACAGGCAATACAGTATTTTCTGCCCTATAAGTCGCTCCTGCGTATAAGTCGCTCCTCTGTACTTACCATAATCACGTCTTTGATACCGCCAGTCATTGCATGCGACTTGGTAATTTCCAACTTTGAGTAAGAAATATTATACAATTGTTTAAGAGTTACATAAAAGTCAGTATTACAATAGACTTTGACTTTGCCTTGAGTCGTATTTGAATTGTTGAAAGTCCATGACCTGCAGCACGCTGTTCCACAATCCATTTTCATAGATTTTCCTTGAGAACTGGCCAACTTGCTTTGCCACTACGATTTCCCTTCTTGGTTTTTTTTGTTGACCTTAACTTGTCTTCTTTTTTAAGCCAGTCACGTACAATCTTCTCGCTTACGTTGAATTTTTCTTTCTGCTGCACGATTTCCGTTTTCTTTCGCAAATGCTACTACGTTTAACTTAAATTCTGCATCATATTTTTTTCTAGTTAATTTAATTTAAAACAAAACTTATTGACTTACGCTAATATAACAATTTTAAATCATACAACGTTATTGTGAAACTATATTTTATTAATGCTCCATTGTATGAACGGTACATATTTATATATCGGTCATTTCCACAACCCAAGCGAACTTCAAAGGCACTTTATAAGCTACAGTGATTTTAATACCTTAACGAAGACCTTGTGAATTCACCTAACAATTGAAACTGTTCACGGGCCTTCCAGTTATTTTTTTTTTTTTTCATTAATTACTGGTACTTTGAAGTTCTCCCCATGAAGCCAGTCTTGGCTTAATCCAGAGTTTAAAACTAGAGCAATAATCAGAGGAAATATTCCTGCTATGTTTTTTTTTTTTTTATAACCAGCCGTAGCGAAACCAACTGAAAAAATGATTGTGTGTTTTTAAAAACTACTATTAAAGTAAATTATGAAGCGCCAACCGAGGTCTTGGAAACGATTTACAGTGACATAATTCGTTGGTTAAGATAACAAAATAATCCCAGTTCTGCATTCTGTATTTGAGTACATCAAAAGAACATGATGCAATAGCTGGGCGGCAAGTTCAAAGGACTTTGAATAGCAGCTTGGGTGGGAAAATGGGCTGAAATTTACGACTGAATTTAGAGACAGAAAGATTCTAAGATGTACATGCCGAATAATAAAGGAAATACAATGGCAATCGTTATTTCAATATTGTTTTTATTTATTAATAACAACAAATTTTAACACATATATATATAACTAAATATTATTTGACTATTTAATTTGATAATCATATAGTCTAATACGTGTACCGTATGTAAGTTTCCAGCAATTGGCTTGCCCGTATACCGGCAGATGCATTTGGCTAAAGCACAGCATCACTGCGCATCAGTCACAGTCGTTAAAAAAAATAATTATTTATCGTATAAGTCACTACTGCATATAAGTCACACACATCATTTTTAAGAAAAAAACAACGAAAAAAAGTAGCGACTTATACTCCGGAAAATACGGTAATCACCATTTTAGAGGATAAAAACGAACAATGTATCAAGGTTAAATTTGCCAATTTACAATTTCTTATCATGACTTTTTCACGTTTAACACATTTTAAAAGATATTTTCCTTGGTAAAAAAAATCGGAACCATGCCGGACACCGCATTATAAGCGGGTTCGCGAGTTATCCGGGCACGAGTTATCGAGGGAGTGGTGTGTGTGTGTGTGTATATATATATATATATATATATATATATATATATATATATATATATATATATATATATATATATATATATGTGTGTGTGTGTGTGTGTTCTCTTGTTTGAATTATGCCCTCTATTTCCCAATACTCATATCTGCATTTTGCATTGAATTTAAGCAATACTATTTTCAAGTAGAATTTTTTTCGCCATATGACTTGAAAAGAGAATAATAAAATGTACATTGTACCAAATTTTAACTGAGTAACCAGATTACATTATTGTAAATGCAAGTTAGAAAAAATTTTTAATCAACTACTCTTAAGCAATTTTTTAAAAATACTTTCTTAAAGTTCACAATAATAGCAGTTTCAAAGATTTCTAAATGCATTTGAAACAAACCTTGTACCATGTACAGGAGGGCAAACACCTGTGTTCTTAACACACAAATTGCTATTTACATATTATGGTTAAAGTTTTGAAACACAAGTTGGTATGTTTTTGTCATTAAGTATAATATGTGGAAATCAGGCAGTGATAGTTGCTAACTGGCTTGGTAAGGGTTAAAGGGCAATCAGCTATCAAAACAAGTGTCTGTGAATGTGTAATAGTTTGTCTATGAACATAATTGATATAAAAACTAGACTAGCTACTGGTGTCTTGACAAATAAATTTCCCTACAACACCACACTAGAACTAACCAGGCTAAGTAGAGGGGGCATCTCAAAAAGATATGGTAGGTCAATGTGTCTAATAAAAATCACAGGGTGAAGTCATTTTCACTTTCCTAACAGAAAAAGGCAAAGTTTACATATTTAAGGTCACTTTTTTGCCCACTTCTGGTAGTGTGACACCTGGAGTTCTACATCACAGACCTGGGCAAACTTTGTGGATGGTTTTGCAGTTTGAGCAAGGTAGACATGTACTGATTGTGGGATCAGAAAGTCAGAGGCAAAAGTCACTGGCTGAAAAATAAAAATTGTTCTGCACAAGTTCAGTTTATTTTGGGGTCAAAAGTTTATTGGTCAAGGTCACTGTGAAGAAATAAATGAGTTTTGTATAATATCTTTGGTTCTTTAGTTTTACTTTCAGACCATGTAACTTGACTAAAGTTTTTTGAAGGTCTTGCACATAATGTTTGAAATGGCTTATTTATTTTGAAATTAAAAGGTCAAAATAGAAGGTCATTGAAATACAGATTTGTAACTGCTATTACTGAAATACTGAGGTTGGGTAAGGAGAGAATATTGTTTGACTGCTTTTCAATGCCACTGTACCAGATTTTACCATGTATGATATAGTATCTTGCTATGACCAATATGCCAGCATAAGGTTAAGTTAGAAATCTTTGGTCCGCTGTTGCAGTTGGTATGCGTTATAAATTTATTAAGGCAAAAATCTCATTGACTTGTCTGCCATCATTTTCTAGAGAAAAGCTGGAGGAGCCCATTATTAGAAGATCCAGCCTGAGGCTGCAGAAAAAGGACCCAAATGGGATCCCACTGCCTCCTGAGGCCCTTATCAACAGAGCTGACAATCTCTTCTACCAGGAGCCTGTTGATGAGCATGTGTGTACTGAACTTTTCCTAGATATTGATAATATGCAACAATTTAAATAAATTTAAATTAAAGTTTAAACAATAAAATAAAATGAAGTTCCAACTGTGGAAATCTGAGTAGCACAGGTTTTTCTTTTATATAAAAATAAACCCAAATTGATGCATAAAAAATGAAAGTAAACTGGTCTGGCAGTCCTAGACTGATGTACAGTGGTGGTACCTCTTATATGGTCACCCCTTCTGCATTGGGAGAGTGGCTTTATAAGACAAGTGGTCTTTTTCAGAGGGGGCTATATTTGTGAAAAGTATGTGTATGTAGTAAGAAAGCTACAAATAACTTTGAAGAATTTAATATCTTCATTTTAAAAGTATCACTAATTATCAAAAGGTACCTCTTGTCTTAAGAACAGACTTATTTCAAGTTAACGTACATAATAGCTTTTATTCTTAATCATGAAAGGTGAGTAATGTATTACTGACATACGCTTGGCAAAACCAAAAAAATCATTTAAATTTTGATACATTGCTTGGCATTTCAAATAATTCTCTTTCCATTTACTCAGTTTTCCCACAGCTGCAGAATTTTCTCCTTATTTGTTACAATATTGTATATTCAAATCTTCCCAGTATAAAATATTTTCGCAAGAACTTTTTCTAAAGTATTCTCCATTTATATGGTGGCATGTTAAAATTTGTTATTGATTTATTCCTATGTTGCTAACTGTTCAGTACTGCAACTTTATTATGCAGATGAAGCTTTTGAAGAGTTGATGAATTGCCTTGTTTATAAAGGAATGAATTGCCTTGTTTATAAAGGAATGGATAGATTGCTGTCAAGATTTTTTGGTTTTGTTCAAGGTTAATTTCTCACTGTGTGTCAAATCACAAAATCTGTATTTAGCCTGTGTTGACCATGTGATCTTGACAATTTTGCCCAGTCATGATCATCAAAGAAAAAAACTCAACTGCTGTATGAAGCCCGAAACTCAATCATAACATTGTTGACCCCATTTCCAGTAAAGGTCAGCATTAATGATATAATGGTAACCTTTGTGGCTCATGTACTTAGCCAACACTTTTTAACCTGACCTTGGGAAACAGACATTGGTAAAGATAACTGGATTACCTACCATATCATATGAATTAAATATTGGTTCAGGACCTACCTTAAAATAAAATATGGTCACTTGTGAGTAATAAAGTTTACATTTATTTTATTAATATGCTAGTCATGTTAGAGGGTTGGTCTTTCATAAGGGATGTGTTTGAACATATACTCTGTGCCAAGGGTTTCAGGCCATAAACAGTGGGTGGCCACTGATTGGGGGGGGGGCATTCATTTAACATTGTGATGATTAATTTCAATCCTATAGCAGATTGCTTGTACAGACTCTGATCTTGAATGCAGATGATAAGATGTCTGATATCAAACCTTGAAGCTTGGTGGGCATTTTCCAGCAGAAGCCTTTGTTCTGAATTTGCTGAAATTGTAAGCAGCTCTATTCATACTTTTTAAAAAAAACTGAATATGTATCATTCATCTAAATTTTTCAGTCTTGTGTAGAACTAACATCTCAATTACAGATGGATATAGGTTTGCATTTCTTCCAAAATTTGGCATCTTTGTTGGATTGCAAAACCCAATTAACCCTCAATTGTCCATATCAGTTTCGACAACAACACATTTACCAACCATAATCTATATGCCTGTCTTGATTTCCTACACATTTAGATGTATCAAAATTTGAAGTAACTTTTAAATTTAAATATCTGACTGGGGCCAATTTTTGAAATTTGAAATTAATTAGATTCTGCTTTCAGTGACATGATGTTATAATGTTACTGGTCACCTGTCTCATAGAAGGGGTCATTTTAAAAGCCTCTTTTAATTTGAAATTATTAGTCTATGTAAGGGCTCAAGGATTTCAATTGATGAAGCCTGTAAGATGATGATGATGATTAGTGTACAACTGTCAGGTAACAGGAAACAAATTTTATTAGTAAAAGTAAGGGGTAGGTACCAGGGCACCTTTTTTCTAGGATGTATTTGTTTCTTTACTTGATATTGTCTTTTAAGCTTTGAAGATAATTTCTGTTGGTATACGATGTTTTTTAAGCTCTGCTGGTTATAGGCCTTTTGAGCTTATGGATTGCTCTTTTGTCCATTGTCCATCTGCTTATCCAAGTTTGTTATCACTTCTTTTCACTAGGATATGTCAACATTGGGTTTTCTTTTTATGATATCCAATTGGTCCTGAATGAAAATTGAACACCATTTGTACATCCTGAATGGCTGTTTTAAAATTTTTGTTGTTGCTACCCATGAATGACAAATGTTTTTTAACAAAAGGCATAAAATGATGTCTACTTTGTCTTTAATGAAAAAACTGGCCAACCAATCTGACATCCAATATGTGCACCTTATCAGCAAATTTGGGAATCTTGTTATCAGTAAAGAATACCTGAGACGGTTTCAACACAGCATTTAAAAGAAAAATGGTCTTATCTTGAATTCCTGTAAATTAAATTTGCCAAATAGAATATCAATCCATTCAGTTGATGCTGCTTGAGAATTTACCATGACATGTTCTTTGCGAAGAATAGATCTGGTTACTGCTTGTTATTTTTGAATAGAATTATTTACCTTCTGCATTTCAAGTTGAAAATTAAAATTATAAATTAGCATAATTAGGATTGGTTGTTGTTGTTGGGCTTAACGCCATTTTTCAGCTTGCTGTTAAGTTTTTGAAGAGGTCTGTTGATATTTTGGGGGTCAAAATGTCAAACATTAGGGTCATTGTGCTTCATAGAAAAATGGAGACTTTGACAAAGAAAGTTTTAATTTCTGCACAAGTTTAGTACGAGGCTGCATACATAACCAAATGTAAAAGTCATTGAGACTCATTGGTCATTAATCGCCAATATTCTAAGCTCTACAGGTAGAGGATTATTTAACATTATGTAGAGGTATAATGTGCAATTTACATAGCTGCCAACCCTCCTGATTTTGGCATGAATTTCACAACATTTTCATTGATTCACGGAATCGTGGCACATGCAAAAAAAAAATCACAAATTCCGAATTCTCATTTATTTTAAATCTTTAATAAAATAACCGATTTCCCATAAAGTGCTATTTGTGATGTTGGCAGTTGCCGAAACAGTCCACTACTGCTGGACATGATATTAGTATGACTATACCCAATTAATACAGTTGGCCTGGCATTTGAGTGTATTTTAATCTATATGTAATAAAATGGGACCCAAATGGGAATTTTAATTCCGCACATGTGCAGCAAACTGATTTGAATTACTGTTTGGCATCACATCTGGAAAATATCTTCACCACCAAGGAAAAAGAAATGTATTGCACAAAAAGAAAAATTTAGTTTGGAATGTACCGAAAATTGACCATGCATTCAGCCATCAAACACTGTTTTACATCATGCTTTTTGCACACAGTATGCCACAAATCTTAGCATTGGGCATGGTGGCAGAGATGATGTGAGCAAGCACATTGTTAGCAAAATGTACACAGAGGTTGGGAAAACTAAGAACTTCAGCTCTGGAATATTTTAAGCCATCAATGAAAGACTTGCAAGCTACCATCACTGAAGCATTGATTGAGAGTTTTCTTGTTCAATGTTGTACATAATCTACCTTTATCAGCGGCAGACAACACAAAACATTTGTTCCAACAAATATTCTCAGACTCGATCGCTACATGAATTCATATGAAAATTCACTAATTCTTATTCCTCTTTCCACTAATTGCGAGCCTGGAGGGTTGGCAGCTATGTATTTATGATACTATTTATTTTCAGCATTATTGTTGTTAGTTTCAGTCAGTGATTTTGCATATGCGTGTTTTATATAGGAACGACCACCAGCAGGACCGTTGAAGATGACAAAAAGTCTGTATTCTACAGTGACAGTTGAGGAACATAAGGTTCTCATGGAACTGAGGGACAAAATGGTTGTTAAACCTCTCCAGTCAAATGCTATGTCATTTACAGAGTAAGCAGTTGCATGTTTGTTCCTTTTCAGGGTGTTTTGACCCATTCAACCCAAATTGATATGGAAACATAGTCATCATTGAAATTAGGAAACATACATCATGCTTTCTGATGAAGCTTATATGTTTTAAAGTAAATATATGCCAGCATTAAATGTTGTACAATTATGGTAGAGCAAATGCAAACATGAATAATGGTTTTGGACTTTCCCAGTGAGGCAAGTACTAAAAACGAGTTAACTTGTCCAGAATAGATGTCTACTCGACTGCCTATTGTATAAATACTAAGTTGATGATGTTAATGACCTAGTATCAATTATGTTAAAGGTTGTCTTCCTGAGCTTTTCTTTGACCTTTCTCACATAGTAATTACATAATGAGACCAGTCTGCTCTAGCTCTGGTAACTGTTCATTAGTATTAAAGAACAATTGTAGACTCCTAATTGCTTGTATGAGCTTGGTGAAAATAAATGGAAAACAGACATTTATAGAAAGTAAGGAATTGCTGACTTTTATTGAACAATTTGACACTATTCTTGCCAATGTTATTTTCATTAAATAGAAACTCAGGTTAGAATCAGTCCTTCTCCAGTCAGGTAAATGTTAGGAAAATTGACTTGACGGATTGAAAATTTTACTCATTATTTTGAATTGAGCAAGTGAGCTGCAGCCAGCACTGCACTTGTAGGAAATGGGAAGGGCATTAAAAAAAGGGAAGGTGGAGTGGAGTTATTAGAATTGGATTGGGGGAGTATTAATGTTGACAACCAAACATTTAAAATTACAGTATCACTTCATAGTCTCTTCACTCACTCAGTCATGCATTATAGTTTCAGTAAAGTCTTGGATAAACTTGTGATCACTGAGAATCAAGTGTGTAAAGTGGTTCCAGACAGGACATTATCTGTTGCTGTACATCCCATGGAGGACATTATTCTTGCTGTAACAGGGGATAGATGGGGCCGGCTAGGGTTCTGGAATGTGGTATGTACACATTGTAAATTGATTTATAAGTGCAGATAATTCATTTTAACTCCCTTAAAACTTGTCTTTACACACACACAGGAAGCAACTTGTGACTCATTTATTTTAAGTCGAGGAAATTTTGTTTCTGTCTGGCATTTTCTATTTTAATGTTAGATTCAAGATTGCTCTGTCTTTGGAACTTGAATTGGAGTTCTGATTAGATTGCCATGTGATATCTTCCCTGGGTTCACTTAGTGGTTTGTGCCATCATTATTATAGTCATCTGTACAATCATCTTGCTCTGTGGACACTTTAATTATTTCATTAGAAGTCATGTCATGTGCTCAAGTAACTGGCAAGTAGTTGTGAATTGCCCATATTCCTTTGAGCTAATATTTACTAACAAACTGCTTGTTTGCTTTTGCAGCTATGCAGACAAATTTGATTTTGCAAATAATTTTAGGGTACCAGTTTTGATCAACTATTGCAGTTTCTCTTGGCAGTACTGCAAACCATGCTGATTATAATAAGAGGATAACATTGTACTCTTCTACTATTCATCTTCATCAACACTAATGTGAACATTGACATGCATTGAAATGGATATAAAACCAAGGGGATTTTGAGATTTATTTGGCTCTCTGCTATAATAAATGAAAGAGCAAAGGGTCAGAATTTGGGACACAGTGAATAATAACAATGCAAAACACTGATCTATATGTACTTCAGTAACAGGTTAGCTCAGTGTTGGATCATTTTGATGTTGAGCACTGAGAAGAACTTGGTGTAAGGGATTGATCATGGCAGGTGTTTGATTTGTGCTTATACTGGCAACCATTCATGTTACAGGACCAACAACTATTTGTAAAATTCAATAAATAGTTTATTTCCCAAGAGCTCTTTGATACAGTTAGTATTTCTTATGTTATAGACTTCCTTAAGGAAGTAAATATTTATCATAAGTTATAACTTTTATGTTATCATCTTAAACATTTTTATGTGCTATATATGTACGGTCGCTAGATTTTAATTACCTTTCAAATGTTTTTGTTGTCATACATTATTTGCAATCCCTGTTGATCTGGAAACTTTATTTTTTATCACCATTACCATTTGTATCCTTTTACCTTTAGCTATTAGCTTTCATATCGCTGGCCGATACATAACCTTTTTACCATTTGTACGTAATGAAGGATATAACCTTTTGCATGGTGCTAAATGGCCTCTTTAAGCTGGTGCGCCATAAAAAATTCAACCAACCAACCATTTCCCAAGAATACAAAGTGAAAAATTAAAAAGAACTTGCAGTGTTTTGAATTAAATCCCAAATAGTCCTAAAAGTTTTATCACAAGTTCAAAAGTATAGAGTACTCTGAATGAATTCCAGTGATGTTCTGAATGAATTCTAATCTTGAAAGTACTGATTTGCCAATCAGCTGGGATGTGTTAATGGTTTCAATGTCTCACAATGACATAATCCGAAATGTCTCTAAAAGAATTCACAATAATACCAATATGGTGATTTCCCCTGAAAATATTATTGTGCACTTTTTAATTACAGTGAATAATTTAAGTTAAAAAATCCTCTCAAATTAAAACTAAACACAACTAAAAGACTGCCTCCACATGGTAATATAGGAATACTGAATTTCTGTTTACGTTTCCCTTACATAAAAAAAACCATGGAAATTTACAGAAACAGTTGAGGGTCGTTTTCCCATCAAATTCATGAAACGGATCAGTTCTAGAAACTTCCAAGATCAAAAGGCCACCTAAACATATTTACCTCCAATTATTAATGATCTTAATATATCATAAATAAGAATTAGGTATTATTTATAGACAAAAAAAGACATTAGTCAGGTAGGCCAAAACTCCTACACTTAATTATATATAAAATAAAAGTAAATCACACAATATAATTAAATATTTTTATATAAAGTATAATCATTGATAAAAGCCAATACACAGTACAAGTTAAATATACATAACAAGGTAAATTCATGAAATTAAATACATTACCATATTGTATGGCCCGTAAGTTGATGTTTAAGTTAAATTTACTAATTTTGTCAATTTTTTTTATCCTCCATCAGTTATGTCAATGTATAGTTTAAAATGAAGCCAGATCAACACCTTGGCTTCATCTTTTTCCATTTGTAACTTCTGGTTTAATGAATATTAATAGTATCACTATGCTATTCCAGATTAATTGGGAAACTGCAGTCACTGACGCTAACATGCTTTTTCTCCCATTTCATTCTGGAAAGAGAGAAGGGGCATGACGTTTCAGCATGATTAAAATATTAAATAATGAACAATTTCATTAGTTGTCAGATTTATCAGCATTTTATACTATGGATGTTCTAAATTCTATATAAAGTTGGCCTACGGCTGTAGCTGTATAGAATGGCTGCTGTGATATCATTTATTTGAAAGCACAGTTCCTGTATTATCATGACAGTTATCAGTGAATATCCATGAGTTTAAGTAACCACAAAAATATATTATTTAAATTTCTTAGTTTAGCATCACTTAATTAAAGTGTTACTAACACCATCTTATTATCATATGGTTGTAATTTATTGATCAATATTATAAGTTGTTCCCCTGAGCTTAAGGCTTAGTGAGCTTACAATACGAGTTTTCTTATGAGAAAGATCTGCACAAAGAAGTGAAATTCAGCTCAGTTTCAATTTTCAAATCACATGTAACAATGTAATTTTTTTGTAAATTACTTGCTTTCTCTACATTCAAAGCAAGGAAATTAACCCATGATAACTCAATTGAGAATCACAGGTTTGAGATTACAGAATTCTTGCCATGCAAAAATGATGAGAAATTAAGTTTGGAACTGCACAGTTTCATTAGCACAATTTTTGTATTTAACTTTAATAATTGCAGTGCATTGAAAATTGTAATTTAGACGATGCGCAAGGATGACGCTTTAATAAATCACAAGATCTGACTCCAATTTCCATGTGTCCAATCTCAACTTATTTTTGTCACTATTATTTGTCTTACCATGGCAATTGCTTTATGTCAGATATGAAAAGATAAAAACAAATTTATATAAAATTTATTTGTGTGTTTATTCAGATCTCAAAGTATTTTCATGTAAAGCAGCCATTGTCTAATTGCTCCATAAATGTCCTCCTTATGTTTGGATCTGGAGTCTTAATGTTCATCTTAAGATCTGAAGTGTCTTGCTTTATGAGGTTTCTCTTTATACTTTTGATGTTCATAAGTGCCACTTAATGTTTAACCAGTGTTGCATTGCATTAGTGTAAGCATTAGGAAAGGACAGCTCAATTATTATTCATGAAACAGCAATACCATAAAAAATCAAAATACTTAAGATCATTTTTTTGACTGTCTTACCTTTTTATTTGACCTATGCCAAAGGGCAGCCCAAGTTTAATCAAAGACTCAAAAGCCATCATGGACTACATTTGGTTCTGTTATTACCTATAATACATTTTTTAAAAAAAACATCCCACATATGGCCTAAACTCTCCAGATTACAACACAAATAAGTTATTAGCTTGTTGTACATACATGCTAATCTTTATCCCATTACTCAGCCATGTTTCATTGCACAAATTGCAATGACTGCTAGAATAGTTCTGGTAGCCACTAGACTGGTTCAGGCTGGTTTCTGTAATGCAAATAAAAATCTAAGATGGTATTGTGTATGACCTCCAGTAGAATCACATGTATGTTAAAGACAACAGGGTTCCAGCACAGGTATAGAAGGGTGTAAAAGGTCTAAAATTTGGAGATTGCATTTCCAGATCTTGAAAATATCTGGAAAAATTGAACAATGTCAAAAATGTTTTGAACAGATCTTAAATTTTTGTTACTATAGAAACATGTAACATGAAGTTTTAACGTGCAGATACAATTTGGAAGTAACACTTTTCCGTCTCTTCACATTTACTTGCAGTCGTTAGGTATCTAAAGTCATTAGGTCAATAAACTCATGGCATTTTTGTTTGATCTGGACATTTTAATTTCTTGGCTTGGAAAAGATCTGGAATCTTTTATCTGATTTGTGGCAGGGACCCTGAGCCAGGTGAACACTAATAATAGGTAACCCAGGCAGTCTGTTCACCAATTATATAGGTTGCATGCTAGAAATATAATAAGTAGACAATCTTCATAAAATTAAGGGGAATAAATGGGAATTGACTAGTCTTTGAACATCTTAAAAAATAAATTTCAGATTTCATCTGTGCAGTGTAAGTTTTCTCAGGTCAATTAGATCTTTTTTCCTGACTGGCCTGATTGCCATACTTAGAATACTGAATGGGCTCCAGGTGTCAATCTGTCAGATTTTTTAGCACTGAATTTAAATAAATTATTTGGTATTTATAACTGAAGAAAGGTATAAATATAAAAATATTGTTCAAGAAAATGTTGCAGAGTAGAATAAACTTTATGCAGTGCTGTAATTAATGATCAGTATTTCTTTACAGTTATAAATATTTGTTTGCATAAAATTTTTTTGTTGTTGCTAATGATTCTGTTTCAATAACATGTTGTTTTTTTTAAAAAAAACATTGTCAAATTTCATACATTTTTTTAAGAATGTTTTCTTAAACTATTGCAACATTTGAGCTTCTTAAATATTTGGAAGTAAGTTTGGAATGTTTGGTCAGTGCTAGTATTGCCATAAAGAAGCACCTAAACATTTTATTTAGAAGTTATTGTGTGTTGTATGCATTATTTTGTGGCATTTCATTTATTTGATGCCATTACTCGAATAAAATTTGGAATTTATATGTTGTATTCTAGCTGCTTTAAAAAAAAATATACCATGATATGCTTTTCTCTTGAAACACTTCCAGATTTAATGACCAAGAGTGAAAATAACCTCTACCTATCAAAGAAACACTGTGAATTATAATTTCAATTTTGTATAAAAGGTGCTTGTCTATGTGATTGGAATTGGAAGCTTGATTTGTAAATTTAACTTTTAAAGAAGTCTTCAATTATGGGCCGGAGACTAGACTTTTAAATAATACTTGTATCTTTGGGAAGATGTTTTTTATCAGTAAAATAGGTAAAATTTACATTTTATAAAGTTTGGGAGAAAGTTTACATAGGTTGTTCTCTTACAATGCCAAACGTTGTTGTTGTTGGGCTTAACGCCATTTTTCAGCACATGATAGGCTATTCATGGCAGCCAGTATTAATGGTGGAGGAAGAAACCAGGAAATCACCAAAAAGAACCATCGACCCACGAGAATCTACTGGCAAGCTTTCTCACATATCCATATTTGCCGAATCCAAGACTCAAACCATTGCAGACAGAGGTGAGATGGCAGTGATCCGTAACGGACAGCGCTTTAGACCATGCGGCCACTCGTGGGCCCCACAATGCCAAGTTAACCTGCTTGGTGAAATTGTCAACTGTTCAATTATGTGGTTGGGCTTCTTGCTGAGATCTAAAATCACTTTTCTAGTAACAATATTAGGGATGTCAGTCTTTTTCCTCCATGTATATTGTTATTATTAACCTTTAATTACTGTTTCTGTCAAGCCTGGGGTTTTTTTTATCCCCACAGAGAAAAGCTATCATGTGAAATATATGGAACCAAATAGCATACATGTTTGTAAAGACCTTGTTAACCCACAGGCTGAAATTTTTTTTTCTCTGCCAATCATTTGAAGATAGTTTGAATTTTAGTAAGCATTCCTATTCCTATGATAGAAGTCACACTTGTAGTGACTTGGCTCACTTCCTGTCAGTCATCTACTGTGTAGTTGACTGTAACAGATGTGGCCAACAATGCAATTCTGAATTACTGTGAAATATTCTTGATGTAAAGAAGAGATTAGCCTGCTGTGAAATTCCATTAGTAATTTGTAATTGTTTTTGTGTAAAGGATATAGCATTTAGAGCAGCAGTACAATAAGAATAAAGAAATTAAAATACTACATATAGAAAGTTTTACAGCTCTGAAAATAATTTTTATTTCCTATTATTTTTTTTTATTATTTTTTTTTACTATTTCAGCACAAGTTTGAATGTAAGAAGGCACTTAAAGAATCCGTAATATTGTTCAAGTGATAGACATTTTAACTTTTTGTTTTATTTACAGTCCTCAACTTCTGATGCTGTTGTCACCTACTGCCCTCACTCCCGTCCAATAACCTGCCTTGACTTCCCACGAGATAATTCTCATCTCCTGTTGTCATGCAGCTATGATGGAACATTACGGTGTGGAGATTTGCACAAGGAAGTGTTTGATGAGGTAAGTTGGTGTGTTTCATTTTCGGTTCTTCAGTGTGAGACCCTTTCGTGACATTCAATTCTTGTTCTTTGCTTGCTTCTAACTCCACTAATAGTAATAATTACAAGGAGGAAACAAAATTCAGGTTTGGACATAAAATGGCCTGCATTGACATGGAAATGCCCACTGAATTCTAATATGAGAAAATTTACAAGAAAATCACTATAAAAGCATTTGTTTTGCCTAACATGGTATTGACCATGAACCATAGTGTGTCAGACTTTTGGCATAAAGTAATATTTTCCCAAAGTTTCAATTGAATACAGCGACTGATGTTGATGTGCAGAACACAAAATTGTACCATTCTTTTTCTTGTTGCCACTGGCACTATATAAATATCTGCATCTCGCCATTTACAATCTTAACAGAAAATCTGTATTACTGTGATAACATTTAAATAATTGGTGTATTGAAGGAATTGAAACATTCAGCATCTGCTTAATGTTTTAATGTGATTTATACAAAGACTGCATTAGCAAAAAAATCAGAATGGTGTCCCTTATTATGTACATCACATGGATCTTAAAGCCCAGAAATATCTTTGTAGTTTATGGGATGCCATGAAAACTCTTTGAATGTTAATGAAGTCGATTTTATCTTTTTAAAATGCCTTGAATTTGTTGAAAAACAAGTTTAAATTTGCCAAAACATTCCTGAGATTTATTGGAGGGTTTACGGAAAGTTCAAAGTGAATAAAATTTATCGATTTTTAAATTCAGAATCTTTTTAATTTATGTATTTTCCAAAATCAAGTAATATGGAATAAAATTTTGGTGGACCAAACAATGTATGACGCCAATAGTTTCCAGATAGAATAGTGTCTCATTGATGTAGTTGATGCACTTAAATATTTTTTCTTTACTTTTTTACTTTTTTTGCAGTCTGGAGAAAGACAACTTATACTCTATCTGCACAATACCTCACCAGATCAGTCTGTGTTGTTTTTTAAAACATCTGCAGAAAGTTCAGTTTCCATAATTAAAAAAAGTACTCTTTGAAACTTTTTAGATTTTCCTGAAAACCCTTGAAAAGTTTCCCAGGGCAGTAAAAACTATGATATCTATCCAACCCCTTAAAATAAGCTGATTCTTGGAAGTTGTTCAGATCTAGCCTCATGTTGAAGTTTTTACTTGGCAACTAAATAAAAAGCAGGCTCAGCAGAAATGGTCTTGTCTTTTTATACATTGTTTTATTTTATATCTAAACAGCAAGTGAAGGTTTACAATTTTCAGTTTTTATGTTTAATAACATGACCTGTTTTAATTTCAGGTTTATTCCACACCAAAAAAAAAGGATATTTTATTCCGGAATTTCGACTACCCATGCCAAAACACCTTGCTGGTGTCGAGAAATGATGGCTGTGTTGCTTTGGTAGACAGAAGAACAAAGGGGTATGTGAAGAGAGGATAATTTTAATTTTATTATTGACACAGTATTTACAATGAGAGGACACGATGATTTGTATGTTGCCTTTGGCACTGTATTCATTATCAGCTTTTAAAAGAAAGACTATTATGTGCCTTTTAAATGTGCTCCATGAATAGTCCCTTTTATGTGCAACTTACCAATACCACTGAGGTCAAAACCCATATGGTTTTAATTTTCTTAAAACATTTCTGTATCTTGTCAGTGTTATACATTGATTGTTTATTCTTAACATTACATGGAAGTGATGTGTAAACTTGCTTATAGTTTGGTCCAACTGCAGACAACTTACACTCCTATCTGCACAATACTGCACCAGATCAGTCTGTGTTGTTTTTTAAACTGATTACTTTAAATAAAATGCACAGAACTAAGTCTGTCATTGCATTATGCGACATTAGATCAGAGTCTGTGCAGTTTGCATTGGACTTACTAATATATGTATATATATGTGTGTGTGTGTGTGTGTGTTGTAGTTTACCAAAACCAAATTTATTGCAATCATTTATAGTTTGGTTGTATTGTGTATTAAAACTCTAGGTCTTAAACTAAGTACCAGAAGTAAGTAAAACCAACGATTTAATTAAAATTTAAAACAATAATTTATTTACTTAGTAAACAAGGTGAAAATTATAGACACTTACTATTCTAAATTGTGAATTCCAAATAATCCTAAAGGTCTTGTTACATGTCCAAAAGTATAGAATGTTTTGAATGAATTCCAGTAGTCCTGAATGTCTTGATGTGCCACTTTGATGCAATTCAGAATATCTTTGAATGAGTTCTCAATGATCTCAGTATAGTGTTTTGTTCCAAAATAGTTAGTGATTACTTTGTAATTCTAATTATTAATTTAAATATATGATTCATCTCAAATTATTCCTGAACACAGCTGAAAATGATTCCACAGACAGATCTTACAACAGGAATGAAGACTTTGTTTACATAATCTCTATTTATATGCAAACTGTAACATGACTTGATGCAACAAAATGTTGACTGTCACATGACCTTATGCAACATAATGTCCTAAAAAATGACCATTCTAATGAACAAATTCACAAACTTGTAAACAAGGTCAGATCTTTAACTTAAATTCTCAACAAAACATCTTGTTTACCTCTTAGCTGCTTGACAAAAGTCAGGTAGGCAAAACAACATTAGTCAGGTAGACAGAACCTTGATCCTGAATCACAGACACATGTCAAGCACACAATATAAATTAAATATACATATGATTTTTATGTGTGTGCATGTTTGAATACTTCTTTTATGTTGTATGTAAAAATAGCTATCATTGTGTCTCTGTCCATACCTTTTTGCTTCTGGAGCACAACTCTTGAACAATTAAGTTTCAGATAAATTTTGTTTGCATGTCATGGAAGTTTTATTAGGTGCCTTTTATGCTTTGAGTTTTTCACATTCAGTTTTTTTTTTTAGCATGGAAACCATGTGTAGCATAAATATTATATACATTGACAATACAGATCTTAGGGACTGGCCTGTGGTTAGAGTGGCAATGTGAAGGGGTGCAGGTTCAAATCCTACCATCTGGTTAACCTTGGTTTTACTACTGTAGTGTGTCTTGGGGCACGACGTTTAACTTAGTATCCCTCTGTACTCAATAACCTTAATGTGCTTACTGTACCATAAAACACCAAACCAATTGACTACAGTAAGTTGTAAAAAACGTTAATGCTGTGCCATAGGGAAGTTTCAGAATGACTCTACATAAGTTGGTAAGTATGTGAATATATCATTTCTTCATTATTTATTGCACAGGACTAAAGCAGAACATACCTACAGAATTGGCCAGAAATCCATGAGGACTGTCAGTATTCATCCCAGAGAAAGACATTACTTTGTGAATGCTTTTGTAGATGGGTAAGTAATATGAGTTATCTTTAGCAGCAGCTGATAATTTTGTCACATGTTACATATCATAACCAGAAGTATCATGCGACATTAATCACTAGTAGAGGTTATGGTTGTGGACAGATTCACTGGGGACCGCTCTGGTGACCTAATTGGTTAGAGCATCTGCCTTACATGCAGGAGGTTGTAGGTTTGAACCCTGGACAAGTTATACCAAAGACTTATTTTAAAAAATGGTACTAACAGCTGTTTCACTTTGCTCTCGGCATTAAGAGGTTAGTGTCAGGACTAGTTGGTCTGGTATCAGGATAATGTAACTTGGTGGGACATGATGCCGCATGTGGTACGGTGCTCAGTGCTGCACATTACTATCAACAGCCACACTGCAGACATCATAGCAATATGACACAAATTGTTAAAGCTACATTAAAAATTTAACAAAAAAACACAAACCACGCATTCATTGGGCAAGGTGCATTTCAGTTTTTTGTTATTTTTTTTTATTTTGTTAGCATCACATGATTACCACATTTTGATGTGCTCTTGATCTGGTGAATTGAGTTTTGTCCAAATTGTTTCAGGTTTCTGCTGTTTCTTGGAATAAATATGTTCATATTTTTATCCTTGACTTTCATTTAATATTTTTAATTTTTTTTGTGTTTGGTCATGTGATGGTTTGACCTCTGGTGTCATGAATATTTAGATTGCAATGCTTGGCTTGTAATGTAATTAGTATTTCAAATGGAGAGGACCAGGTCATATTTCATTAACATGTCTGTTTTTTTTCTCAGCTGTCAATGAATTAAAGAACATAAGCAGATCAATCATTGGTTTCATGTAAGGATTGATATAACAGACCTGTTTACCCGACCGTATTTGACCTTATTTGTACGGAATAAAGCCCATCCATACAGTCATATGGTCATTGAACTGAAAATACGATTTGAGGTTGCATATATTTATTACTTTTTAAAATTAATTTTTTAAGCCGTTTTTTTTTTCCGTTTCGTTTCGTTGTATCGTCTTTTCGGTCCGCATCCACGTCTGCATTTTGTGCCATGTCACTTATTTTGACATTCTCAACATCCGGTTGTTTAAACAAAGGAAAATGCCGCCGACAAGAAAGTTTCAGCACGAAACTGATGATGAAAATGGAAAGTCTAACACAGAAAGCAGCATTTTCTACCAGTTTATTCTACTCTGTGGCTATGCCTTAAACCATCGTCAAAAGGAGAACATTTTGTGCATTGCACTGTTTGCAACTTCGACTTTTCCTGTGCACATGGTGGAAGGAGTGACTGTTCACGGTATGTGGAATCGGAAAATCATACAAAATTGAAATCATTAGTGAATGGAAATAGAAACATTTTGTCAATGATGAAAGGAAAGGAAGTCAGTGATCAAAACATACTTCAAAAACGAATAACACGTGCTGAGGCGATTCTATGTGAGTTGATCGCAAATATGAATTTGTCATTGAGTACAGCTGACAAGTTAACAGAAGCAATAAAAAATAAATTATTAACCTTATTTCCATTCTAGTAAATATTGACAAAGATGATACTAGATTTTATCAGATAAATAAGATTGCCTTCACCTATCTAGATAAACTTATTATTTTCTAAGTGGATGGGTGGTAACAATATCTGTCATAATGTTTTATATCAAGTCGTCATTAACCATGTAAAATAGAGAAATGGCTTTAATTAAATTGTTATGGATATGTGTGAAGCTGAGAAAACAGAATTTCTAGAGAAAGTAACGGAGGTAAATAACAATAAATTTGGTTATGTTGTGGTATTTTTTTGTGGTTTTTATCACTATAATATGAACAGGATGTTTAAGTCAGTGGTATTCGATTTCTGCATATTTGTGCCTTGAAACACAGAATTAACTGAATACCAGCGTCTTTGCAAACTAAGAGTTATTTACACAATATTGTATAGTCATTATGTCGTGTAATACTACATAATGATAATTATAGTATATTGATAGTATCTACTATTTGTGTGCTGAAAATACTGACTTTGGTCTGAAAATACTGACAGGCATTGCTTAAAATACTGACAGGAAAATTTATGGGTAAACAGGTCTGATATAAGGTTGTTCTGATTTTCTGGGCTTGGTAGTGACTACCTTATGCCAACACCAAATGGTTTCACTTAGTTCCAACTTTCCAACAGGCAGTGCACACTGACCTCACACCCTAATATAAATTGTGAAAATATGGGTTAGGAAAGGTCAGAGAAAACTTGAACAGTCTTTGGCAATCGTTTTTATGTTATAAGTTTAAAAGACATTCTAAAACTCGCTACAGTCTCATTTTTAAATACGATTTGTAAAACCCAGCCCTTATGGGGAGCAAATGAATCATGGAAATTTTTTCAATTATTATTCATTGTACATTTTGAAACTTGTGTATGGTAATACATAAGAACTGACTGGTGACTACTGAACATTGGTATCCAGCAGACTGGTTATAATTCTGAAAACTACCAGTCTGACAAGGGATTCATTAAATATTTAACTTGTAAATATTCTAAAATTTAAAAATTCTTCCAAATGAAATTTTCATTTGAAATTAAATTATATATGCAAAAGGAATGGTTTTATTCATATGCTGTCATATTTTAGTGTAGTGAAGCTATTTTCATTTGCTTCTGTGAAGTGGTTCTGTTCTCAGAAGTGATATGTACATGTACAGAACATTTTACACTTACAGTCTTACCCACTTATGTCAACATCGTTTATGTTGACAAGCCGCCAAACTCCACAAAAAAGCAAAGTCCCGGTCCCTTGGTCTACTTATTACATCCAAAATTGTCATGCTTATGTCGATGTCGAGATAAAAGAGATAAAAGAAAAACGTATATGTCAACAGAATCCCTTGGTCCCAACTTGAACAAATCCTTTGTTGTCTTATCATTTATATCCACAAGCTGCAAAGTTCCTACCTATTTTTTGTTCAACAATTAGTTGATCTTGCTGCCACCTTATCATTTATGTCAGCAAGCAGCCAGTTCCAACATGTACTTTATTCAACAATTAGTTGATCTTGTCAGGAGGCTTTAATGTTGCGGTCTGATAAAAATTAAAAAAGACCAGGCTTTTGTTTGGTCCTATAAAGTTGGCCTCTCTCTGCAACTTATATAAAAGCAATGAAATTTAATCTGATTCTTGCATTTTCCAAAGTGATCAGTGATTAAAACAGTTTTATTGTGCTGTGAAAGTTTCCTTTTTAACTCTAATTTTATTTGCACACTACCAATGGCAGTGTAAATGCTGATTAAATTTGCAGTCTCTGGAAACTAAATATCTGGCTGTTAAGGGAAGTTGAAAAAGGCATCTTGCAAAGATGTGTGAAAAATTTTAAATGTATTGAGCTGACATTGTTATAGTATTGTATTGTAAGAATCATTTTCTTTTAATACCTCATTAGATTGTGTCAATGTATACAATATTATGCCTTCATTAATCATACCAGTCGTATATATATTGTTTCCTTTTATGTAATTTTCACGATGACTTCTGTAACTAAATATAAGTACTGTTTAAATCAACTTGTTGACATGTTTTCATTTCCCCGTGAATAACCCCATCCCCTTGGGAGCCTCAATAAGATGGGAACAGACTGACCAAAATCTAGGCCAATTTAAGTACATGTACTTAAAGCATATAAATAACTGTGATAATTTCGACATTAAATATAATGATTTTCAAATCAGGATGTGACCTATGCAATATTTTGTTGTGGATTTTATTACACAAATGTAACCAAAATATAATTTGTCAATATACAAGTGTCTTTCACACTGGTTTTGTCTTCATGTACAGTGGCTTAGTGGTCTAAAGCACTCAGGGTTACGAATCACTGCCATCTCACCTCTGTCTTCGAGTTTAACCACAGGAGTCTGCAGTTTTATCAATAAAGCACGATGAAATTTCTGACATGTAATCACCTTAACAGAATTGTCTGCAGTTTTATTAATAAAGCACAACAAAATTTCTGACAACATGAAATCGCCTCAACGAAAGTTTAATTCTGTTAAGGTGATTACATGTTTTCAGAAATTTTGTCGTGCTTTATTGATAAAAATTTAAGACAATATGAAATCACCTTAACGGAATTATAATTCCGTTAAGGTGATTACATGTCAGAAATTTTGTTATGATTTATTGATAAAACTGCAGACTCGTGTGGCTTAACTTTTTCATTTTTTTTTCATATTTCCGACCTCCCAACACTTATCTCGATGTCATCTTATGTTGACAATTTTTCCTCGGGCCTGAGCATGTCGATATAAGTGGGTAGCTCTGTATTACCCATAAAATGTTTTACTACAACCTTTTTTTTGTTGAAGGCTATGGGAGTTTTAAAAATTGCACTTAAGGCTACATACTATAGGATGTTTTGTGCTTATTTAAAATACCTGATGATGCTGTTACTTTGAAAATTGCTTAGCACGAGTACTTGATATAAGCTGTTATAAGTAAAGTTCTATTAAATATTTATATTTATATGCAGAAGAGTTTGCCTATGGGATCTGAGAAACCTGAAGAAAAATAAGAACAAACCACTGCAGACACTTCCACATGGTCGAAATCTGAATAGTGCTTACTTCTCTCCCATCACTGGAAAATACATCCTCATTACATCCATGGAGGACGTATTGAAGTATGTACTCTGTTTATTACTCATTGGAATGTTACTATTAAATTAGAATAAAATTGGAAAAATCTAAATATTTGAAGCTTGTGTAATTAAAATCACAATTTGTATCTTGTTTGCACATGCCATAATGCAGAGAATTTTATGTTAGGATGTACATGTGCCAGTCTGTTACCAGTTTCATTTCTGCACAATAGCTTTGATTATCTATCATGTACAGTTAATGTACTTTGTTGATGGCTTGCACCTTGGGTAAGGAAGAATCTTATTGATTTCAGGATAAAAAGGAGAAAAGTCATAGTAAATGTGACTGAAAGAAAAAAACTTGTTTCTGAACAACAACTCAAGGTCTCCACCATCTGCATGTACAAAATTGTACACATAGCATGATTTAGGGTTAGGTTGATGTTGTTGTTGTAGAGTTTGACGCCATTTTTCAGCATAAGATAGGCTATACATGGTGGCCAGTATTAATGGTGGAGGAAGAAACCGGGAAAACCCAGGGAAGAACCACCGACCCATGAGAAGCTACTGGCAGGCTTTTTCACTTACCCTGTTGAGTCAGGGTCAGACAGTCAGAGTCAGAGTCACTAGAAGAGAAATGGTTTCTACACAATAACTCAAGTTCTCTACCACCAACAGTAGCCCGATTTTGTAAATTGTGTTTACTTTGGGTTGAGGTAAAGAGGTCAAATGTCAAAAGTACTGTGACTGAAGAAAAATGGTTGAAGAACTTTGTGGATGAATCATACATGGGTTTAGGAAGAAGTATCAAGGTCAAAGTCACTATGACTGAAAGAATAAAAACGGCTTCTGCACAGTAACATTAGTTCTGCATCATATACCTAAACCAGACTTGTGGATGTCTTGCACCTGTGGTAAGGAAATAAGCCTTGGGTGTCAAATAATAATACTGGTTTGTCATCACAAACCTGGAACAGACTTCCTGAATGGCTTTCACTTAGGATATTTATGAAGCCTTTTGATTATGGAGGCAAATTGTTAAAGGTCAAGGTCACTAATTGGAAAAAGAAAAATGTTTTATGCACATGAATATTTGTTGTTAACCATGTACCTTCACCAAGGTATGTAGATGACTTCCACATTAGGTAAGAAAGAAGCCCATAGATTTGGGGTCAAAAGGTCAGTGGTCAAGGTCACAGACTTAAAAATATGGATTTTGCATAATAACTTTAGTTCTAAACATCTTAACTTGACCGAAGTTTGTGAAGGGCTTGCATTTAATGTGTGAAACCGGCCTATTGATTTTGGGGTCAAAAGTTTTAGTGCAATTGTCATTGTGGTTCAAAGAAAACGTTTTGTAGACTTGCCAACCCATATGATTTTAGCACAAGACAGACATACTGAAATGACCTTTAAATTACAACCTTTTTGAACACTAGTCAAAATGAAGAAAATAGCTGTTGCAGCAAATCTGGATAGCTGCTTTTTCAAGGTTTCATGTAAATATGGGCTGCCCTCCCTTGAGATTATAAAGTTGAGAGGTCTGACAAGAAGTCATTAAGTTCCATGGGGATCAGAGCTGTAGTTTCTGAAACTATACTGGAGGTAATTAGTGTCTAAGTACACTTTACAAACCCTTTAGGTTAACATGATGTTTCTTTTTACTAAGATATATTTCTTAACCTTTTGAAGATTTCCACTTTTTCCAGGTCAACAATAGCATTATATGATATTTTGTTAATGCCTATTGAAAATTGGTCTGACTTTATGAAAAATATTAACTGCCTAACTGAGAGGTTTTTGTAAGAGTTGGTTGGTCTGATTTTGTCAGAATAGCTTTTGTTTTAGAGCCAATACCTTGTGCATGGCTTACACCTAGGGTAGAAAAATAACATTTATATTCTGGGGACAGATAGTCATCAGTAAGTCATGGTAAGTCTTATAAGAAAATACTGGTTTATGCACAATTTAGTCAAAAGACTGCATATTTTTACCAAAGATTGGGGTGATTGAGACCTAAAGGCCAATAATCAACAGATGCCCAACTACTGCCTACATAGAGAACTGTTAAACACATGACATAATGGTAACTATATTACTCTTATTATATCAGTGTTTTGTCTTCGTTACATGAATTGGCATTTATCATGTATACAGATATAATAGTTGAAAATAAACATGCAATCAGGAATATATAGGACTAATTCTAATTATATAAATTGGTTCATGATAAGAGCAATTCAAAATAAATTTTACCAAATAAAACTAAGGATGCCTTCCAAGTTACAACTGTATAGTACTGTACATAGACCCTTGCCTGCCACCACATAATGAACCAGCAGCTTAGGATCTGCAACTATTGTAACAAACTGGATAGATCCAATTGTATGTTGAAAAGTCTCAATACAAGAGCGGGAATGTTCTTTCATAAATTTTTTCCTCAAAAGATAGCTTACAGTGTGTTCTTTCATAAATTTACATGCATAACTTAAATATGTATTAATTCTATCCCAAATAAAACGTTTGGTAAATAAGGGATTTTTATACGATGTGACAGTTTACCTTGGGTACAGAACACTGGTATTATCCAGATGAATTGCCACTTCGAAGGACAGACAGCAGGAGTATTATATTTTAAAACATGTATTCATTGTCATAAAAGAAATTATATGCAGGTTAAGTACACTAAACATATTCAATTTTGAATGGGTATATTTATTTTTCATCTCCATTACAGCATATATGACAGTTCCAATATGAGTGACATCAGTCTGAAAAAATCGATAAGGTATGTATTTCTAAAATCAGATGTACAGTGGAAATGCATTTAAAATCAGTAAAATTCATTGAGGATTTGGTTTTGGTTATTTTGTTGCTATGGGGTTATGGGAATGCTGGATTTCTGTTTTTTTTTCACAGCTATGGTGCAAATTAAATCACTTGTTATGCAAAAAATGTTGCTTGCAAGCTTCATCTTCACACATTTTGAACGAAACGTGTAAAATATGATGGGTTTGGAAGTAGAAATCAGAGGTGTGGGGGTGTATCTAATTCAGCATTCTGTTTGGATAAGGCAGACAGAGCCCAGTTGTGTCATATGCTTATGGTTGGAAAAATATCAGAATCAGATGTCAGTTTTTCATTTATTTTGAAGACATTATAAACAGTTTCATAAAAATTTAGAAATTACACCTATCAGAGGATGGCAATTTTTCATTGCCAAATCAGGCATCTGAATTTGAGACCAGGGAAGACGGCTGTGATTCTTTATCAGCAGAAACTGTGCTGCCATCGAAAAAAAAGTGAAATTTGATCATGTCTTTCAAGTAAAGCAGACCTGAGAAATCTGTATCAAACATTCACAACAGGATTTACAAACTTCCAAAACTAGTACAGTTGAAATATAAGTAACAACTTAATGCTTTTTTTGTAAGTTAGCAAGTAAAATAGTATAATATTACAGATATGAACATTGACTTTGTGATCAGTCATAAAACTATTTGTCCCCCTTATTTGGCCATCATTTAATGTTTCAGTTGAGGAGATGACAAATCTTAGAACTAATATAAAGTCAAGACTACATCCTTGCTGTATGTGGATTCTTTTTGTGTTTGGTGTGGATGTAAAAAGATTGTATCAGTATTGTTTGTCCATATGAAAATAGTCTTGCATGAAAATCAAGAAAATTTAAACTCCATAAAAATGTTTGTTTCTACTTTAGTAAGAAAAGAGCGTTTCAGTCAGTAACTGGACAGAATTTGCATTACAAGCTGCTAAAATGAAACTAAACAGGTTAATTAGGTTCTTTAATAAATTTGAAACATAATACATATATTAATTGTTTGATTATTATGCATCTGTCTAGACAACCACAGTCAAGTGTCTAACATGGTTCAGGACCATTTGGCATCCTGCCAGGGACTAGTGTTCTGTACCTGGCAGGGATTTTTTTTCTATGGCTGCACAGTCTCTATTCTTGTTTTTTACTTATAGACACAACAACCATACAGGCAAGTGGCTCACAGGCTTCAGGGCTACATGGCATCCTGCCAGAGAAGATGTTTTTATTGTGGGCAGCATGAACAGACCTAGGGAGGTAATAACTCTCTCTCTCTCTCTCTCTCTCTCCCCCCCCCATACAAATTAGTACAAGTTGTAACTACAAGATTGGTGGACTCCACAAAAACTGATATTTTACCATGTGGCAAAGAAATTGTCAAAATTAAAGGAAATGGAGCTTATTTAAAGTTTAGTATCTACTAAAGCATTTTAGTCCAGAGTGTTATATGATCAGGTCTGTTTAGTTTGATATACAAGGGAGATAACTCCTATCAACATCAAAGATGAAAATGATGACCTCGAACCATTTATTAGTATACCGTAATTCATATTTGTTTGATATCAGTAACTTATCAATACTGCATAACTGGTACATTTCTAGGTTGAAAATACTTTGACCATATGACGAGAATGTGTCCTCTCATTAGGGTGAACCAGAAGACTGCAGAGCACAGCAACACCCCCTGGGAAATCCTGTACTTTTGATGCTCAATTGGGGGGGGTATTACATAGCCATAATGTCTGCACTGTTGTGTCCAAGAGGTTAACACGCAAATTTTCTACATCTACTTGTACCATACAATTTTTAAACATTTGGTTATATCCAGAAGGAGTATTTTCTTAGTTGATTAAGCTGAATCATTATTAGCATTTGTAAATCCATCCACATTATGTGCATGTGCTTTTTGTTATTCTTTTCCCCTTTAGCATTGAGTGATCAGGAAATAAACATTTGCTTTGCTTTTTCTTGCTAGCAGTAGGCATTTTGTGAAATTTTGCCTTGATTTATCATAAAAGTATCATTCATTCAAATCATACCAGTTCACATTCTTTTATTGTGAATTTGTTTATTTTATATTTGGTAAAGCAGGTCACACACCATATTCTTTATGTTATGTTCTCCGCTTTAAATACAAATTTCCTTTCAAGTTTAGTTTCCGATAGTTGTCCTTGATTGGTACCAATTTTATTAGGAATTGTACCTACTGGCTTTTTGCTGCTTTAGTAGTTCCTAGCTCTCATTTAAGCCTTTTTGACATTATTTTCTTGTATTTTTCTGTTCTTGGCTTAGCATTACTTCCTTATTTTGCAAAGGAAATAAATAATATAATAAGTAAATAAATATATTATGCAATATCGAGAAATACCAGTTAGGTGACTTTTGCCAAAATCATCATAATTAGCTTAGACCTAGTCCACACATTCTTTGTGTTACTTTTTGTTGCAAAACTTTATGGGGCAAACTCATGACCAGATCTCTTGTTACTTTCTCACAATTTAAAACCTCTTTGAGAGGTTTAGCTAGGGCTAAAATTTTACTAGACCGTATTTTACCCCACCCACATGTTGCAATCCCAGGTTGCTACTTCTAGCTATAATGTATATACTCCTTCTTGGCCCATTAAACCATACACCTTGAATCCAGAAACAACCACACCTTGAATGCAGAAACTACCACACCTTGAATGCAGAAACAACCACACCTTGAATCCAGAAACAACCATACCTTGAATCCAGAAACCACACCTTGAATCCAGAAACAACCACACCTTGAATCCAGAAACAACCACATCTTGAGTCCAGAAACTACCACACATAGAATGCAGAAACAACCTCACCAAGAATGCAGAAACAACCCTTGTGGGCATTTTCATGTAGACCTGAGATTTCCTTCTGACAAAAACTCTGGAATCCATAGATCCAAAAGCTCGGTTTGGCACTTTCAGTATTTTCATATACTGTAAATGTCTAGAGTTTCCATCATTAACTCTGGGTTGGCTGAAACTAATTTTAATGATATAATACTAACCTGTTGCCATTGCCACATTCCTTCCTCCCAGCCTGAACTTATGTCCCACTAAATTAGGCTGCTACCTAAAAAGAAATGAAACTGGTATGCAAAAAACATCAAAAATACAGAATTTCCTAGGGGCAGTACAGTGTTTTGGAATCGGAGGATGAATTCTCATTATGGTTAGGGATATTTTCAACCTGGAATAGTTTCAGTTATGTAGCAACAACAGGTAAGACTTGCTTCATTAAAATTAGTTTTATCCTTAAAAAAACTACATTTTTGTCTTGTAAATACATATTTCATCTAGTAAGTTTTATTTATTATAAAACAGTGATAAGCCAGAGCATATGTTATGCTACAATAATGTGAGTTCACCATCTACTGTTACCAGACTTTGCAAATAGCTTGCAATCTGTGCAAGGGAGAAACATGTTAATTTCAGGTTATGGGGATCAAAGTTCAAATTCACTGGAACTGATAGAAAGATAACTTTATTAGATACCTTAACTGAACTTTGTCATTGGTTTTTCATTTGAGATAAGAAAGAAACTACCTTAATCAACCTTTTATCATTGGCTTACATTTGAGATAAGAAAGAAACTATTGATTTGAAGGTCAAAGATCATGGTCACAGTGATTCCGAGAAGAAAAAGAGTTTCTCTGTCAAATATATTGCATGATCATGTTAACATTTGGATATTACTCTTAATACCTATGAATTCAATCCTTCAAAAAAAATGCCATGCAGTATAAGTATCATTGATGAAGGGAAGAAACTCTTGCAGCATCACTTCTCATGTATCTAAGTAGCTACTTGTATGTCTGTGCTGTTCACCATATTCCCAAAATGGAATTTCTCCTAGGTCTTGACATGGTGCATTTTGTTTAAGTTGTTCTTCCACTTGACTGAGGCACATGGAAAATGTCTGCAGTGGCCATCATCGGCTCTTTTTACTGGTTAAGTCACAAGAACAAGATGAAACTGCACAACTGCCAGACACCTGGCTTTATTAGATCTACATACTCTAAACTCTCAGAAGATCAATTACAACTCATGAGAAGATTCAGCTCATGAAATGTGAGTGATTTAAACAAGCCTGGTCTTCAAATGTAAGATCTGAAATGAAGATATAGTGGAGTCAGCTGGCTCTTGTTTGCATGACATGGTCTCACGAAACAGAGAGCTTTATCCTGTGTGGCCACTGGTAGCTGACCAGAAAGTTACAATACCCTTTTCTTAATGGCACATCCTCAGCCTAGACATAATGGATTTGCCAGGGAAACTTTTGATTGTATGTCAATATTAGGTGCAGGATCCCACAGATTATCCTCACACTTGTAATTTTCATCATTACTTCACATCTTGACTAAAGTTTATGGAGAGCTTCCATAAAGAGGTCAGTTAGGTTGTGGTGAAAACATCAAAGACCAAGGTCATTGTGATGAAGGGAAATTGGTTTTGAATAATATTTTTTTTTCTATAGTATGTTCCATTACCATACCCTGTATATGGCATTTGTTTAGAGTGAAATATAGATTTTGGTGTCATAACAATTTTGGTGTCTGACAGTTTGAAAGTTATGTTCATTGTAAATCTGAAGAGTTAACAATGCTTCTGATTAGTAAGTTGGTTTTTTTCAGTGCTGTGTATCTTGACCACAGATCAAGGTAATTGATAAACATAAGTCAAGGTCATTGAGTCAATAAGTTTCAGAGGCAATAATGTCGGATAATCATCCTTGTTCTACTAATCCCAACAATGATAATTGTTAAACATAATAATGTGTTGTTCACGGTACTCCTGTTTCATTTTGCAGATACAGATATATGGAGATGATGGATACATTCTAAGACGTTTGAGAAGTAATGAATATTTGAATTCAGTGTGTTCATTGAACGTGTTTCATCCTACAAGAAGTGTGGTTGTTGGGGCAAACTCCAGTGGTCGTCTCCATGTGTTCATGTAAACCCCATGACCATGTTAATGTCTTCATGTAAAATGGAGTTGATTTGTTCAGCTAGCTGTTTATAGATGTGAATCATTTAGAATGTGTTTAATTACCAAGAGAAACAATTCTTTTAATTCTTAATGCAAGTCATGGTGTTCACCCAAACTTGAGATTATAATGTGTCAGGTAACATATGAACAAGAAATCAACCAGGTGTTTTCACATATTTAAGAATTTCACAGACTAAAACAAAAACATGACAAACATTGAAATTGATCACTTGAACTACTGGATGAAGAATTATTTTCCCCTGTTTTTTGACATTGCATTGGGATTGTTCATTTAATCCTCAATGCAAGTCATGGTGTTCACATAAACTTGAGATTATAATTTATCATGTAACATATGAACAAGAAATCAACCAGGTGTTTTCATATATTTAGGAATTTCACAGAATAAAACAGAAACATGTATCTCATGATAAACATGGATGTTAAACACTTGAACTACTGAATAAAGAATTATTTTCCCCTGCTTTTTGTAGAAAAGTGGCATTGAATTGGCATTGTCTGTCCATCTTTCCTTTTATTTTTTGTTGCATTTGTTTATATTCTCTTCCATCCCTTCTGTTTTCATTTTCACACAGGAATGCTCTTTTATTATATTTCGATTTCAACCAAATTTGGTATGCAGTTACATATTGATGGACCTTGGCAGAGCTTATCTCAACAATCTATGTCATCAATTTCAGAGTTAGCCCCCTTGGCAGAGTTTATTTCCACAATCTATGTCATCAATTTCAGAGTTAGCCCCCTTGGCAGAGTTTATCAGGACAATCTATGTCATCAATTTCAGAGTTAGCCCCCTTGGCAGAGTTTATCTGGACAATCTATGTCATCAATTTCATAGTTAGCCCCCTTGGCAGAGTTTATCTCGACAATCTATGTCATCAATTTCAGAGTTAGCCCCTTATTGAACCAGATTTGGTTGAGGCTGCTCCAGTAAAATATGCTTGGGACGGCACTTTTAATGTGGATAAATCACCCTTATATGCAATGTAGGACTTTTTCATTTGAACATATTGAGTAATCAGAGTGCCTGGCATATATATTTGAAGAAAATCTGCTTTCCCCATCCACCATGTATGTCTAAATGTTGAGGTCATGCCGAAGTTCAATTTTGAGGATCCTTCATCATGAATTAGCAGTATTAAAGCTACAGATATTTTGGACCCACATTATTTCTACACAGTAACTCCCTTAATTATCAGTGGACTTGAATCAAATTTGATACACTGCTGGAAATCAGTGAGATCTTAGCTTTGTTGTCAGCATTCAGCTTCATCATCTAGTGAAGTTATTGCCTGTAATTATCCATGCAATAAATCCTGTGAGTATTTTTGGATTTCACCCAAATTTGTTATTTTTGATAATGTCAAAACCTTGGCTGAGTTCAGTTTTCCTTGATTAGTCGTTAAAATCCTTGATTGTTAGACCCTTTCTCATACTTATTATAATGACTTGCGTTAATTTTAAAGACATATGCAAAAAGCAGGGTACCTAATTTCCTGGAATTTCTTTTTCATTAATTCATTGTTAGAATATCTTCTTTTTTATAAATCTAACAGTATTGTCAGTAATATTCTATGGTTAAATATTTACACAAGGAAATTCATCTTCAAAGGAACATTGACATAAGTATCACAGACCTGTCAGCTCTCATGATTTTAACGTAAGTCTTTAAAAACTTACCCTTAAAATACAGACTTATGACATACAAGCAAAAACTATGGAAAAATTATCATTGCTGAAAAAATCTGTATAATTGGTTCATCCAATGTTTGATATGTTTCATATTAGAATTAGTAAAATTCGTCAGGGAACCAGACTAACTTTACAGCAGCACACCAGATGTTTTATACTGCACCTTTTTTTCATGTAAAGCATCTGCATAATGAAACTTGATTATAAATTTTTTAAATGCGTACAGAGTGATGCATGTTTAAGACTAAAGGGAAAATAAGCTTCTAAAACAAGTGTTAATGATCACGCAGAAGAATAAAAAGGAGTATTCAGATCCTTATGAATAAAGGTTGGAAATGACATAATTACATTTATCTAGCATCACATGCCTTTTTGAGTATGCCTCGTGGCGGGAGATATGATTGGCGTATACACGTGAAATGGAAAAAATTTCCAAGAATTAATTCAAATTGAGAGATAGCAACAAGCCATTGAGTTGCATAGGGTTTGGAACAAAAGTTTGTGCAGCTGTACTAGTGGTAAATAAAGTCTTACACATACTTAAAAAAATTTCAGTTGAACATGTTAATCGTTGCTGCGTCAAATTTTTATTAACGTTTTCCAGTTTTACAATAGCAGTTATTCACATTTTGTTACACCTTACTGAAAACTGGTCAATCTTACAGAGAAAAATCAACTGCCTTACTGAGACGGACGCGTCAAGATTGGCAGGTCTGGTATCTGCAGTTTAAGTTTAGAAGTGTATCAGGTTTTTCCAATTCATTCGTGTGGAAGGATGCTATTTAACACTCTTTGTTATCCACTCCTTGATGTTAGTTATCCATGTTACCATATATACTATCTTATAACTTTAGTCCAAGTAACATAGACCCTGATTTGTCATCACATAATGCACTGGCAGATCAGGGTCTGTGTTGTTTGCTCTGCTCTTAACAAACTGCATAGACCCAGATCTGCCAGAACATCATGCAATGGAAGATCTGAGTTTGCACGCTTTGCAGTTGGACCAAAACTTACAAGCAAATATAGCTGGTAGCTGCATTAAAAGCTACATGTTCTGGTATGAAAAATAAGTGTTCTGATATGCAAATATGTGTTCTTGTATTAAAATTAAGTTTTCTGGTATGAAAAATAAGTGATTTTTTTAAAAGTGTTCAGGTATGAAAAATAGGTTCTAGTATAAAAATAAATGTTTAGAGCAGAACATTGTGTCATATTAGTACTGTTCACAACTGTTACATGCATTCTTCAGAATTCTTGATTTTTAAATTCTTTTTTTGTATAAGTGCTGTTCACAGGTTGACACAGTATTCCAAAGAAATCTTGTTTTATGAGTTCTTATTTTCTGTATGGTTCTGTTCACAGGTGTGAAAATGCATCCTATATAAGTCTAGATTTCCGAGGTTTTTTTAGATTAATGCCATCCACAGAAATCTTGTTTTCAAAGTTGCTTTTTTCTTTGCTACATATGATTGAATGTTTTGACTTTTACCATAAGGTGAGAAGTTCACCATTGAAGTAATTGTTGTCAAAACTTTGGATTATAGATGTTATTAATATGTCTGGTTTGTATGTAGATTCTCCTTATAGTACAAATCTGTAGGAAATGTGAATGCTCCTTAAAATTAAAGTATGTTGAAATGTGATTCTTACTATCCATACTCCACCACTTTTTGGTTTATATCAGATTTGCATTATATGATTAAATATAGTTATACTCACACAAAATTAACAATAAAATTATTACTTCCCCTTAGCTACGATTTCCCACCAATAGAGGATGCCAACCAAAAATGCCATAATTTATCCCCATAAAGTGAAGTACATGCTTTTGTTGTCGAAAAATAAGACATAAACATTTAGATGAAACTACTGAAAACTGATTTACTGTTCAGCTTTAGATCAATATGTGTGCATGACGCACTAGATTGTATCACTTTCAAAACTGTTCCATTGTTTAAATTTATTTTGAAAATTCCTGTTAATACAGGTAAAAAGGAATCGATGTTGGCTTCCCTATGCCAGCCGACTTTATTTTTAAAAAAGAAGTTGCCACATTTTAAAAGCATCTAAAGGAATCAAACTTAGCTTCCTTATGTTGTGATTAAATGTAGTTTGAATAATACACAGTGCATTCTTCTCTAGCCCCTTTTCGGACCCCTCTTTGTCTGCAAGGGTTATTGCTACCAGATGTGATGTCATTAATATATATTAATGGGCTAGTGGCTGAATTTGGATGTGATGTCATGTTCAGTCAGTCAGATGGCTGAGTTTGGAGCATGTGATCAGGCATTGTCCATTGTTGGTGTCATTCATGTGGATGCAGGATGCGTGTGGAGATGTGTGCTTTTCGGTGAACTGTCGATTGCGACATCTAACTTAAAACATTTATCAGCGGAAAGAACCACCCACCTTCCACCATGTAATTTTTAACATCCTCAGGATAGGACTTATTGAAATTCGGTTGGTGTCGGACACTCTTCACAACCCTACAAACTACCACATGTCTCCTGTCCTGAGGTCCACCATGTCATTTATTTGGGGTGTTTCTTGCATAGCATACTGTTCCAGTTCTGTTCTTGGGTGCATTGCCCAACTTCAAGCATTCATGACTTGACTTTTGAACAAGGTTTTCAGCACTTTAAAAAAATGCAGCATTGCCAAGTTTTCATGCATTCAAAAAACTTTACATAGAAAATGAATTTGGGTCAGTTCTTAAATGTACTTGTACTATTATACCCAGATGTTTCATACCTGCTTCCTACGGTGCATGTATGGCCATTGCCAAGTTTTCATTCATTCAAAAAACTTTGCTTTTGAACCCCAATTTGAATCAGTACTTAAATGTACTCGACTATTATGCCCATATACTTCATACCTACTTCCTGCGGTGCATGTATGGAGTATCGGCTAATGTTTGTTATAATTGAATCCTCGGATTGGACTTGTCGTGTTTCGGTTGTCATTGTCCCTATATACCTCCTGTCAGCCCCTGGCGGTTCAACATGCAGGTATCGGACCATCGTCTCTATATACATCCTGTCAACCCCTTGCGGCCCCACACTTGCAGGTATCGGACAATTTTAACAATCCTACAAACTCCAACATGCTTTTTTTTCCTGTCCTGAGGTATTCTTTAAAACAATTCAGAGCTGGGCTGGTGCAGTGTGCTGTGACAGGATTTGCCCCCATTATGCCAAAAAGATTATTTTATATGTACAATAAAGTGTCTATTGAACCTGTGTATTGTGTGTTTTTTAAATCAGCCAACTTCATAAGAAACAAATACCAAAGACAGTTTCCGGGGCTTGTTTGCTTTGTAATAATAATGTTTGTATTTGATATCCTGTCAGTAAATTTAAGCAAGAAGGAGTTTATTGCTTGTTGCCAGTTGTGTTTATTCATCATCCAGGCTTCTATTTGTTTGCCAGATGTAATTGATGTTTGCGTAGCAAATAGTATTCACAACAATAACTTGCTTTAATAAAATTTTCATAACCAATGCTAGCAAAAAGATTATCATTTGCACTTACAGTGAATATATTTTTAAAAAAAAAAAGATTTTTATTTGCGAGATCCGATCGTATAGTTCCCCTGGATATAATACAATCTTGGTCAGTTTGCCCCTTGTAACTTAGTAAAGTACAATGCATGAATAGTAGGTGCCTTCAAGCAATTGGGTGATATTTTTATCTCTTATGAGTTTGTAATTTGACACAAGTAGGCTTCCACTACATATACGGAGATCATGGATTTTTTTCTTTTTTTTATAAATTTCACATGAAAAAAGAAGAAATAAATGCAAGGTTAGTTTCTTTCATTTTATTTTCAAATATGTGTATGTTTATCAAGTTTTTTTAAAGGGAGGGGTACAAATTCAGCACAGAATTATTTCCTTATTTGTATGGAATAATGGAGCAAATATGATTGACTAAATGACAAGCTTCTAATTTATGTGTGCTCACACTAAGATAACATGAAAAAAAACAACTAAAATTAACATGAGAGCTTCATATAGCAGCAAACACAGACAAAATGCTCAATATTAGTCTCTCTTTCTCTCCCATGTGTAATTGAGTGTGTATTATATGCAGCAGTGTTACAATATGAAGCCTAAATTAAATATATTTGTTATAATATCTTGTGTACACAACCCTTAGAAAAATGTATTTGTATACTGTAAAATATCTGTTATGTAGTATTGTTTTATAAATCAATATTGATAATTTGACAGGAAGATTTAAATTGAGAATGTCGTTGTGCAGATGCATATATATTTTAGCATAAAATATGTATATAAATATTTTAATTAGAATGAGCAAGATATGTCAGTTTGTGTTTTCTCTCATATATATATATATTTCTTTGCTTAGTTTCGTCAGAGATTATGTAGCAGTAAACATAGTGGAGTTTGTCAGACTGACCCTGTTTCATTTTTGCCCAACAACTCCCATAATTATTATTATATTTTAATCAATGCAGCTTGATATTTGAGGAGACTTTGGTGAATTTGTTAGCTTTCTTTGTTTATCATAGGTATAACCCCTGATAACCAATCCATCTATGTTCCACATTCATTTCAATACAATAGCTTTCTTTCATACAGATTTGGCATCCAGCTTCATATTGAGGAGTCCTTGGCAGAGTTTTGTTGTCATTATCAGATTTAAGACCCCTGATAGTAGGGCTTGCCTACTTTTGTTTCTGCACTGTAACTCCTTTAATTGGACTTCTTCCAGATTTGGTTATCTGCATGATTTTGGTGAGACCTTGCGTTACTTCAATTATCAGGCTTCTAGCAGAGTTCAGCTCAATGAATGTTGAATCCACATGCTTTCCCATGCAGCATGTTTGTTAAATCCACACACTTTCCTATGCAGCATGTTTGTTAAATCCGCACACTTTCCCACTCATCATGTTTGTAAAATCCACACACTTTCCCACTCATCATGTTTGTTAAATCCACACACTTTCCCACGCATAATGATTGTTCAATCCACACACCATGCATCATGATTGTTAAATACACACACTTTCCCATGCATCATGTTTGTAAATTCCACACTTAAGCACGCATCATGATTGTTAAATCCACACACCACGCATCATGATTGTTAAATACACACACTTTCCCATGCATCATGTTTGTAAATTCCACACTTTCCCATGCATCATGTTTGTAAAATCCACACACTTTCCCACTCATCATGTTTGTTAAATCCACACACTTTCCCACGCATCATGATTGTTCAATCCACACACCATGCATCATGACTGTTAAATACACACACTTTCCCATGCATCATGTTTGTAAATTCCACACTTAACCACGCATCATGATTGTTCAATCCACGCATCATGATTGTTAAATACACACACTTTCCCACGCATCATGATTGTTCAATCCACACACCATGCATCATGATTGTTCAATCCACACACCACGCATCATGATTGTTCAATCCACACAACACGCATCATGATTGTTAAATACACACACTTTCCCATGCATCATGTTTGTAAATTCCACACTTTCCCACGCATCATGATTGTTAAATCCACACACTTTCCCAGTCATTATGTTAAATCGACACACTTTCCCACAGTAATACAGTTGCTGCTCTATATTGATGGGATCTTGACTGAATTGGATTATCAGCATTTTGCATTGGCATTTAACAGAGATAAGTACCCTATAATGTTATTATTTAAAAAATACTTGATATGATTTTATTTTCCACCCCCCTACAAGTATATTTTTGTTTATTCTTACAGGGACATAAATAAAAATGGCTTCAGTTTTTTTTATAGCAATAGCCGTAATCCAAGACACAAAGGGGTACGATGTATTTGCTGGAAGTAGCCAATACATATTTTTCTCTGTATCCTAAGTTATAGCTTCTGTATTCTTGGCAATTATCAGCATTTCTCTTGATCTGTTTCTATCAGTTAATAAAAAAAAAATGGGAGTGGTGTGAATTCAGTTCTTTTATGACTGACATAAAATAATCAGTCTAGGAAAGCATTGGTACTTTGTTGTTGCATCTTGTTCTTCTAATTTACTCATGTTTGGTCAAAATTATAGGGAGAAATTAGAGAAGTCACTTCTCCCATCATTTGTCAAAAGTTTGAATTCACTGAGAGACATTGTTTGGCTTAAAAAATAATTTTCTATATGTATTTACATTTTAAGTTTGTTTGTGTGTGTATGCCTGTATGTATGTTGATGGCAGGATAAATCAATAAAAAGTTAATTGTGCAGTCTTCCATAATTGTGGCTTGTTTGTCGCTCATAATACTGAGCAAATTATCAGTGTATCGGTATAGTTACAGTTGCTAAAAAAAGGAAAGAAAAATTGATACAGATGAAGTGGAAAATGGGTGTTCAGAATTTGGATAAATCCAGTAAACACAGGTTTTCATAATGCTAATGATACTTATTTCATATTTTCACACTTTTTAACACAAAGACAATATAAAACAAAGAACTTATAAAAAAAATGTTATTGATAAAATCAGGAATGACAACCATATTGGTTCATCTTGCCAAGCATTTTATGTACATGTGCACAGACATTACTTTCACAGACACTTTTACACATTGAGCAGTGCCATATCCTGAACATGCCAATAAAATCATTCTGATTCAACACATTGGTAAAATTCGTTGCTTTTTCAATTTCCGAATTTAAGTTTTTCCTTCTATAGCACTGTATGAGTAGGCCAAATTTCCTTCTATAGCACTATATGAGTAGGCCAACTTTCCTTCTATAGCACTGTATGAGTAGGCCAACTTTCCTTCTATAGCACTATATGAGTAGGCCAAATTTCCTTCTATAGCACTGTATGAGTAGGCCAAATTTCCTTCTATAGCACTGTATGAGTAGGCCAACTTTCCTTCTATAGCACTGTATGAGTAGGCCAACTTTCCTTCTATAGCACTGTATGAGTAGGCCAAATTTCCTTCTATAGCACTATGAGTAGGCCAACTTTCCTTCAATAGCACTGTATGAGTAGGCCATATTTCCTTTTATAGCACTGTATGAGTATGCCATATTTCCTTCTATAGCACTGTATGAGTAGGCCAAATTTCCTTCAATAGCACTGTATGAATAGGCCAACTTTCCTTCAATAGCACTGTATGAGTAGGCCAAATTTCCTTCTATAGCACTCTATGAGTAGGCCAAATTTCCTTCAATAGCACTGTATGAGTAGGCCATATTTCCTTCTATAGCACTGTATGAGTAGGCCAAATTTCCTTCTATAGCACTGTATGAATAGGCCAACTTTCCTTCTATAGCACTGTATGAGTAGGCCTAAGAGAAAAAGCTAACCAATGTGTTGGTGATATTTTGATAGTAAAAGTCATTGCTTTAGTGTGTTTTACATTGAAATCCCACCATAATTATTAATGCAAAAAATTGTACTATCAGATAATGAGAGAGAAGTTTCAAGTTATTTATATAAAAAAATTTCTCATATTTTGTGTGTGGACAAAATGTTAAACAACTGAGATGTTACCAAATTGGTAACCGCTTTGGTGTCCTAGTAGTCTGCCTCGGATCCAGGAGGTCATGGGTTCGATCTCCAGTCGTCATACAATTGTACTAACAGCTGCCTCGCTTGATGCTCAGCATTAAGGGGTTAATGTTAGGACTGGCTGGCCTGGTGTCAAAATAATGTGACTGAGTGGAACATCATTCTTACACGTCTGTGGCATGATGCCCTAGTGATAGACATCACTATTAACTTCCACACTGCAGACATCGTAGTGATATGACTGAAAAATTGTTAAAGCTATGTTAAAAATCATAATCACATCACCAAAATGGTAGGCTTTGGCGAATGTTGGTTGGTGAGAAGGTTTGGGGGAAGGTTCCCATAGGTCACTGGTTCTTATGGAGTCTTTCCAGCATTCTTCCTCCACCAGTTATACTGGCCATGATATATGGCCTATAATGTGCTCAAAATGGTGTTTAACCCACAACAACAACAACAACAATTGTGACTTCATTGTTATCTCCCCTTTTTAAATATAGTGCAGTGGTGGCGGCATTAAGTTATGTAGTTATAATGTGAAGAGGAAATGCATGGAAGCAGGTGGGATACTGGATTCTGGGAAACACTTTTTTATGCTTAAAAGAACAAAAAAGGGGTTTTGTAATATATCTGCAACCAGTGGTCAAGACTTTCAGCAATTCTTCAAAATTTTGTTTGAACAAAATGTATTTGAAAACTGGAGATATTTCATCCTGTTCCCTCACTAAAGCCTTTTAGTTGAAGATGCTCAAGATTTTGCATATCTTGTTAAAATACATTACCCAATCATAATAGACAGATTGTATTGAGAGTCCATATTATAGACAGATTATATTGAGAGTCCATATTATAGACAGATTGTATTGAGAACCCATATTATAGACAGATTGTATTGAGAGCCCATATTATCTAGTCCTGCTGAAGAGTAATGGGCTTCATAAAAGACAGTTATGTAGTTCTCCGAGAACTACAGGACTCTTTCGTCAAGCTCGTGACTTTTCAGCTGAAGCAAATATTATGCACTATTACCTTCTGACTCACTTGATGAAGCTCTCAGTGCACCAATAAAATTTAGGAAACCGGTGACATCTCATCATTATGTCAAGAAGCAACCAGCATATAAACTTGGAAAGGACTATGCTGACCATTCCAACTATTGTCCCATGTCACCATCAATCTGTATTTGCAAAACCATGGAAGGATCGATAAATGACAGACACCTTTTATCTCGAGTCCAATAATCTAGTATCAGACTTTCATGGAAGATTCAGATGCCAAAAAAACAAAGTTGATCATCAGGTCACACTTGAAGCATTTATTAAAGAAACTTTTCTATTCAATCAAGGTTTAAAGGGCTGTCCAGCTGTCTATACAGATTGTTTTAGAAGGAAATTTCTGAGTAATGGCATATAATATCCTTTATGAAAAACTATCATCAGGATACAGCTGTGCTTATTGTCAGTCAACCCTTTTAATATTAAAATTAGCAACATGACCCCAGGAACTTACTGTTCAGCAAATGTTGACAATTTGTTTATCTGCTATAGATCAAAAAGCATGCGTACAATAACTCTGCACTTGTTCTGCTTGCATAGATTTTATGATCTAAACTTCTGTCTTAATGGCTTTCATTTACCTGTTGTTTGTGAAGATATTTTTTTTTTACTTTTTGATACAGTAGTACATTAACTTTTAATAACATTAATATAGTCTGCTGCTATTTTTGCAGGTATAGTGGAATTAGTTGTTTCCCAGCATTGATGACACTTGCACTTTGTGTGCACAAGTGGTTCTTATTTTTGTGAACATTAATGGTGCAAACATACATTTGATAACCAGCCTTAAACTTGTATTTAGGACTATGCAGTTAAAACAACTCATTATGTCTCATGTCTTTAGAAACCCTTTGAGGACGGTCTACAAATTCTGAACAGGTTCGCCAAGGCATTTCTTAATGGTGATACGTTAAAAAAAAACAATGTTTTTGAAATATGAACACTACTTTAAATTCATTACTGATTGGCTTGTTGGTGATTCGCAACCAGAATGAACTTCTGTAGTCGTATCTGGATTGTGATATAGTTCCTAGTAAGCCAGGTTTCATGTTTCCATTAGGATTTTGAAAAGTTACTTTATATTTTTTTGTTGACCTTGTGTTTAGATTTTAAAATATTTCTCAGAATGTTCATTTTGATTTGACCTGCATGGAATACTTGCACTCTTTAACATTAGAAATATGCTACTTTCGCTGAGTTTAAACTTACTCTTCTTGCAATGAAAAAAGCCCTGTTCATGCCAGATGCACTATCTTTTCATTCTAGAAATTCCTAAAACATACACATTAAGTAGTCTGACCTACATCATCATGTCCCTATTTGGGGGAGGGTCAACATTATCTGTGTACCTGAACTAAGACAGTTTGCAGTTGATGGAATCCCAGGAGGGTAATGCATTGTTCAGGTTATTTTACCTGTGGGAAAATTTATTTCCACATTTATATTGCTCTTGACTTTAGGTGACCAGTTATTGACCGGGCATGTGTCTATAAATATTGACTATGATACTGGACATCAGTTGTCGGGGATCAAAAACATATGCAGAATGAAGTTTTTGGATCGAGATTGGATTGAAACACCACCACCTCCACATTACCTAAATAATCAGCTACATGGACAGAGCATTAATGCACACTACCTGCAAAAGGAGATCAGACTGACATCAACCAGCTATCATGAACACCTTGTGTATAAACCCCTGCAAGCACGGATTCTGATGTTTGAATAGTACCACGTTCTCAGGAGATGTCATTACAAAATGAGAAAGAAACCTAGGAGGGGCAATTAAAAAAAATTATATTCCATTATGCACCAATTAGGTACAGTTAAGTTGCTCCTCATTAAGAATCACAGGCTATCTATGTCCATATTTTATGTGGGTCTAATGTTCAGGTATCCCACCAAGGTTTGGAACAGGAGGATGATATTGTTTTGCTTTCATCGCAGATTCTCAGGAAGTTGCTGATGATCAGGAATAGAGGGGTTATGAAGCATCTCACGTGGTTGAAGAGAAGATATGGTCATTCAACAAGGCCATAGCATACCACATGTTTCAAAGATTCTTTTTAGATTTAAAATTAATTTTGGTTGTCAATGCGTAGATTAGATCTTCTTGATTATGCACTCGTATGTAGTCAGAAAACTTGTACAGAGAATGAAAAATGGATAAGAATTGGCTAGGCAAAATAAATACGATTAGTCCACCTTCTATGAAGACCTTTAGGGTCCATTCTCCCTCCTGTTCCGTAGCCCCCATCCTCTTTGATGCTGATAAAACATAAGGGGCAAGATGATGAAGACCACTGTCTTCTACATTATTCCCATAAAATGAGGGAAGGGCGTCCCTAGGGACACCAAACAGCTCTTACATTACACCCCTTTTTACTACAAGTAGGTTCTCGTTGAGCCATCTTCAGAAGCTTTGTTGAACATCGGTGGGTCCTTTTCTTTTTTCTTTAATTAAAGACAATTTGCATTTGTGATTCACAGAATTTTGTATTCCAGAATACTGATCCTTTTTCAGATGCATGTAATACTTTTGAGACAATTCGAGCATCAAGTTGCATTCTGCTTTCGGTTATTTCTGACTTCATAGTAGCAGAACTCAACAAAATATATCTCCACTCATGTTTTCCCAGTGCCAGATGAAAGGCCTTTGGCATTGGACTTTTGCAGCCTGAAATGGGATCGACTGTTCGCTTTATGCGTTTCCTTCCCTCAGGCCCATCCCACAGGTACTTCAGAAAGAGCATCCTCTTTGCCAATTATCCTGGTATCACCTATGTGACCTCAAAGTTCCTGGTTCAGCGATTTCCTCCACTTTGTGATCGACTAACCAATGGTATAATATCAATATGAGATTTTTTTTGCAACACAAAGGTAAAGTGTTACGTACTAGTCAAGCTATCCACCTTCATGCTTAGTTCATCTCAAGTAATCTGTATGCCAGGTTTCTGACTGCATTGTCCGTGCCATGGGACGTTCTACAACTAATGTCTATGATGCAAAGTGGTGAATATTGTGATTGGTGTACGAGCAAATATTTTTATTTAAAAAATAAAAAAACCTCTGCTCCTCCTCTCTTTGTGCAGATTTTCTACTCTTTTTTTTTCTTCAGGAGAGATCATGTTCAATTTACGTGATCAAGGTCATAGGATTGTCTTTCAAACATTCTTACATTCTCGAAAGGTCTGTCCAGAAACCCAGGACCACTTTGGCTATCAGGTTCGAGCTTCAGAGACCATTATCTTCCCCGTTGATGCCTATATTTAATCTGTGTTTTGTGGTTGTAAAGGACCGAATTTTTAGGTTGATCTTTGTTTTGTTATTGTTAATTGTGGTAGTTGTTTATGATTTGTAACGTAGCTTTAACAATGTTTCAGTCATATCGCTGCGTTGTCTGCAGTGTGGCAGTTTATAGTGATGTATAGCACTGGGGCATCATGCCGTAGACATGTAGCATTATGTCCCACCCAGTCACATTATCCTGACACCAGGCCGACCAGTCCTAACACTAACCTCTTAATGCTGAGCGTCAAGCGAGGCAGCTGTTAGTACCATTTTTGTAAGTCTTTGGTATGACTCGATTTGGGATCGAACCCACGACCTCCCGCATTTGAGGCAGACGCTCTAACCACTAGGCCACCGGAGTGGTTTTAATTGTTGTAGAACACATTTAGTAGAACAAGATTAACAAGATTTATGGGGAATGGCCGCATTTACATAGCCATAATGTAAGGATTGATTTAACCAAAGTCAGAAGTTATCGATATATAATTAAGGGCTTAGTTTGTTTAAACTGACCAAGAAGGGGTCAAAATCTGATCAGTATGGAAAACTATCATGTCTGAAAGTTACCAGAAATCAGTTAGATAATCAAGGTTTACAATACGAACTACATTGTTCGAGTGGGAAGTGTATTTCATTCCAATTGGTTACGCTGTGGAATGGGGCATGGTTTCATACGGAAAACTCTCAAGTTTAAATGTGCAAACAGAAAATTATAAAATTAGTCTACGCTTTTTCTACAAGAGGAAAGTACAAAGAAATTCTCCAAGCTGAATTTAAAAGAAATTCGCTCGTAGAACATCATCCAGGGAAAGTAATTGTGTTGGAAAATTGACAGACACGTTCTGGAAGTAATAGCTTTGAAAAACAAGGGCCGGGATAGCTCGAAGTTCTACGGTCTACAATCTACACTCTACGTAGTATGTCTTACTAACCCATAGTTGACACAAACTTGATAGGAGTTGAAAGGACGGGGCACCTGTAAATTTGGAAAAGATAGTCAAAGTTAAGGAGACCTGGACTTACCAGCACAAGGCAGTCAAAGGGAAAAGTTACGGTGGAATCCGGACTCAATCAAGACGATCAGGTTACAAAAACTGTACAAGGCAATGACTTCGATATATTCAATGTGAATTAAGGATTTATATTCTATCACGTAACAGATTGGCTATTGGTACGATTATTTCTTCTATTCGAAAATTCGTGCAAGAAGTTAAGGCAAAAGAAAGCAGTGTATGTTTCTAACGTATATTATTATTATTACTTTTGTTATGAACTATATTTTTAGAGATTTTGATTAAATTTTGTCGTTATTTATTTGTTTTATTCTGTTCTATATAAATGCTCAGTTCTATTGATATTTACTCGTCCCTGGCAAATTACACCGTCGGCGATCACCTCTAGAAAACGGTTACCAAACAGATAACACCCACCCCAACAAAGCTGGGAGGGATGTACCACCACCTCAGCGGGTATTGTCAATACAATCTGATTAATGTTTGAGTGAGGCTTACGCTTGAAACATGTTTCTTCTAGCTGTAGCATTAGACAAGAAGCGATCAACATGTTTTATCAACAGATGAGTGATATGATGATTCATTGGGAATTAAGACTAGTTCCCAGGATTATGTAAACCCGCTTTTTTTCCAAAGCACTGCATCCATTAGTTCTTCAAACCCTGATAAAGATCCAAGTCGCAGTTGCATCTGCGACAAGGACAATCAAGATAGACTCGTTCGCCCAGTTCTGTTTAGCAGTTGGTAAAGTAGAAGAATGGTAGAAAAAGTTGATGTTTCTCCCCTTAAGTGACTGCGTTGATATTTCAGCATCCACCATCTCTAGATGGAAATTTGCTCAATCTTCTTGGTCTCTTCCTGAGAGACCTCACACACACACACACACACACACACACACACACACACACACACACGCGCGCGCGCGCGCGAAAACCTCAACAAAAACCAATGAAGTTAAGGCTATTGCTACTTGTGGTTGTTTCAGTCAATCATCTTTATAGGATTTGATAACGGCTGCCTTTTGGTCATTGCACACGACCTTCTCATTTTACTTTCATTCCTTATCAAACTTTACAAAAGTAAGCTTAGCAATTGTGACAGGCAAGTCTTTCATAATTTTACTCCCCCAAAAACTTATTTTAAAAAAAAAACAACAACAAAAAAAACAACGAAAGTTTAATAAACATGGAAGTACTTGATCACGTGATTTTCGAGCATGTTCTAGAATATAAGGAATTTCGAAATAGATTTTTTCAGAACATCAGCATAAAAACAGTCAGAATTTTCGTAGTGGTCATTGCACTGCTGCACTTTCAAGGGGACATCTTCACTGGGCGAAAAGGTAAGTGAAATGTTACGATTTTTTTATTGCTTAGATGAAATTTCATACCCTATCATTATCATACTTTTTTGATGATCTTTTTCCATACCTACTGATCCTAATGGGTATGATATCCGTAAGTATACTGTGAATAGTACGAAACTCGCTTATTAAAGCATCCATAAGTCAGATCGTATCCGATAAGTATTTTTTTGTAGGTACAACTAGTCATTCTTCAAGCACCAACGCCAGATATGATTAATAAAAACGGATTAAATTATGCTCCACTTGAAATTATACCAGAGCCGGTCATCAACAACGATAAATATGATGTTATCCTGAGTATTTTGTTAAAGTATTTGTAAAATTTTTTTCACAAACCAAAGGTTTTTTTTAAGATAATATTTTAATATTGTCTTAACGCGTCAACATCTTGTTTTGGAATTTCTTTACCGGCGTTGATGTTTCTCTTGCAACAGCTTTAAAAAAATAAATTGAATCTCTCGACTTGCGACTAAATAAAAATGCGTACAAAACGACTAGTATCACATACAAAAAATACTTATCAGGTACGATCTGACGTACAGGGTATAAAATATTATATGGATGATTAAATACGCGAGTTTCGTACTATTGACAGTATACAGACGAATATTCTACCAATGAGGGTCAGTATGTATGAAAAAGATTATCAAAAATAAAAATATGATAATAATAGGGTATGACATTTCATCTAAGCAATAAACTAATATTTGTAAAATTTTACTTCACTTTTTCGCCCTGTGAAATTCTGGAAAATCCATTTGGAAATTCCTTATATTCTAGAAAATTACTGATTGAGTCCTATGGTAATTCCCTGTCTTCTGCCTGATCATAGAGCATTCTAGAAAATGACGTGATAAAGTACGATAGAATACCCTATCTTTTGCCCGATCATGGAACATTCCAGAAAATCCATTGGAAATTCTCTCAGTAGTAGTGAAAAGACTAGTTATAGCGCAGAGAGCTCCAAAATAATAATAATAATAATAAATTCCAAACAAGTGCAGTCGAATAAATTGTTATATCAGATATTCTCAAAGAATGATTTTATGTGTTTTAGTCACCAGTACGATAGTAATAATGAGGTGGTTGACTGTGACCGTTGTCGAATATATTGTCATATGTGATATTTCACAAAGATGTTATGTTTTAGTCACCATGAAAAGTGATCATGGGGTGTTGACGAGGTGGTCCATCTGTACTTGTTTATGGGTGCTTTAGGGGTCTCTGTGCCACAATCAGCTTTTGCCTACTACTTTATTATTATTATTATTATTATTATTATTATTATTATTATTATTATTATTATTATTATTATTATTATTATTATTGTTGTTGTTGATGATGATGATGATGATGATGATGATGATGATATTTGTAATAAATCTTTTTTCGCCATTATGGTTTATTTAACTTAAATATTGAGTTTTTGTTAAATGAATGTTGTATTTACAAAACTCCTGAGTAATTTAGTAGAATGTTTGATTCATTACTACCCTTTTGGGGGATGTGTTTTCAAATGTGTCTCAATAAATGTGCGTGTATAATGATTCGCCGAGAACTGCTTCGCACTAAAAGTGCTCATGAAAACGTAGATAACTATCATCTTTGGAAAAGTTAAGAAAAATTTCCTGGTTTTGTCTTGTTATGCGATGCACCCAACTCGCAACATTGCAGGCTCTTTCAATGTTAACAGTTAGTCGCTCTCGTCGGAAGAAATAAATATGTTCCAAATGTACAACTCTTGAGCGTAGTCTTGTTCAGCAAGATTCTTGTGTGACTTGTTTAAATCGTCACTGTGCGAGATTCTGGTACAAATGGAGTTTTTCTTGTAACGCTAGAACGAGATTTCCATACATTTTAAGTGATTTTATTGGCTAATGGAATATGGTGATGACTTAATCTTAGGAAATTACGGTGATACGTCTCATTTCACACAGGCTTTTGACGTTCGTCTAATGTAGCAAGAAAATGGAAGAATGTCAGCTTTGGGGGGAACACACACACACACACACACACACACACACACACACACACACACACATTACAAATTATATCTTGCCTTAAAGAATGAATGTTAATCATCCATCTGACAATGGCATGACTGTAAAGACTGTAGTTGCAATGTAATCCAGAAAAATCGTTGTAAATCCAACGTCACAAAAATTAGTGAGACTCCATTTTCAAAATCAATGTCGCTTTTCTGACACGAAATAGATACGCCTTCTTGCTACTGTCGATATGAAAATGGACACCTTACTGTATGGCTAATCTAAAAACACTACATTGCTCTTTGCTATATTGAAAGTTTTTTTCAAGTCAAGCCAGGTTCAATTGTATAAGAATAATAAGTGTTACTTGCCCATTTATGTATGTTTTAAGCTCATCGAAGAAATACTTAATTCCTTCAGTAATCTGTTGCCTCAATTGAAAGCCTTGAGAATAAACTGTTTGGCATACATTCTATAGTCACCGAGATCTTTTCTATTGCTGATTTTGTACACTGTCCGAGATAACATCAGCCAGGTTTTTTAGTGCACAGTATCAGATACCATATAAGCTCATTGTCGGAAAATAAGATCATGCTAAATGTGTTTTGGGCTCCGTATACATGATTATCTCTATCATTTCTGTACCTGTCATTACCGATTGGGCGATTGATTTATATGAAGTCGTATCGTATTGGAAACAGTTCTAGTTCTAGAATCCACCACATTTAAATTAAACCACTTTGGCGACTATAATGTTAAATCCGAAATCTTAAAAAAGAGCATATGTGTACAGTGACCAATGGTCTGTTATTATCTGAAAGTCAATAGGTGTTCTACATTAATTATTATTCACCCCAAACTGTATACCTGCGCCAGAGCTCAACATTATCTCAATTTTTTACTCATGATATCGTGTAAATCCTGTTTGACAAAAATTGATGAAGGAAATAGCAAATCTTCGTATGTTGTAAAAATGTTACAGTCATTTAACTAGAAAAGATCATAGTTTCCATATGATAGAACTGTCTTTTACCAGCATTCTTACCAATATGTTAACCTCTACATTTTTTGCATCTCTATTTACTTTAATGTCAAACCACACAAGCACACGCGCAGTTGCATGATTCCAACATGATGTTTAGTCTGAACATTGGTAATTAACTCGCTGATGTTTCTACTGCTTGCTAGGAGTTCTATATCGATTGTGCGTCGATGTCTGCACTATGTATGTTCTCAACAAAGCCAGGAAGACTTTCGCGCTCATAGATGTAGACCTATTTGGATATGATAACATTGGAGCCTTTCGTAGCCGAAAGCGAGAGTTTGCTGAGCATCAATAATGAAACATGTAAGCAACATGAACACTAACACTTAACACAATTATAATTAAACACACAACTTATATAAATACCATCTGGATTATCTTAACTAGGTACAATGCGAAAATCGTACAGCATTTATATCCATGAATTAGTTTAGTTTTATTCTGCTAGTTTATGTTTGTTCTTATAACTTATAGCTTTAGTTTTCAATTTATCTATTTACCTCCAAATGGTATATCCTATCCTCCCATGTCCTTTTTCAAGCGTGTTGGGAATTCCTCTAGTTTTAGTCTATTTCGACGTTAACTCTGACAATGGCGCTACATAACTCTGTCAATGGTAATGCATAAAGTGATTTTTAAAATATCTGTTTAAGGTTTAAATGAATTTGTTGCTATTTAAAACATTTGTTTCAGATCAATTAAATCCTATTTTAATCCTACTCACCTTATCTTTTTCATTGATGCTATATTACATCACATCGATACAATTAGAACTTTTCTCGATCAACATAATCGCTTGTATATGGTTTAAATTTCTCTACCTAGGCTGTAATTTGTTACAGAACTCTTTAACATCTTGAATCAACTTGATTATCTCATTTAAATCAGTTATTGTGTGATTTTCATTAATATAAATCGTGTTGTCATTCAGATTAATTTTGTTTTAACCTCACTGTCTTTTCGGGTATCACCTTTGAATCATTCTTTATGTGTAACTCTGACAGCTTTATTAGTGTTGGCTGTAAAGCTGTGTGCTAAAGTCAGTCGTGATATTTGTAATATTTTGATCGTATTTTGAATTTCTTTATTCAAGTCTGTATGTAACTGTTAAATCAGGGATTTTTCAGATCTATTTATCACTGCTCTGGTGGCCTAGTGGTTAGAGCGTCCGCCTCGGATGCGAGAGGTCGTAGTTTGATCCCCATACCAAAGACTACAAATATGGTACTAACAGCTGCCTCGCTTGACGCTCAGTATTAAGAGGTTAGTGTTAGGACTGGTCAGCCTGATGACAGGATAATGTGACTAGGTGGGACATCATGCTACATGTCCTCCGCATGATGCCACAGTGCTTGACATTACTATAAAGTGCCACACTACAGACATTGTAGTGATATGACTGAAACATTGTTAAAGCTACGTTAAAACTCTCTCTCTCTCTCTCTCTCTCTCTCTCTCTCTCTCTCTCTCTCTCTCTCTCTCTCTCTCTCTCTCTCTCTCTCTCTCTCTCTCTCTCTCTCTCTCTCTCTCTCTCTCTCTCTCTCTCTCTCTCTCTCTCTCTCTCTCTCTCTCTCTTATACACATACACACTTTCGATCTAATATAATTTTCTACATGTCACTTTCAAATGCATATATTTGACTGTTTATCTTCTATTCGATTGGTTGTAAATATTATCTAGCGTCAGATAAATATATGCATTTTCTGTTACACTTACTGATCGTGGGACTTGAATAGCCGAAGATAAAAAAAAAACATCAGCCCAATTTATGGTTTCCTTCTGAGTACAATACTTCCTTATTCTACACGGTAGAGTTTTGTTTAATCTTTGGACTTCTAATTACATCTTTGTATGAGTTGGTTAAAAAGCAGTCGATATTTTCTTTGTCCAGGCATTTCTTGACGCTTTTGCTGTTCCCCTTCTCTACCTGTTATCTTTTCAGGCGTTATCTCTTGAAACTTGTATATGAAAACGTTGTGGATGTCATGTTAATTTTTGTTTCTCAGAGCCCCTGCATACTTTGAAACGAACTTTATCACTGGCAAGATGTATTTGTATCCATCACTGTGTTTTATTAGTTTTTATATCAACATCTTTTAACTGCAACATTTATGTTGAACGAAATATATTCCTCGCTGCTTGTTACCTCCTGATTTCGATCAGTTCTCGCTAATTCTTTAATGAACAGATGTCTGAACAAGTTATAAAATAACAATAGTATGAATTTTAAATGTTTGACATTTTAGTTGCAGTCGTTTTGAGCAGAACATGCAATTGTCCTGTTAATTTAGACTAACTTACAGGGTGGAAGTGAAACACATTGCATAGTTTATCAATAATAATCTGTTCCCTGTCCTTATGCAATTAAGATTTCCCGAGTACTGTGTAAAGGTTGCCTCCACTGTGAGGTTTTGGTTGTGGGGGATTGGGGGTGGGGTGCTTCCAATATTTTATTTAAATTATTGTAGAAGTCTCATCCAGGCTCGATTTTGGTTGTAAGTTGATTTAGTGAAAGTTAAATGTACATCTTTGAGCCCCCACTATGCAGTGCCGACGGTTAAATGATTAGAGATACAAAAGGATGAAGTTCAATAATAACAATTTAATAACAGTTCAATGGTCAATAATTCGAATTTCCCATATACAGTTCTTCTGCTCGCCCCTTTGATTCCTAGTGTGAGAGATTTTCACCTGTTCTTATGTTCTACTAATCTGTTTATTCTTCTCTATATCCTAATTCACTCTCTTCTTCCCTGACTCCCTCCAAGTTCATCCTCCTCCTCTACTTTTCTCCTCCTCCACCTTTTATCCCTCTTCTCTATGTCGACTACACTTTGTCGGCTTTGACTGTACTGCCATTCTCACTTCCGTCTCCCTCATAGAGAATCGGGACTACTAATTTGCACCGAAAGTTCTATCCCCGAAAAGCTTCATGTGAAACCACAAGAATGGTACAATATTTTCCTCAGCGCTCACATCTAACACCACACACAACCTGTCATCAGATAATAGCTATAAAATTTCACCGGTAACGCATTCATTCACACCGAAATACGCATACATTCTTGTATGGTAAAACTCAACATAATAAACACATCATAATAAAAGCACGGTATCAATTACTCCTATACATACTATAATAAATTGATTCACATCAGTACATACTCATAATCCCATTACTGATAATATCACAATAATCATCTCTTACATTACAACTCATACAAAATATACAAATATTCAAATACTCATGTTCTGATATGTTCCTACATATATCGTAATTAATCTTACATATTTCAATCATTTTCGCAAACTCCAATTCACACATGCGTAAACTCAGAACATAACGCTTTACTAAATGCACTGGTTACTACGACGTAACCTATAGCAAATTACAATAATAATTCTGACGAGCTAACAATCTACATAATTCTCTACGTAAACTCAAATCCATGTCTCAAATGACGCATATACATGAAACACTACAGGGTAATTCTACATACTAAAACAATCCCCATAATTAAGTATACATACTACAAATAATTACAATGATGACGCTGTAATGTTTTGCAAAATGTGAGCAACTAACTTACTGACCTCTTCGAAGCTTTTCCTTCTCTTACAATTCTGATCCTACGATTTCCGCCAAATTACGAGTGGTCTTATAATATATCTTATAATTCCAATCTAAGTTTTAATCCCACCCGTTATCTTAATTCCGATTGGATGTCGCTATCGACTGATCCAATCAAATTTAGCGACAATGTCTTATCGCTGTCTGTCCACGTGGCGGACTTTCTTTGATCTCTGAACCAATGTTTAACGACTGGGTGTGAATACTACAAGCCTGGCAATTTGCATAAGAAATTGACACTGCCGGTGGCGATGTTTACAAATCAAACGCGGTAATAATACCCAAGTTTATACATTTTCTGATAACCTGGAATGGACAATCGTGACACATTGTTACATCATATGAAATATTTGACGGGTGTCAGAGAAACGCATTCCTTGGTGCATATTTTGTAAACCACGTTGGTCAACATTGGCGTCAAAAAATAAAGGTAACTTTTTTCCTGGCAAAGGTTACGGAGTGAGTTGTATAATTTATTTTTACGTTTAGGCAAAAGGTTTTGTTTAAAAAAAAGGAAAAACTAATGTATTTGCAAGGAAAATTTGTTCCATGGCTTTTTGTAAACCACTTTATAAAACGTGTCTGCAAGATACATTATGAAAACTTACATGTAAATACTCTCGAAAAATGCACTGATACCACAGTTAAACCTGCTTTAACAGGCGCCTTTTTATTCCTTAAACAATCATTTATCATCATTTTATCATGTCCCATAAATCAGTTTGAGAAAGTAACCCGAAACGAGCAGCCACCTTCCGTAAGAAATCAAATTATTCACTTCCTTGAGGTGGATGTTTAGACAGGTTTAGTACAGTCATACAATTTACTTAAGTATTTTTTTACCTTTAAAATCGAAAATCAGAGTTGATTATGTAATAAAATAAAGTTTATTCACTGACATTATTTTCGTCACTCTCTATCACAAAATTACAACAAAAAAAAACAACATAATAATGGAGGGAAATGTTTATGATTGTTTTAAGATGTAAAACAGAATAGTTAAACAGTGTATATTGCTTTCAGACGCAACACAATTGCAGCTAACTTCAGCCTGTGATCTGGGTAGTATGCAATTTGTGCCTCGATAAACAACTGGCTTGTATTTATGGTGAAATAAATTTGTGATACATACAAACCCATGATGGAGTGTGTCTAGCTATTTTATGTAAATGTTTGCTGTATAATCTATTACATCATTAGTTTTGCAGTAAATGACAAAACAAACTTTAAAGTTAATCTCCAATTCACTGAATGTGCCTGCTATTGGTCTGATAGATATCGTCTTGCTTTCTTTATAATATAGTCGTTTGGGGATTGATTAATTGTTCGGGTGTATAAGAAGGCCTTTATTGCAGACGTAATTTTGTCCATTTATTGTTTTGTTTGATCTGGAAGATAACAATCTAGAGTGATCAATATTGCCTATGTTGTGATAGCTTCTTTATACTTGTCCTTTGAAACCATTAGCATACCAGTCTGTTCTTTCATTATCGTCGTTTATATATATATATATATATATATATATATATATATATATATATATATATATATACATACATACATACATACATACATACATACATACATACATACATACATACATACATACATACATATATATACATACATACATACATACATACATACATACATACATATATATATATATATATATATATATATATATATATATATATATATATATATATATATATATATATATATATATATATATATATATATATATATATATATATATATATATATATATATATATATATATATATATATATATATATGTGTGTGTGTGTGTGTGTGTGTATCTCCTTATATTTTAATGGTCGCTATTTATTGGTAACGTTTTGGTGTTTTAATTTGACTCACCGGCGTAGAAGAAGCATTTATTGTTATGGTTTTGCAAGTTTATGCATATTTTTTTTTTGTTTGACGCTAATTGGGTAATTTGATTTATGACCCTGAGCCGTTCATCCTTTTGATGTTCTTATCAAAGCAGGTATTCCTGTCAAACATCCACGTCGTGGAATAGTGATCGTTTGTTCAAAGAGCAGAGTTCTTAAAAAAGAGCACTGAACACTGCATCTATTCCGAAATGAGTTGAATTTTTGTCTCTCCGTGCATCATTTTAAGTCAGTTGTTTAAACCTGACCATGAAAGTTGAATGATTAGGCCTACTGGATACAAGCGCTAGTGTTTGCTGGTGAAAATATATATTTTTTTAATGCAAGGTTCAGCTTGACTGAAGAACCAGCAGATCTCTCTCTCTCTCTCTCTCTCTCTCTCTCTCTCTCTCTCTCTCTCTCTCTCTCTCTCTCTCTCTCTCTCTCTCTCGTAATGTCTTCATCCTTGTGTTACTTCCCGCATCCTTCTAACCTTTTCACATTTCCTTTGCTTGATAGAATTTGTGTTTGTTGACCCACATTCATCATATGTTAAATATTATTTCAAAGTATTTGAGGTAAAATCTTTAAATATTTGTCTGCTGCAATTTCTGGCTGAATTTTTAACGTTTGCATATTCGGCATTTGATTTCCTAGAAGTTTTAACGTTTGCATATTCGGCATTTGATTTCCTAAAATTTTTAACGTTTGCATATTCGGCATTTGATTTCCTAGAATTTTTAACGTTTGCATTTTCGGCATTTGATTTCCTAGAATTTTTAACGTTTGCATATTCGGCATTTGATTTCCTAGAATTTTTAACGTTTGCATATTCGGCATTTGATTTCCTAGAATTTTCGATTTCCATAAATTCTTTCCTGGGCTTTTTATTACTGATGTATTATGATATTTCTTTGCTAGAATTTATCGATTGTTGATTTTTTTTAATTAGTATTTTCCATATCTGAACAGCAGAAATTTAATAAAAAATTCAGTAGTTATCAGTAATAATTTATTATATTTTCTTGAACTAATTTTCCATTGCTTAAGACTATTTTAAATGTCTACATTGCTAAATTTCAATATATACTTTAAAGATTTCACAAAAATTAATACGTCAATCTGCTGTGTATTATCGACTTAAAATGCAGTCTCAGCGAATATATTATACATTGGACTTAAAGTTTGGACTCGTACAATGGATTGTACATTGGACTTAAAATGTGCATTCTTGCAATGGATTGTACATTGGACTTAAAATGTGGATTCGTGCAATGGATTGTACATTGGACTTAAAATGTGGACTCGTACAATCGATTGTACATTGGACTTAAAAGTTGTCAATTGTTGATTCGTAGTTTCCATATATGAACAGTAACTATACAAGTGTTACTGCAGCTTATACTTTTTATAGCACAAAAAGATACAAGGATGAACACATTACATCAGAGAGAGAGAGAGAGAGAGAGAGAGAGAGAGAGAGAGAGAGAGAGAGAGAGAGAGAGACTCCTTGCTAGGAACTGTTCATTGTGTAAATTTGAAGTTCTCTCTTAAAATTAACAAATGAAAGATTATGTTATAAAATAAAGTTACCTTAGGGTTTAATGGTACTTCATTATTTTGCATTTAGCCTTGAAAACGGTGATTTGTTTGATATTCTGCCACTAGAAAAATTAAAATACCCTCTCTCTCTCTCTCTCTCTCTCTCTCTCTCTCTCTCTCTCTCTCTCTCTCTCTCTCTCTCTCTCTCTCGTAATGTCTTCATCCTTGTGTTACTTCCCGCATCCTTCTAACCCTTTCACATTTCCTTTGCTTGATAGAATTTGTGTTTGTTGACCCACATTCATCATATGTTAAATATTATTTCAAAGTATTTGAGGTAAAATCTTTGAATATTTGTCTGCTGCAATTTCTGGCTGAATTTTTAACATTTGCATATTCGGCATTTGATTTCCTAGAAGTTTTAACGTTTGCATATTCGGCATTTGATTTCCTAGAATTTTTAACGTTTGCATATTCGGCATTTGATTTCCTAAAATGTTTAACGTTTACATATTCGGCATTTGATTTTTTTAAAATTTTTAACGTTTGCATATTCGGCATTTGATTTCCTAGAATTTTTAACGTTTGCATATTCGGCATTTGATTTCCTAGAATTTTTAACGTTTGCATATTCGGCATTTGATTTCCTAGAATTTTTAACGTTTGCATATTCGGCATTTGATTTCCTAGAATTTTTAACGTTTGCATATTCGGCATTTGATTTCCTAGAATTTTCGATTTCCATAGATTCTTTCCTGGGCTTTTTATTACTGATGTAGTATGATATTTCTTTGCTAGAATTTATCGATTGTTGATTTTTTTTAATTAGTATTTTCCATATCTGAACAGCAGAAATTTAATAAAAAATTCAGTAGTTATCAGTAATAATTTATTATATTTTCTTGAACTAATTTTCCATTGCTTAAGACTATTTTAAATGTCTACATTGCTAAATTTCAATATATACTTTAAAGATTTCACAAAAATTAATACGTCAATCTGCTGTGTATTATCGACTTAAAATGCAGTCTCAGCGAATATATTGTACATTGGACTTAAAGTTTGGACTCGTACAATGGATTGTACATTGGACTTAAAATGTGGATTCGTGCAATGGATTTACATTGGACTAAAAATGTGGACTCGTACAATGGATTGTACATTGGACTTAAAATGTGGATTCGTGCAATGGATTGTACATTGGACTTAAAATGTGGATTCGTGCAATGGATTGTACATTGGACTTAAAATGTGGACTCGTACAATGGATTGTACATTGGACTTAAAAGTTGTCGATTGTTGATTCGTAGTTTCCATATATGAACAGTAACATAAAAAAATCGATCTAACATTTTGTTGAACAAAAGACGCATACTATACAAGTGGTACTGCAGCTTATACTTTTTATAGCACAAAAAGATACAAGGATGAACACATCAGAGAGAGAGAGAGAGAGAGAGAGAGAGAGAGAGAGAGAGAGAGAGAGAGAGAGAGAGAGAGAGAGAGAGAGACTCCTTGCTAGGAACTGTTCATTGTGTAAATTTGAAGTTCTCTCTTAAAATTAACAAATGAAAGATTATGTTATAAAATAAAGTTACCTTAGGGTTTAATGGTACTTCATTATTTTGCATTTAGCCTCGAAAACGGTGATTTGTTTGATATTCTGCCACTAGAAAAATTAAAATACCCCCCCTCTGTCTCTCTCTCTCTCTCTCTCTCTCTCTCTCTCTCTCTCTCTCTCTCTCTCTCTCTCTCTCTCTCTCTCTCTCTCTCTCTCTCTCTCTCGTAATGTCTTCATCCTTGTGTTACTTCCCGCATCCTTCTAACCCTTTCACATTTCCTTTGCTTGATAGAATTTGTGTTTGTTGACCCACATTCATCATATGTTAAATATTATTTCAAAGTATTTGAGGTAAAATCTTTGAATATTTGTCTGCTGCAATTTCGGGCTGAATTTTTAACGTTTGCATATTCGGCATTTGATTTCCTAGAAGTTTTAACGTTTGCATATTCGGCATTTGATTTCCTAGAATTTTTAACGTTTGCATATTCGGCATTTGATTTCCTAGAATTTTTAACGTTTGCATTTTCGGCATTTGATTTCCTAGAATTTTCGATTTCCATAAATTCTTTCCTGGGCTTTTTATTACTGATGTATTATGATATTTCTTTGCTAGAATTTATCAATTGTTGATTTTTTTTAATTAGTATTTTCCATATCTGAACAGCAGAAATTTAATAAAAAATTCAGTAGTTATCAGTAATAATTTATTATATTTTCTTGAACTAATTTTCCATTGCTTAAGACTATTTTAAATTTCTACATTGCTAAATTTCAATATATACTTTAAAGATTTCACAAAAATTAATACGTCAATCTGCTGTGAGCACAACTAAAATTGTATCAGAAGGCTGACTGGATGAATAATGAATGAAACAATTAGATTTTCTCTTCCAAACAATTACTTGCTTGATTGATATAAGACCATTCCCATTGATTTATAACAGTTGGTTTCATTGGCTCAGTGTTGACCTATTTTTACTTATGCACATTCATGAGAAAAAAAGGAACTCTTGCTGTGAGTAACCTGAGTGAAAAGAGTATGTAGGAAATGTTGCTAACAACTTGCGATGATGCACCACTCTGGTGACCTAAGTGGTTAGTGTGTCCACTTTGCCAAGTCATGCCAAAGACTTTTTAAAAAAAAAGGGGGGGGGCGAGTGGCTGAGTGGTCTAAAGCGATCTTCATTACGGATCACTGCCATCTCACCTCTGCATGGGTTTGAGTCTAAGATTAGGCGAATGTGGATATGTGAGAAAGCTTGCCAGTAGCTTCTCGTGGGTCGGTGGTTCTTTCCGTGGATTTCCCAATTTCTTCCTCCACCATTAATACTGGCTGTCATATATAGCCTATCAAGTGCTGAAAAATGGTGTTAAGCCCCAGAACAACAACTTTTAAAAAAATGGTTGCTAGCATCTGCCTCACTTGGTGCTTAGAATTAAGAAGTTAGTTTTATGACTGGTCAGTCGGGTGTCAGGATAATATGACTTATTATATTTTCTTGAACTAATTTTCCATTGCTTAAGACTATTTTAAATGTCTACATTGCTAAATTTCAATATATACTTTAAAGATTTCACAAAAATTAATACGTCAATCTGCTGTGTATTATCGACTTAAAATGCAGTCTCAGCGAATATATTATACATTGGACTTAAAGTGTGGACTCGTACAATGGATTGTACATTGGACTTAAAATGTGGATTCGTGCAATGGATTTACATTGGACTAAAAATGTGGACTCGTACAATGGATTGTACATTGGACTTAAAATGTGGATTCGTGCAATGGATTGTACATTGGACTTAAAATGTGGATTCGTGCAATGGATTGTACATTGGACTTAAAATGTGGACTCGTACAATGGATTGTACATTGGACTTAAAAGTTGTCGATTGTTGATTCGTAGTTTCCATATATGAACAGTAACATAAAAAAATCGATATAACATTTTGTTGAACAAAAGACGCATACTATACAAGTGGTACTGCAGCTTATACTTTTTATAGCACAAAAAGATACAAGGATGAACACATCAGAGAGAGAGAGAGAGAGAGAGAGAGAGAGAGAGAGAGAGAGAGAGAGAGAGAGAGAGAGAGAGAGAGAGAGAGAGAGAGAGAGAGACTCCTTGCTAGGAACTGTTCATTGTGTAAATTTGAAAATTTGAAGTTCTCTCTTAAAATTAACAAATGAAAGATTATGTTATAAAATAAAGTTACCTTAGGGTTTAATGGTACTTCATTATTTTGCATTTAGCCTCGAAAACGGTGATTTGTTTGATATTCTGCCACTAGAAAAATTAAAATACCCCCCTCTCTCTCTCTCTCTCTCTCTCTCTCTCTCTCTCTCTCTCTCTCTCTCTCTCTCTCTCTCTCTCTCTCTCTCTCTCTCTCTTAATGTCTTCATCCTTGTGTTACTTCCCGCATCCTTCTAACCCTTTCACATTTCCTTTGCTTGATAGAATTTGTGTTTGTTGACCCACATTCATCATATGTTAAATATTATTTCAAAGTATTTGAGGTAAAATCTTTGAATATTTGTCTGCTGCAATTTCGGGCTGAATTTTTAACGTTTGCATATTCGGCATTTGATTTCCTAGAAGTTTTAACGTTTGCATATTCGGCATTTGATTTCCTAGAATTTTTAACGTTTGCATATTCGGCATTTGATTTCCTAGAATTTTTAACGTTTGCATTTTCGGCATTTGATTTCCTAGAATTTTCGATTTCCATAAATTCTTTCCTGGGCTTTTTATTACTGATGTATTATGATATTTCTTTGCTAGAATTTATCAATTGTTGATTTTTTTAATTAGTATTTTCCATATCTGAACAGCAGAAATTTAATAAAAAATTCAGTAGTTATCAGTAATAATTTATTATATTTTCTTGAACTAATTTTCCATTGCTTAAGAGTATTTTAAATTTCTACATTGCTAAATTTCAATATATACTTTAAAGATTTCACAAAAATTAATACGTCAATCTGCTGTGTATTTTCGACTTAAAATGCAGTCTCAGCGAATATATTGTACATTGGACTTAAAGTTTGGACTCGTACAATGGATTGTACATTGGACTTAAAATGTGGATTCGTGCAATGGATTGTACATTGGACTTAAAATGTGGACTCGTACAATGGATTGTACATTGGACTTAAAAGTTGTCGATTGTTGATTCGTAGTTTCCATATATGAACAGTAACATAAAAAAATCGATAAAACATTTTGTTGAACAAAAGACACATACTATACAAGTGGTACTGCAGCTTATACTTTTTATAGCACAAAAAGATACAAGGATGAACACATTACATCAGAGAGAGAGAGAGAGAGAGAGAGAGAGAGAGAGAGAGAGAGAGAGAGAGAGAGAGAGAGAGAGAGAGAGACTCCTTGCTAGGAACTGTTCATTGTGTAAATTTGAAGTTCTCTCTTAAAATTAACAAATGAAAGATTATGTTATAAAATAAAGTTACCTTAGGGTTTAATGGTACTTCATTATTTTGCATTTAACCTCGAAAACGGTGATTTGTTTGATATTCTGCCACTAGAAAAATTAAAATCTCTCTCTCTCTCTCTCTCTCTCTCTCTCTCTCTCTCTCTCTCTCTCTCTCTCTCTCTCTCTCTCTCTCTCTCTCTCTCTACACATTTTGGTCATTATATCATCTATTTTGGTCTAAACAGCACGGCAGTAGTATACATCGTAATCAATTCCAACTGCTAGTAACAAGAAGACTATTCCAACTGCTAGTAATAAGAAGACTATTCAGACTATTCAAACTGCTAGTAATAAAAAGACTATTCCAACTGCTAGAAATAAGAAGACAATTCCAACTATTAGTAATAAGAAGATAATTCCAACTGCTAGTAATAAGAAGACTACTCCAACTGCTAGTAATAAGAAGACAATTCCAAATGCTAGTAATAAGAAGACTATTCCAACTGCTAGTAATAAGAAGACTATTCAAACTGCTAGTAATAAAAAGACTATTCCAACTGCTAGAAATAAGAAGACAATTCCAACTGTTAGTAATAAGAAGATAATTCCAACTGCTAGTAATAAGAAGACTATTCCAACTGCTAGCAATAAGAAGACTATTCCAACTGCTTGTAATAAGAAGACTATTCCAACTGCTAGTAATAAGAAGACAATTCCAACTGCTAGTAATAAGAAGACTATTCCAACTGAAAGTAATAAGACGACAATTCCAACTGCTAGTAATAAGAAGACTATTCCAACTGCTAGTAATAAGACGACAATTCCAACCGCTAGTAATAAGACGAAAATTCCAACTGCTAGTAATAAGAAGACTATTCCAACTGCTAGTAATAAGAAGACTAATCCAACTGCTAGTAATAAGAAGACTATTCCAACTGCTAGTAATAAGAAGACTATTCCAACTGCTAGTAATAAGAAGACTATTCCAACTGCTAGTAATAAGAAGACTATTCCAAATGAAAGTAATAAGACGACAATTCCAACTGCTAGTAATAAGAAGACTATTCCAACTGCTAGTAATAAGAAGACTATTCCAATTGCTAGTAATAAGACGACAATTCCAACTGCTAGTAATAAGACGAAAATTCCAACTGCTAGTAATAAGAAGACTATTCCAACTGAAAGTAATAAGACGACAATTCCAACTGCTAGTAATAAGAAGACTATTCCAACTGCTAGTAATAAGAAGACAATTCCAACTGCTAGTAATAAGACGAAAATTCGAACTGCTAGTAATAAGAAGACTATTCCAACTGCTAGTAATAAGAAGACAATTCCAACTGCTAGAAATAAGAAGACAATTCCAACTGCTAGTAATAAGAAGACTATTCCAACTGCTAGTAATAAGAAGACTATTCCAACTGCTAGTAATAAGACGACAATTCCAACTGCTAGTAATAAGAAGACTATTCCAACTGCTAGTAATAAGAAGACTATTCCAACTGCAAGTAATAGGAAGACAATTCCAATTGCTAGTAATAAGAAGACTATTCCAACTGCTAGTAATAAGAAGACTATTCCAACTGCTAGTAATAAGAAGATTATTCCAACTGCTAGTAATAAGAAGACTATTCCAACTGCTAGCAATAAGAGGACTATTCCAACTGAAAGCAATAAGAAGACAATTCCAACTGCTAGTAATAAGAAGACTATTACAACTGCTAGTAATAAGAAGACAATTCCAACTGCTAGTAATAAGAAGACTATTCCAACTGAAAGTAATAAGACGACAATTCCAACTGCTAGTAATAAGAGGACAATTCCAACTGCTAGTAATAAGAAGACTATTCCAACTGCTAGTGATAAGAAGACTATTTCAACTGAAAGTAATAAGACGACAATTCCAACTGCTAGTAATAAGAAGACTATTACAACTGCTAGTAATAAGAAGACTATTCCAACTGCTAGCAATAAGAAGACTATTCCAACTGAAAGCAATAAGACGACAATTCCAATTGCTAGTAATAAGAAGACTATACAACTGCTAGTAATAAGAAGACTATTCCAACTGCTAGTAATAAGAAGACTATTCCAACTGAAAGTAATAAGACGACAATTCCAACTGCTAGTAAAAAGAAGACTATTCCAACTGCTAGTAATAAGAAGACAATTCCAACTGCTAGTAATAAGAAGACTATTCCAATTGCTAGTAATAAGAAGATAATTCCAACTGCTAGTAATAAGAAGACAATTCCAACTGCTAGTAATAAGAAGACTATTCCAATTGCTAGTAATAAGAAGATAATTCCAACTGCTAGTAATAAGAAGACTATTCCAACTGCTAGTAATAAGAAGACAATTCCAACTGCTAGCAATAAGAAGACTATTCAAACTCCTAGTAATAAGAAGACTATTCCAACTGCTAGTAATAAGAACATAATTCAAACTGCTAGTAATAAGAAGACTATTCCAACTGCTAGTAATAAGAAGATAATTCCAACTGCTAGTAATAAGAAGACAATTCCAACTGCTAGTAATAAGAAGAGTATTCCAACTGCTAGTAATAAGAAGAGTATTCCAACTGCTAGTAATAAGACGACTATTCCAACTGCTAGTAATAAGGTGATAATTCCAACTGCTAGTAATAAGAAGACTATTCCAACTGCTAGTAATAAGAAGACTATTCCAACTGCTAGTAATAAGAAGACAATTCCAACTGCTAGTAATAAGAAGAGTATTCCAACTGCTAGTAATAAGAAGAGTATTCCAACTGCTAGTAATAAGACGACTATTCCAACTGCTAGTAATAAGGTGATAATTCCAACTGCTAGTAATAAGAAGACTATTCCAACTGCTAGTAATAAGAAGACTATTCCAACTGCTAGTAATAAGAAGACAATTCCAACTGCTAGTAATAAGAAGACTATTCCAACTGCTAGTAATAAGAAGAGTATTCCAACTGCTAGTAATAAGAAGACTATTATGGTAGTTGCTAATAGATTAAAGTATTTAATACATGGACACTAGAGCATACAAGATACATGATGTTAGTTTGGAAAACTTAACCAAATAATTTACCTAGTCTAAAACATTCATTTTAATTATGTATAAAGGTGATGTTGAGTACCCGCAATATCAGTGACGAATTAAAGTATGTAATGATGAGCCCTGTGGTGTGAGCACGTTCTGGCCATGTTCTTCAGAGCCTTTACATGGCGAAATAACACGCGCACACACTCGTACACACACGCACGCATGCACAAACAGATGCAACCTATCACCTCTTTGGCAAATGCGCTACCAAACCATTTCAACCTATTACGTATGGATCAGCAAAATGACATACTGAAGGTTTCACTAGATTATGTTTATTTTTCTTGTTTTCTTCTATCTATATTTTCATGTATTGATCCGTACACGCATTCTGCAGCAACTTTATATTTTTTCCAGTTTTATTCTTTGCCATATGTGTGACAAGAAAAGAAAGAAACAACAAAATGTAGAGGCATTAATTCCAGCTAGACCATATTCACGGAAGAGCATCGACCCTCAAAAACTCAAAAAATGTCTTATTATTCTTTTTCGAACGATTCATCACATCTTACAGAACACCAACCTATATCGCGCTTAGTACCTGGGTTACAACTTCTTTTGTTATTGACATTGATACATATCGGCGTATATAAGAACAACAGTTTGCAAATAGGATAATATGGCATTTTAATTCACATAGCGCACCTACTTAATCAATCAGATGGAACAGTAATAGATATGTATTAATCCTCTGCGATTTGTAGGCGAATCGGGCGACTCGTCACGTCATAGAGAAGACCTATCTATCATGTACATAGAACATGTATTTTGGCGTATATACGTCGCCATTTACTTAATATGAAAATATGATCTTTTAATTTGCATAGCACACCGACTGAATCAACTGTTAGTAGTAGTTAAATGTGCTTACTAACTGACTGCACCCTACTTATGTCGTAGAACAACGAGATCTCAATTTACATGACTTGGACCATCTGTACTAGTTTCTTCTTATCAATAATGATGACAGGGTTCGTTTAAAAAAGGGTTGTGTGGGTTCAGTCACCCTAATACAATCCATTTTTCGAATATATATATATATATATATATATATATATATATATATATATATATATATATATATATATATATATATATATATATATATATATATATATATATATATAAAGAATACAAATCATAAGGCGAATAACAACCCTTTCAAGCGTACTGGATCCACCAAGGGATCACGTGTGTCAGGGATTAATTAAAATAGATGCAATAAACTGACGACGAACAGTACGAAACTAGTAACTAACTAGCCTAAGCGCTTTCGACTCTTAATGAGTCTTTTTCAAAGGCAAATACAAAACATATATACGATAAACAAATAAACACAAAAACGTTGTGTTTGTAAACCACTACATGGCTGTCTTCACATGTGCTAAAACTATAAATACAACCAGCTTGTATAACATCTAGTCTGGTTTGATTTTGATGATCATCATTCTGGTCATCTTCACTAGCCAATGTTCCGATATGATAATCCTAGATAGAGTCATCACAACGGAACCTTGGATTGCGACGATGTATTCTGGAAAGTGGATACACCGCTGTATACATGAAAGATAATTATTTTTTAAAATTTTGTCTCTTCGGACATACTGAGACTGAATATTGGAAAAGTTTCGATCGATCGATCTTCGAGAGAGAGAGAGAGAGAGAGAGAGAGAGAGAGAGAGAGAGAGAGAGAGAGAGAGAGAGAGAGAGAGAGAGAGAGAGAGAGAGAGAGAGAGAGAGAGAGAGAACTTGTCCCGACCACACATGGCCCATATCTAATTTCACTCGGCCCAAAACAATAGCCCTCTCGATACAAATGTCCGTTCCACCCGGTCCAAGGGAAAATCCATCCGGCTCCAAAGTCGGATTCGTTTAGTCTAGGTTTACTGACTGATCTGACTGGCTTCCACGTAGTGGACACTCAGTATTTAATACTTGACCCACGTATAATAATAATAATAATAATAATAATAATAATAATAATAATAATAATAATAATAATAATAATAATAATAATGTTACAGCGCTTGCCTTTTCTACTCACAGAACAGAATAGACAATACAATTCCAGTATTTGTTATAAGGAATTCGGGTTTTTTTGTGCACGAGGTTGGTAAATAGAGATAAATACATTTCTCTTTCTTTCTTACAACCTGTAAATACAATATAAATACATTTACTACAACTATAAATAACAATACCGTTATCAGTGAATAATTGTTCTGCATGTATACATAGATTCAGTTTACAGTACATTCAATACGAATGACTTACTACCCTATATATTGATTACTTATCAATCTAGATAGATAGTGGACCAAATAAATCAAACACAAAACAGTGTGTAGAGCAAAAGTACAGAGCATACAGACAAACAGACAGACAAGCGTATGGATAGAGTGATAGGCTCAGAAAAGAATATGCAGGTTGATAACCTGTTAAAGTTACTACAATACATCAACATACATTTCAGAGAAGTATATATAGTACATGTAAACAAAACTGTTACATTAACTATATTATGAATCAATTTATTTTATTAAACTTCAACAACTCCGGTGGCCTAGCGGTTAGAGCGTCCGTCTCAAATGCGGGAGGTCGTGGTTTCGATCCCCGGTCGAGTCATACCAAAGACTTACAAAATTGGTACTAACAGCTTCCTCGATTGACGCTCAGAATTAAGAGGTTAGTATTAGGACTATTTGGCCTGGTGTCAGAATAATGTGACTGGGTGGGTCATGATGCTACATGTCTGCGGCATGATGACCCAGTGCTAGACATCACACTAAACTGCCACACTGCAGACATCGTAGCGAGTAAAGTCTCCATTAGACCGTATCCCACTAGAGCCCCAAAAATATTTTAGTCCCATTAAAGCTAATCCTAATGTAGCTGTTGCTTCTGTAGCAGTCACTTGTCCACGTCGTGCTTGTTGTACTTTTTGCTTAAGTAATGCCTGAGATTGAGCAAGTTTTTTTTTAGATCTTCTATATTTTGTCTGTATCTTGCTCGTTTGTCTATTATTATTATTATTATTATTATTATTATTATTATTATTATTATTATTATTATTATTATTATTATTATTATTATTATTATTATTATAAATTTTATAAAATTGAAACCCTTTACTGCAAGTAAGTGTTAACACAACAGCGAAATATTTTTGTTGGATCATGTGAAAGTTTATCAAATAAGAAAAAGTCGTATTTATCTTTTGTAGCATTACGGTAAAGTTGTTTGCGCCCGAATGGGATTAGTCATAAGGAGATGACAACCAATTTCAGCGCCTCACTGAGCTGCGCTCATGTGGGATGCGCTCTAGTGTGACCATATCTTCGTAGCGATATGACTGAAAAATTGTTAAAGCTACGTAAAAATTTATAAACACCACACCACCACACCACTTTATTATAAGGGTCAAGTCACATTTTCCCTGAAGTAAAATAATCATCAGGCACTTTTCTTTTGATACCCTTCAGCCTGCCCCAGCGTATTAGCTGGTTTGGACTTTAAGGTAACACCCTGATGTTCCGAAATAAATGTGTTTTGGTGTGTGTTTCCCGTGCCCTCCCATAAGTGCTACAATTTATTATATGTTAAAATAATAAATAGTAAATATAATTTGTTTTTGGTTACTCTTTTTTCTCTCTCTCTCAAATTCTCGAGTTTTATTATCCCCCTTCCCAAAGCTTGGTGAGGTTATACTCCCTTTCCCTTTGTCTGATCTGGCAGTGTGCCTGGGTTTTCTCCTCTCCTGTTTGGAATTTAGGATAGCACTACTCCCCCCACCTAGGAACTATTAAGTCTCAGGGTTGGTTTCATCTCCTTGGATCCCAATCTAGTAGTATTCTTAAGTGACTTTGCCGAGTTTTTTCCGAAATCAGTGCTATTTTGGTGAGTGATTCTGTTGTGTAGTTCCCCTTTTGTTGTTCGGACAGTTCTAACTAGATCAAATTGATTATAGATGTTTTCCTTATCTAATCCTAATTGGATAAATAGAATTTGGAATATTTGTTTTAAAACAAACAAAAAAATAATTTTAAATATTGCAATAAATAAGGTGTCTAAGTGTTTTGTATTTGTGTTTTGTGCGTGTGTGTTTTGCGTTTCGTTATAATGTGCTCCAGTTGTTCTGCATGCCTTAGCATACTGTTGTCTAATTATGTGTTAGGGTTCAACCAGCACCCTTGAGAAGCTTCAATGGAATGGCCACTACTAATATGCTGTTAATGCTATGTTGTTTATACAGACAAGAAGCAATCAGAAAATTACTTACCACTTGTCGTACAAAAGAACAACTCAGCATGAACAACAGTGTAGCTTTATTGCTCAGAGTGAACAAGTACTTCTGGTTCAAGATTGCCTAAATGGATAAGGAATCGGTTAGGATTTCCACTATAAAATAAAAAGAACAAGGAAAGAAAAAATGAAGGGTCTGGTTTTCAAAATATACAAAGTAGTGTTGTTTAACATGCGGAAATGTTCCTACAAGGCAGTCTAAACTTTGAACCAAAATATCTTAGGAACTGTTGTTTTGAGTTTGCTCAAAGTTTGAACTTGCCTTTCTTCGATATATGTAATACGGCTGCAGCATTTCAAATTGTGTTAAGCATTCGAATTTTTGGATGCGAGTTAGAGTGGGCGGGGCTCAGAGTAAAATTACACATTATTTGGGGCAGATTGAACTCGTTGGGACCTGGAGTGATTGGACTAAGTTCAGACTGGGCAGAGTAGACTGTGAACCCTTTGATAGTGTACACAGCATCGAACCAATAGAAATCGCTGTATCATAACATCTCGCACCTGCTTGCTACAACTTCCGGCTGTGTAAATCAGCGAAGCAAATTTGCCTTAGTGAAAGATTTGGGTACACATAAAAATGACCGACTTTGTCTGGAATGTCAAGAATGGGGATTTGACTCAAGTAAAAAAGGATATTGAACAGGTTTGTTATACTTCAAGTAATACCTATAAACATGAACCTTTTGGTGGATGCTAGTCACTCCCACCATGACTCACATCCGAAGGACTTCGGCTCCTGGCTAAATGCACGAAAACAAAAAAATGGATATTTGCAACCGGTTCAGGAATACTGAAATCAAATCTATTTACAAAACTTAAATCTATTACCAACAAAGTTTGATATCATTCGCTTGTGATAAAAATCAGATAATGAATGATACGTGTATAACCTTTTTCAGTGCTTTGCTCATATGGTACGATTTATTTCAGTTAATTTGTCACCCATTCTATGTTGTTTTCATTTTCTTACATTAATACGTCTTTGTGGATTTTTTATATACGTATTTTTTTGAAAAACAAAAATTGAAACCTTACATTAGCAGAAGGAGTTTCATTACTATCATTATAACCTTATTTCATATTCGCACACTCCCCTTTCTTTTGTGTGTACTCCCTTACCAATTTTAAAAGCGAAAAGCATCAATAATTTAAATACAAATGCACAGAACTTTTGTCATTTCATTCATCAGTTTATAGTTATTAACCAGATTGTTACTCGTTGGTCCCTACTTGTGTCAACTTAATTTGCTGGCATTTCAAACCAGATGGAAACATGTAAACAGCCAGACAGACTGCTCACTGCCCTTTTCTGGTTTCTAGAACAGTCCACTTCTTTAAAAACTGTCATTTTCATCCATCATTTGCAGTGTCTAGTTTTATTATTTGTAAACAAAATTGAGACCTCTTGTATACTTGTGTTGAAAGAGATGTAACTCCAAAATTGATGGAATTACGGAGATAATCAGTGATGGTGAACAACATCACATCTGATGCTTGAGAACATAGACTTGCCCATGCAAATATGTTGACTGTTACTAAAGAAACTGGTGGTTGATTGAAAATGCCAATAACTTGATAGTGTTTGGGACACCCTGGTGAGAGGTTAAAAATTATTAATTCATGAATGAAATGACTAAACTTTGTGCATTTGTTTTATCTATGGTGCTCTTTGTTAAAATATGTTAAGACAAATAGGAAGGTGTGCAAATGTTACAGATCTGTTTCTTTGACCATTGAAGAGTTTTCTGTTATATTTGCATATTTTTTTTATAAATATATTGCTTTTTTTTAAACGTTGACTTTTTTATTAGTGAAAATAACTTTGTTAGCAGATGTTTAACGAAACTGCGTGACCTTAGCAATTAGATCTGGGACACCTGTTTGGTTCCATGTGAAATCGACCTAATTAAATATTTGTATGGTTGAAGTGAATATCATAATTTCTTTTTATTTGATGTAGACTTTTTTTTTTGTCTGAATCTATTGCTATATGGGTTTCAAAACAAAATATATTTTTTAATGCTTTGTACATTTTAATATTTTCTCACTTTTTTCACTTTTACTATTGGAAAAACAAAATAATGAAAAATGAAGCCTTGTTGGTTGTCTGTATTGCCTGATCCTTATGAGACCCAGAATGTGTGTTCTTCTTTCATTGTTGTTGAAGTCATCAATATCCTCATTAGATTAGATTCCATATTCATGCTTCATTTTCTGGTCTTATTTCCAAGAACAAAAAAATTCCAAAAACTATACTATTAGGAAATACTAGCAACTTAACTATCATACATTATTGCCAGCAGTTCCTTATAAAAGAGTTCGCAGAGTCATTTTGTTTGATAAAAATTAAGCTCTACGATATAACAGCAGTCCTACTGATACTGATATGAGGTTATGTTCTGTTGACCTTTCAGTTCTCCAATTAAATTACAATGTTCACATTTATGAAAGTGGTAGTGTTTTTTGGAACATGTCATTTTGAAAGATGATTCTCCCTAACACAAAGTGAAAATGTAATTTTTAATGATTTCTTTCTCTATTACAAAGTGTAATACTTAATCTTATAAGTTAAAAAACTAAATGGATTGGAAATTCCAAATGTTTGACAAAACAATAACCTTTATCTATATTTTAGATGAACTTATTATAAGTAGATAAGAATTTTAATCAGATTATCATTTTTATCATGATCCACTGTAGATATGTGTATGTATTGCTGATTTGTTCATCATGTAAGGTTGGTTTTTATTGCAGTATATTGTGAACATTAATGAAAATGAATGTAGAATTAGGTAAATGACATGCCATTGTGATCCAGAGGCCAGTGTTGCAACATTGAAAATAGGTGTATTTGTCTCCTTGTGCCCAGTATGTGTGTGTGTGTTTGTGTGCACGCACGCACACATGCACGAATGATAGTTTCCAGGACATTACACAATGACACATCTCACACCCTTGTGGCATTATCCAGGGTCTGTTGTATGCATGAGCAATCATCTTATGGCTCAAAGTGATTTGTTAAGCAGATTTGTTTGTGTTCATGAGAAATAAAGAAAATTAACTTGGGAGGGGAAGATTAATTTTTTATTTATTTGTTTAGGCCAGGAAAACCTTCTGAATAGACATGATACAGCCAGATGGAATCACCTGTACTGTTGTAGCATGGCCACCTGCAAAATATGCTGTGCTGTCTTTTTAGAGATGGCTGACTGATAAAACATTTTCTCATTTATCATGAATATGCACAAACTTGCTTAACATGCTGTGAGCACAAGTAAAATTGTATCAGAAGGCTGACTGGATGAATAATGAGTGAAACAATTAGATTTTCTCTTCCAAACAATTACTTGCTTGATTGATATAAGACCATTTCCATTGATTTATAACAGTTGGTTTCATTGGCTCAGTGTTGACCTATTTTTACTTATGCACATTCATGAGAAAAAAAGGAACTCTTGCTGTGAGTAACCTGAGTGAAAAGAGTATGTAGGAAATGTTGCTAACAACTTGCGATAATGCACCACTCTGGTGACCTAAGTGGTTAGTGTGTCCACTTTGCCAAGTCATGCCAAAGACTTTTTTTTAAAAAAAAAGGGGGGGGGCGAGTGGCTGAGTGGTCTAAAGCAATCTTCATTACGGATCACTGCCATCTCACCTCTGCATGGGTTTGAGTCTAAGATTAGGCGAATGTGGATATGTGAGAAAGCTTGCCAGTAGCTTCTCGTGTGTCGGTGGTTCTTTCCGTGGATTTCCCAATTTCTTCCTCCACCATTAATACTGGCTGTCATATATAGCCTATCAAGTGCTGAAAAATGGTGTTAAGCCCCAGAACAACAACAACTTTAAAAAAAATGGTTGCTAGCATCTGCCTCACTTGGTGCTTAGAATTAAGAAGTTAGTTTTATGACTGGTCAGTCGGGTGTCAGGATAATATGACTAGGTGGAACATGATGTTACATGTCTGTGGCATGATGCCTCAGGGCTAGACATCACTGTAAACTGTCACACTGCAGGCATTGTAGTGATCTGACTAAAATTGGTAAAGCTATGTTAAAAATTTAAAACACACACACGCTTTACCTATATGTCAGGTCATTGTGACCTTGTCAGCCATTGTAATATCCTCCCAGACTGTCTGAAAGACAAAAAAAGATGGGAATTTTGTTGGCCTGCTCTTTTGTGCTTCTATCAGTAATAAAGTATATTTCTGCCTACACTTTTTAAGATACAGATCTGAAACTTTGGGATATGGAAACAGATGTGTGTGTAGATGTGCACCAATCTGATGTAAAATCTAATCTCCACTCTCCTGGGTGAAGATCTGAAAGCAACCACTTAAGGGTCATGTTCTGGTGACCTTTGAGTTAGCCAATGGAAATGCAACTTTCAGAAACTTGAAAGTGAATCAGATTGATAGATACACACTGCTGCTCTTCAGCTATACGGCTCAGTCTCTTAAAGACAAAGGTACCATATAGGACTTCTCATTAACTGATAAAATTAGTGATTATGGTATTAACGTAGGTCACCAGAACATGACCTCTAGGTGGTTATTGTCAGATCTTCATATAGGACAGTGGAGATCTGATTTTATTCTGATTGGATGAGTACAGCAGTTTTATAAATTTAATATGACCCTTGAGGGTGAAGCTAGGAAGAAAATGAAGAAGAAAATCTCAATTTTTTAGCATTGTAGATGAACTTCTGAAAAATGACATATGTCAGAGCAGGGATATAAAATGTATGATGGGCTCTATGATTATTAGCTATATTGGTCACAGACCAGAAGAGCCTATGAGAGGGTCTGTTGTCTATTTCCATAAAATCGCTGATTGATTATCGCCATTTTAAGATCCCTACTTTGAGGATTGTCATAAAACTTTGTCTATATTCATCCCAGTCTAGTTTGTCCTAAATGAAAAATGTACTGCTTAGACAGCCAATATGACTACAATAATAGCCATCTTGAAAATGTTATCCTTTTGAATGGATAGTTATGTGATTTTCGCTGAAAGATTTTTTTTTTATGGTGTCTTAAATGAAAATGGTTCCAAATGTCATATAGTATAGCTACCATAGCAGTCATCTTTTCATTGTTAACCCTCCTGAATGGAAAGTTATATAAACATGCAGTTTTTAGTTGAAAACTTCTTGCAATGTCTAATTTGTCTTGAATGAAAATGGTTCATTACAGAGATTTGGTATGGCCATCACAGTGGCCATCTTGAACATCCTGTTGTTGCTACTCCCCCTAGAAGGATAGAGATATCAATATGAGAATTTATAAAGATTTCTTGTGATGTCAAGTTGGTCCTAAATGAAAATGGTTCTGATCTGATATTCGAGAGCTATCTTGAAAATCTTGTTATGGATTCTCCATTATGAACAGAAAGTTACATCAGTATGGGTTTTTCCCACAAGACTGCTTATGATATCTATCTAGTTCTCCCCTGTTATTACGCAGTAGACGGTGGTCCGTAACTGTCGGCCGTATTATGTACCGAACAGTGGTATAGCAAAAATTATAAAAAATGTTGCTTGTTCTTGTATTTTTGGGGTGGGTGGGGTAATTAAAAAATTTGATTTTATTTGGGGTAGGTGGGGTAATCAAAACATTTAATTTTATCTGATAACACTTTTTAAGATAAATAAAAATACACTAAATTACAGACTGTTTTCTTTCAAAACATATTGTCATACATATGATAGATCAATCATGAGTAACATTAAAAACAATAGTATAAAGTATATAATAGTATCGTTTTAATAAATATATTTGCTGATTGTAATTTTTATCTTCAGCTGCATCAAGTATAAAGTGTTTACAAATATTGATCACTTAAAAATTATTTAAGATTGCTTATGTGGCCAATGAAGCCTGATGTTAAAAGTTTCATTCACTTTTAATCAGGAGCTCACAATCACATGTTTACCACTTCTACACCCTTTTTACAATTAAATAGATTAATAGCAAGTGCACTGAGTAATGTAATTTTTTACATCAATAAAGTCCTTTTTTCAGTTCACAATAATAAGTTTCATATAATCATTATTGAGTGAGCAACATAACATTATATATCCCCCCCCCCCCCGAGTGGTCTAAAGCACTGTCCGTTACGGATCACTGCCATCTCACCTGTCTGGGTTCAAGTCTAGGATTCTGCTAATGTGGATATGTGAGAAAGCTTGCCAGTAGCTTCTCGTGGATCGGTGGTTCTTTCGGGTGATTTCCTGGTTTCTTCCTCCACCATTAATACTGGCCGACATGAATAGCCTATCGTGTGCTGAAAAATGGCGTTAAGCCCAACAACAACAACAACAACATGCAGCATGTTTTTAGCAATTCTAGAAGATGGGATAATAAAAAAAGACAAACTTAAATGTATGCAGTCCATTTAAAATCCACTGATGTCCAAACTAGATACATAATTTCAAAAAACACTATTCCAAATAGAATAAACAATATTCACTCGTGTGATGAGGCATTTCCTACTGGAAGTATTTAAAGATTTTAGATCGTTTGAAACCAGATCATTCTTGTATTTTTTTTTGTTGCCTTCTTTTTTTTAAAGCAAAGTCATTGTTATTCTCAGCTGCATAATTTTCAAGGGCTCAGTGTCCTGGCTTTCTGTCCAAATCAGTCTTTTGTCAAATGCAAATGTGGCTTTGAAAATAGCATGGGTTGATTCTGGCTGGTTCTCCTGATCACTGTCATTACATCCAGTTTATCGGAATGTAATTTTTTATGTTCTTTTTTTTATTTTTGTGCCTTGGAACAATGTCAGCATTAGTCCTCATCAGTTTTGATTCTGTGCTGAACATTGTCAAGTAAGTTCAGATGTCCCTGTAGATCACTTAAAAGCACAATCCTGTTCATAATATGGGTGTTAATTTTCTTTGATGTCTCTATTGTAAGATTAAACATCTTAACAGCATTTTAATTCGTTCATAAATACAGACAAAACTAAACTGATTTTTTAAAATCTGATTTCACTAGTAATAGACCTTGTTGTTGTTGGCCTTAATGACATTTTTCAGCACAAGATACACTTTATATATTTGTCAGTATTAATGGTGTAGTAAGAAACCAGGAAATCCCTGGAAAGAACCACCGACCCATGAGAAGTTATTGGCAAGCTTTCTCACATATCCACATTCGCAAAACCTAGAATCCAACCTTGTATCCTTTTATTTTGCCCAAGGAGCAACTAATGCTTCCCTTGGTCAAAACTTAAAATCTGTTGAGATCCCCACCCAATAACCATTTACAAGTTTGAAGAATATCAGGATATGCAGAAATACCAAGTTTACTTGCAGCAGGTGGCCTGTCCCTGCTCAGACTTGGAATCTGCTCAGATTAATTCATGTGACATGATAGGGATCACTTTTTCATAGTTCCCTCAGTGGGAATTATAGTCAGGATTTACTGTATTATATTACTTGGTCACATTTTAAAATGACCGTTACAAATATTAAACACTTTGTAATGTATTTTGCTTCTGTTTTATTCTTTGGGAAGTAGTCCTTGAAATAAAAAATTAAAGAAGGATACTCATAAATATTAAAATCCCAAATTTCTAATGAAAATTCCAGATTCTTTGAAGACTTCCATGTTTGATCTCGTGAATCATTAAAGATATGGAATTTCTACAGGGAAAAAAATGTGGAGTTGGTGACATTCAATTTTATGAGTTTCATTTCTAAAATATCTTTCTTTTCCTTTTCAGGGCTGTGATGTTAATGCGATGTTTGAAGGAAGATACCCTATACATTACGCAGCTGATTATGGGCAAACAGAAGTGATTAGGTGTTTGATTGACCATGGTGCTCAGATTGACGTGTGTAACTGCTTACTTTCACAGTCTTTTTTTTTTGAAGCAGTTACTTGAAATTATATTTAAACTAATGATATAATAAGTGTTTGAATCAAAAAGTTTTTTGGGGAGTAAGGGGAGGGAGCTATATTACCATATTAAAGTTATTGGAAGTCTCGACACTGAAGAGTTTCTGCTTCCAAAACTTCCATATGTGGTCTTTGACTTATAGTTTTCAAAAATCTTTTGGGTGTACAGTTTTCTATGTAAGGATGTTTGCAGAAATGTTGCCCAGAATGTCCTTTTTTTACAATTAGTAATAAGAACTCTGTGCTTGTTAAGTGGATCTTAAAATCCCCACCATAAGGTGCAGCATAATACATTTTGAGGTACTTCATTCATCTGTTCTCATGTTCCTGTCTGCTAAATAACTAGATTTATCTGATATCTACCAATACCATACTTTGTAATTGATTGCATTTGGGGTGAAGATGACATTTTGATTTTGGGGTCAAAATGTTAGAGGTCAAGGTTATTGAATGAAAGAAGACATGGTTTCTGCATGTTTTAGTTCAATATGACAGACATGGACTAAAATTTGTGAATTACTATGCACTTGGAATAATTTAGAAGCCATTGTTGATTAAAAAGGTTCAAAGTCACTGCCTAAAAAATTTTAAAATGGTTTATTCACATTTCGGTTCATGACATTTTTCTTTTAGCAAAGTTGTACGTGTAGATGGCTTACACTTTGGATAACAAAGACTATTGATTTAGGAATCAAAAGGTCAAAGGTCAAGATCACTAACATGAGGGAAAATAAAGGAAAATGATTTTTACTTACTTTAGTTTTAGACCATTTACTATTACCAGAGTTTTTGGAGGGCTTGTACTTAGGGTAAGTTAGAAAATTATATTTTAGGGCCAAGGTCATGGTAATAATAAAATAATATGGTTTTGCATTATGTTTAGTTAAAAGACCATATACTTTTGTCAGAAGGATCAAGATCAGTAATTAGGTCATTGGACAGACTGTCATGATAACTGGTACATAATACACTGTTAGCTAGCCAGTATCACATAGATGTATAATGTACTGTTTAATCTATTTGTATTTTCTTAATTTATAATGTGTACAAGAGTGTTATGTATCTGACACATCATTTAGAACTAAATGTCAGTGAAATTATACTTATTTTTTATTGATTAGCATGATTTTTCTTTGATTTATTTATTGTAAGAAAGTTTTTCCTAACATTTTAACACTGTTATGAATATATATGAAGTTGATGTTCTTCCATAACAAAACATCCTGTGGTTTTAGACCCTGCTCTTCTGTCACATAATGCAGGGTAGATCAGGTTCTATTTTGTTTAATTAATTATAAATAATTACATCCAGACTTGCCATAACATTTTGTGACTGAAGATCTGAGTAAGTCAGATTGCTTACTCAGCATACAAATGAATATACATGGTACATCATGAAATTGTGTACACTTTGATTTTTGGTACATATTGGTGAATTGAATAAATTTCTTACATTTAGTATAAATTATAACGCCATTTTATTAGAATATTTCAGAAGTGATAATGCTTGGCACATGTAAATGTTCACAAGATTATGTCAGACATTGGTTCCACCAACCAGAAAAAAACTTATCAGTTAGGTTAAAATATAATTCATTTCGATGGGTAAATATGAACCAAATGATATGAAGTATGTGTTATATATTACAGGTGAAAGATAAACATGGAATTACACCAATATTAGCAGCAGTTTGGGAGGGACATACAGAAAGTGTCAAACTGTTACTTGAAAAGGTTGGTACAACTGTTTTAATTCACATGTTCAAGTTTATTACAAGGCTAAACTTAGTGTTATATTACAAGGCTAGACTTTCAGTATTTATTACAAGGCTAGACTTTTTGTTTATTACAAGACCAGACTTAGTGTTTATTACAAGGCCAGACTTAGTGTTTATTACAAGGCTAGACTTGCAGTATTTATTACAAGGCCAGACTTAGTGTTTATTACAAGGCCAGACTTAGTGTTTATTACAAGGCCAGACTTAGTGTTTATTACAAGGCCAGACTTAGTATTTATTACAAGGCTAGACTTAGTGTTTATTACAAGGCCAGACTTAATGTTTATTACAAGGCCAGACTTAGTATTTATTACAAGGCTAGACTTAGTGTTTATTACAAGGCCAGACTTGCAGTATTTATTACAAGGCTAGGCTTAGTGTTTATTACAAGGCAGACTTGCAGTATTTATTACAAGGCCAGACTTAGTATTTATTACAAGGCCATACTTAGTGTTTATTACAAGGCCAGACTTAGTGTTTATTACAAGGCCAGACTTAGTATTTAGTACAAAGCCAGACTTAGTGTTTATTACAAGGCCAGACTTAGTATTTAGTGCAAAGCCAGACTTATTGTTTATTACAAGGCTAGACTTAGTGTTTATTACAAGGCCAGACTTAGAATGTTTATTACAAGGCCAGACTTAAGTGTTTATTACAAGGCTAGACTTATAGTGTTTATTACAAGGCCAGACTTACAGTGTTTATTACAAGGCCAGACTTGAGTGTTTATTACAAGCCCAGACTTAGTGTTTATTACAAGGCCAGACTTAGTGTTTATTACAATGCCAGACTTAGTGTTTTTTACAAGGCTAGACTTAGTGTTTATTACAAGGCCATACTTAGTGTTTATTACAAAGCCAGATGAACTTATGGTATGATGAAGCATCTGTGGTGCAATTGTCAGCAATTGCTATTTTAAACTTTGGAGAAAAGCCCCTGTAGCAGTTCGGACTAATTCTGGCATTGTAGCATGAATGGCTTTCAAAATTATTTGTGCAAATGATTCCAATCGGCCAACTAAAATAGTAAAAACTCATTTGGCAATTTCTTCACAATAATCTCTCAATGGTGTTTAGAAAGATTGACAGCAGACATCCTGGTTGGAAGGCTGTTGGAGTTTGTGCTGATGTAGCTAATCCATTTTCAGATATGGCTATTGTTGATAACAATAGAATACTCTTTAAATTACTTTTCCAAAACTGTGGAAAGAATTTGACCAAACAAGGCAGAAAGTATCCTGGTGTGAAAACCTGTAAAGTTTATACAGAATATCCTTATCTGACAGAAAACATCCTAGCACAGGAGGATTTTATGAAAAAATTGAAATACCTTAAAATGAATTATCAAAATAAAAATAAAAAACAGCAGGGTACAATTTGACAAAATCTGCCTGAATCTTGGCATAAAGGTGGTCAAGCTTGTGCATTGATTTCAAAGACTTCTTCCAAGCTGTTGAACAAAATATGACCATATTTGACAGAAAATATGCGGACATAAAAACCTTTCAAATTTGTATAAATGATGCCAATCTGCCATCAAATATGGCCACTGTTACTAAGGTAGACAATTTTTGAAGTTCTTTTTCTCTTCTGCTAGTGCTAGCCCATCAGCAAGACAAAAATCACCTCACAAAAATCCATTAAAGTTGATAGAGTTGTCTTTATACATGTGTAGATATGACTTTAATGCTTTTTCAGCAAGCTTTGCTGTTTTATTATTCTTTTATTGTTCTAACTTTGACTTTTTTAACAACCATGTAATAAGAATTCATGCACACAGTTGACTGGAAAATTAAATTTGGTACACATGTGAACGTGCTGATATCACAATCAGGTTTTTGTGTAGCTAAAATAAATCTTGCTTGTTTTATCACTTCAAAAAATTTGTGTCACATAGACTTTCTTGACCAAATTTGTGGTTTATTGATTTTAATTTTTTTTTTATATATCTCGTGCCTTTTTCATTTCTCCCTCTTTTGTAATCAAATTCTTCTTTGTTAATTATCATGTTTTTTGGAAGTGTTTACTTGCAACATTTTCTGAAACATTTGGAGAGATAAATTTTAAGTTTCTGAGCTGCTGTTTGTGATTTAAAAGAGTTTATTTGCAGTATTTTCTTGGAAATTTGAGGAGTCGAATTTTAAGTTCCTGTCAAGGTTTTCCAGACATTTACATGAATCTTTTCTACAGTACATGGATTATGGATTTCAGAAAGTCCATGTTTCTTTTGGTGAAATTAATCATTCAGTGATGTTGTCTGTCATGGAGTAGATACAGTGCATACTAGTAACAGAACAGAGGTCAGCTTATGACTGATCAGATCTGCAAATTTTGGTTGGGAGTTTGGACTTCAAAGGGGGAAGATTTTCATATGATACATCTTTCCAAGCACTGAAGCAAGATAGTACATGTTTGCATTTACAGTAGAGCCACCATTTTTTATGGTAGGGCCACTATTCTTTTACAACAGATTCATTGTTTTGATGCATACTCCAACAAGCACATGCTGTTCAGTGCTGTATTCTTTTACCTACAGTTAAAAAATTATTTAAGTGTGAAATATAGAGACCTATTGGAAAAATAATTTTAATATTTTTTCCATTGATATTTTCACATGTAAAAAATATATCCTTATATTTTCACAAGTGAAAAATATATCCTTATATGAAAATGTAAGATTTCCCAACATGCAATGTGATGCTTGATTGTATGTGCCTACAAAAGTTGTACATACAACAACAAAAATGATTACTTTGTGAGACATGGAAATTAATGTCTGATTAAGAAATTTGACTTGACACCAATCCCATCTTTTTGAAGTTATTTCCCCTTATTTTCTTGACAGTGACATACCTACTGTTATATGTTACTGAAATGAACTTGCATTGTTTTCAGAAAGAGTCAAATAGTTTACAAATCACTAGAATCTAATTTATTGTGATAGATTAAGTCAACCCAATCCTACTGCTTTCTTAAGTAATGTATATTTATATAATCAAGCTATGAAAGTGAGATGAATTTACGAAAAAGGAGTGGGGATGAAAATGTGCTGAAGAGTGAGTTTAAGTTTCTAAACATCGATTCTGGAGCAAGTTTGGTATATAATGAAACATTTTCTTTTCCTGCTTTAATACCAGACAATATATATCACCTTGTGGTACGAAAAATGATACATTTCAACATGTGGCTTTGCCACTCATTAAAATATCATGTTCTTGCCATATGATGAGATATATCCGGTATTATTGTTGGAAAAGAAAATATTCTCTATGTACTGACTGTAAAGATGGTCTGGTCATCTCAGGAGTTTAACATGTTGAAATTTAATGGAGAAAGTAATGAAATAATTTCAGTACCAGGTAGTTTTGGCTTGGAGTTCCGCTTTTTTTATACTTAATTTAAGCTGATGCAGTTACTGCCTTATTTGGGACAATGAAGTCTTTTAAGTCAACATGGCACATACTGTGGAAATATTTCTGCCTGTCAGGTGAATAATATTTTATTATCAGTTTAGTTATGAACTTGTTAGATTTTTACCCTTTTATTCCTATTGAGAAGTTGGTGTGAATGCAGATAAAACATTTTGTCAGTGTGAAAGCAGTCGTCTTTTGATTCACCATTTAATTTGTTGCTCTCATAGACCAGAAGAAATGATGTGATGGTCTTGTGTCTGTCGTATGTTGTCCAACATGTCCATCCATTAGCACAAGATTGTTATTTCTAAACTACAGGGAAGATTTCCTTGGAACTATACACACATGTTCATCCAAAGTTCTGGTAGGTCCTAGATGATTGGACATCTAACCTGGCCACCCTAAAAGCATTGCTTTTGCTACTCTTTCCAGAATGGAAGATGGTCATATCAACATGGGGTTTTCATTAAAAAAAAACTTGTGAATGGGTGATCATTATGAAATGGGGGTTTTCATCAAATGACTTCTAAAAGTGTCTGTTTTGTCCAAAATGAAAATAGTACCAAGCTGACGTGTACCACAGAAGCTAATTTGAAAATCTTGTTATTGCTGATGGTTTCAACACTCAACAGTTACAATGGTTTTATCTTGAATTCTTTTCACCCAGTAGAACATTTACTCCTTCATGGGACTCATTAAAGAAAGGTTTTCTTCACTAGTTATCCTGGTTAATGAAAATGAGCCATGTATGTCTTAGGTATTGTTACATTAACTTTTTATTCCTTCTTTATTGATGGATGCGATTTGGGTTATAAACTATACAGCTTGGCTTACTTCAGATGTGCACCTTACAGAAGATAGCTTATTTTTAAATCCAGGACATCAATGGTCAGTTGGAATAAACGGCAATGGTAGTTTTTACTCGTATATTGTATACTTCATTCATTCATTCCACTTTCAGAAGCTATTATTGTCTAATGTAGCAAGACCAATTGTTCAGGCTAGTTTATCCAGTGCATGGTAGCAAACATTTTATCAGCAGTCTGTATTAGATATTGCAGTTTCCATAATTACCACACGTTAAGAAATTACAGGCACAGTACATGAAAGTAGCATAGAGGTATGCCAACATTCTCTCCATTGCCATTTCAGACAACTCCATATAATAGATTCAGACAACTCCATATAATAGATCGTCTCATAAGTACATAATTTCTGTTGAGCATTACCTGTAGAGTTTTACTTAGTAAACAATAGGTCAATGTGAATCACTTTTACTACTTGTAATTTTAACATTCTCATTTTCTTTTTTAGGGAGCAAAGAAAAATGGTAAAGCACCAGATGGATCCTCATATATAGATTGTGCAGACTCAGATGAAATCAAGGCTTTGTTAAAATGACCACTAATACAAGCAGTTTAGATATTTCACTTTTGTACATTGCCATAGCAACCATGATATTGAATGCATGTTTCTGGTGAACCTGAACACACTCATGTGCAGCTGTTTGGGTTGTATCATAAATGCATATAGTAATAAGTGTGCATCTTGGGGACCAACATTGCAGTGTGGTGGACAATACAGATACTCATTACAAAAAATAGACACTCCGATACCACTGTATAATAGGCCACATAATAGTCAGCCATGCAGTGATCTATCCATATTGAATAATCTTTATCAATGCAATGTCCCCAGCAGATAATAGTCTTTACATTCATAATAATGTACTTTATTCTGATGGTCCCTTGCTTTTTTTTAATTCATGGTTGATAAAGTGATTTCTCATTGATATAAAAAATGAAATGGGTTGTAAACACCTTGTATTTGGAATTATGATTACATAAAAACATTATCGGTCACTTTATTTGCGTTTTTCTTATGCTCACCACTATAAATATAAGACTAATTTTTGGTAGCATTTAATTTTAAAAAAGTACCAATAAGTTTTGAAGATTTTTTAAATTATAGTAGTTCTAAATATATATGTATCTGGTTGTTTGTAGTCTACTTTGGCATGTAGAGGAACATAGCAACCAGGTATTTTTTTATTTGTCTTAAAAGCTCCAAAGGTTTGTTGGGTTTTTTTATTTTTATTTTTATTTTTAGGACACATTTCTGTATTTTTAGTGCAACAATACAAGCAATTTTGCAATTATAAATGTTTTATATCTAAAGATTTGTCTCCCTTGCTCAACACTAGTTATTAGTGGATTAAATTTATTATGGCTTGGAGTGGATCTGAAATGTCCCAAGAAGAAAGCCTGGATTCAGAGTTGCAGGACATTGTAGAAATATTTTGTTAATATAAAAAAAATGGTTGTATTTGCAAAATATGTAATATGGTGCAGAACTTGATTTGGTTCGATAAAAAATATTTTTAGAAAATGAAAGAATTTTTTGTAATTAGTAATAGAAAATTGTGATTATTTGCTTGGTTTGGGGTCAGTGTTAAGTAATTTTGATTAATCAGTGTCATTTGAACAAAACTTATTTCTTTTTATGCATGTATATTTTTGGATTTTTATCATAACTTTAACAGTTTGTCATATTGTTACAGTGTGGCAGTTTATAGTTATGTCTAGTACTGGGGCATCATTCTGCTGACATGTGGCATCATGTCTCATCCATTGACATTATTCTGGCTCCAGACCAATCAGTTTTAACACTAACCTCTTAAACCGTTACCTCATACAAGCAACTTTTGATACCTCTACCTAATTTACATACAAGTGCCTTTTGATATCTCTGTAAACAGCAGCCATCTTGCGCGGTTTTCAGTGCCACCTTTGGGGAAAAACCCCTATTCAATACTACATTCATTGGCGTGAATGACCCTTACATCAGATTATGTGGTCACTGTTTATGTTCTGGTCGAAATCTATTTAAAGTAAGTAGATCGTAACTGTCTCTCCAAAGTGGCGGTTGCAGATTTTGTTCAGTACTTGCTAGAGTTTTCAGGATTAGAATCATGACTATGAAAGTTTCAATAACTTTGGTAATGGCTCTGATACTGATGTAGGAAGCCATTAGTTTTTATAAATTCTCAAATTCAGCTGATTTAGTGATGTAGACGCAAAGAACTTGTAAATTTTGAGTATGAGAAATGGCAGCTATGGTTGGTTACGCAGCTTAACTGATTTGATGGTGAACGAGTTCTCTCAAGATTATAAAACATACAAAATTCTTCTCTGAAAAATAATTACACAGGTATAATGACTGTATTTTACTCTTAAATCTTTCCTAAAATTGCTGTTAAACGTAACGTAACATGCACTTAACTGCTTAACAGGCCTATGTGTAGTGCACTGCACTGGTAACTTTGCTACATGCATATCGAAGGGCTAAAAAGCCATACACTCTGTGAGGGAAAGAGATAATGTTGAGTGCCAAGTAAGGCAGGTTAGATCATCACTCCATCATAAATGTAATATATATAAAGGTTCAGCATATATACCAGAGATCTGGAATATATATTATTGCAGGCGATTTATATTATAATAATCCTTTGACATGAAGAAAAGGCTCAAGCTGAACAGAAAATCATACTTCAACCTAGAAATATTTGCCAGGAAATTACTTCCATTTTGTAAAACAATTTTGTAATCCATCAAATCAAACTATAAAATATAATCAACAAACTTCATAACAATGCCATGTTGAGGTGTATTGTTTGTATCTGCTAATACTTAGTCAATTTCTGTAGGCCAGTGACAAATTAAAATACATTTTTTGGAAATAGGGACTTTTCATTGCTTATAGACAATTGTTTATTTCTTGCCAAATTTGGATCCAGTTTAACAGAGAATATATTGCTATTTACATGAGAAATTCTTGTTTTAGGATACAGACTTTCAGATTGAAACAGGTACCATATAATTAACAGAAGCACAAATGTGATCCTAGAAATTAAAGAAAATTAGCCAATTGCATTTTGTACAAGATATATATAAATGTGATAAAGTATACTGAAAACAAATTTATGAATATAATTTTTTGTTTCCCTTTGGTTTTGAATTGGGTTAATTTCTTGTTTGAAAGGTAATTTGATCACAAGATCTACTTATGTCACTTACTTTCTTTGTCAATTAGGGTTCAGCAAGGTACAGACAGCAGATCCTGTGTCTTGACTAGTTGTTTTGCAGTCCTTTAACTTATGTGAACTGACTGCCTTTTCTTTTAACCTTGCACAGCATAACGTTGCAAAGGTAGTTTGCAACTTGATATTGACAAGAGCTTCCAATCTATTTGATTTTCATCATTCCAGAACTTCATTCACAAGAGTTGTGCCCCCTGATTGCCTATTCTGAATTTAGTTTCAGCAAAATTTAAGATTTAATTTTAAATTAGGAATGTATGTATTGATGAGACCTTGAATAGTTTGATTTATATTTAAAAAAAATTATGATCCTTGGCCTGAGCAAGATTTTTGTTGTAGTACTAGATTTTGAAGAATAATTTTTTTTTGGTGCAGATGTGCTGCCGAGCCCTACGGGGGTCATGCATTGACTACATGCACACAATACTGGCCAGTTTGGACCCCCTGCCAACTCCATTGCACTGCATACTCTTTTGCAATCCATCTCACTTCCAACAGTATCCAGGACAATCAAACTTTAATACATTAATTAAAAATAATCAGTTTTAACAATGCTTAACCATGACAAGTTTTAATGCTCAAGAACAAAAGCAAGACTATATGACCATCAACTATAAAACATAACTTGAATTTTACACAAAATCATACTAATGAAGCTTGTTATCATTATGTATACTGACCCCCTGATGGTGCATAATGTGTTCTATAGTCAACCCCTCCCACTCCACAGGTGCTTATATCAAACCCACCAATATGTATGCAAGTTATTGACATCCAAAAGGGTTAGATTTAAACCATGATTATGCTGTAGCATGCAAATTATTACATTACATTAATTTTGCATTTGGCTCTACTTGTATCTTTGCATGCATTTTATCAAATTGCTCATTTATATCGGGGCATAACATTTTTTATAACATTATAACATATCGGGGTATAACATTTTTGGTGAGCTGCTAATTTGTGTGTGCCTGGTATAAGGCAAACTTTAATGACCCATCAATATACCTGCATGAAATCAGTAGGAATACGATTTATTTTCTCAGATATTGCAAGTTACATCTTTAATCCACTGACAGACAGCCAAAACTATCTACAATAACTGAACTTGCATTTTTGATTTTAGGCTCAGAAGCTCAAGGTAACCGACTTGAAAAGGAAAATCATTTCTGCTCAACACATTTCAAAAAGTTCACTGTACTCATATTTCAACTTTCTGGATGGTTTGCACTTTGATTAAGTTTTGGCAGAATTTGTCACCACTTGACTATTTTTGATCCTTGTAAATTAGGTAAATTAACCCATCATAAAATTGTTTTACTTTAGAAAGATATGTGCATATAATAGAAATTCAATTTAGTTTAAAGCAGTCTAAAACTATATGGTGGCACTCACCAGTTATTATGTACTTTTGAGAGATGTAAGGTGAAGTTGCTTGCATTTCAAACATGCAGTGGAGAGAATGTTGGCATGCTGATATGCTACTTTCATGTAATCTGGCTGAAATTTCTTTGGATACTGTACTTTTGGAAATTTTATATGATCTTAGCACATTGTTAACTAAAATGACTGCTCCCTTGTGCTCCAAAAATCAACATGAATTTGTCTAAGACAAAGTACACTATTCTTGGCAGCTATTAAAATAGAGAAAATGAATTTTGCCAAACTAGACAATGCCAGCTTCTAAAGTGCAATGAATGAATTACCAAATTCATAAAATGTAAAAAGTTATCAGCTCTTTTTTTATTCCAATTTACCTAAGTTCAGAAGTGAAAATGAGCAAGTAGAACTAGCACTATTTTGAAAGGTGAACATCTGGAGTAAGGCCAAGCTGTATACTCTATAACCCATATTACACCCATTAATCATATATGAGAATAATGGAAATTAAAGGTTCTTTGAACATACTAAAAATATAGTCTTGGAAACCCGAGGCAATTCATTTTCTTTGAAATTCTAACCCTATGCTAAATATAAAACTAGAGTGCCACCTATGCAATAATGCAGTCCATTAAATGTCTATCTTCTCAAAAAGCAAGCAAGGGAAATAATCCCCAATATTGACTCTAGACTTGCAGGCTGGTATTTTTTTTTTTTTGTACACAAACCAGCTGACAGATGTTTGAATTGTGCCAATTTTAACAGAATAGTTTAAAAAAATTGCAAAAACTATCAAAGTTGATTGATAAACATTTCCATTTCTAAAAAATCCACATTAAATGTTTTTGAAAATTTTAAAGATAGTTTGATATGAAGGTGAAAGTTTTTATTGTTGTGGCTTTAACAGCACTTTCAACACAGATAAAATGGGCATTTAAAAAAAAACAAAAACGGACATGCACAGGCAGCTGACCCACTTTTGTATCATAAGAGTTTGAAAGTTGTTAATAATATTGTGGTAAAGTGCCCATGTCATCAAGTGCGCTGAGCATCATTGTACAGCATTTCATATGTTCAGAGCCAGCTACTACAAATTGTTTAAATTTTTTCTTGTAGTTTTTACTTGAATTAAAAAATACCAATATGCTTCCTGAAAGAAACAAAGCCTTGAATTTAAAAACACCCAGGAATTATAGTAAAGGAATATGCTGAAGCCATCAATACAATTATTACAATATTGTATAAACCATACATTAACTGGCATGTATACAAACCATTTCATAGCAAGGTTTCATCAGCTAAGCTTCTGCAAAATGCACATACCATCATAACCAGACTTCAAGTCTGATAAATCAGTCTCTTTCATCACTAATGGACTGAAGAAAAGTACTCAGCTCTTCTGACCTGGTATATCCAAATATATTCCATCTATTGACCCCTAAAATATACCCTCCAGTTTTTGTTTTTTTTTTGCCCTTAATGTAAATACAGCAGTGGATATTTATATTCTCCAATCTATCTTTATGTCCTTCTCAAGTTCATGTCAGTCTCTTTTTGATTTTCAACATAGCTTTACAAATTTTTCAGTCATATTACTACAATGTCTGTTTATGGTGATGTCTAGCATTGTGACATCATGCTACAGACATGTAGCATCAAGTCCCATCCAATCACATTATCCTGACACCAGGCCGATCAGTCCCAACACTAACCTAACCTCTAAATGCCGAGTGCAAAGTGAGGCAGCTCTTGGTACCATTCTTGCAAGTCTTTCATATGTCTCAGTCAGGCTTCAAACCAGCAACTTGCATCATCAGAAACACACTCAAACCACTTGGCCACCAGTGGTCTCGAGCTTGTAAGCACAATTATGAACAACTCCATCTAGAACATTTGAAACAATTTTCTTCTTCCCAAAGCCATAATTTTATAGAAATTATAACAATGAAGACCTCTTTTAACTGTACAAATGTCAGTTTGCTACCAAACAACTCTTTAGAACACACTTATACTCCTAACCTAAAACTGCTCTGCCAATTATAACAATGTTCTCTTTAGGTAATTAACATCAAAGCCATTCAAGCTGGTGAAAATTAAAATGAACACATGTTCCAGGCGTTTCCAAAACAATCACTTCATTATGGATTTGTAAACTATGTGCAAGAAATACATGCCTCTGAAATTGACTAGTTTCAAAACTGAAGTGTTCTAATGAGCATGGACAGTTCATAATTTTACTAAATACTTAAGAACCAGAATATAAAAAAATATATATATTGAAAACTTGTATGTATATGCACTCACCTTAACTAGTTTACATGTGCATCTCTCTCAATTATCATGAACTGGAATTCTGCATTGAGCGTGCACATGCATTCAGTGTCGTATTACATCATGCTCATATTTTCTTTTCAAGTTTGTAATGTAGCGTTGATTTGTCCTTTTTTCTGATGTGACATTTTTATGTTTGTAAATATCCATCTCCTCTAACATTTTCCTACAACACCATCCACAACTCACACAACATATGTTGCTTAAGGTCTTAGAAGAAAAGACTGATCTGCTAACTAACCAGCCAATCAAAATAATGATTGAAGAAACCCTTGTTTTCTTGGAAATGGGTCATGAACAATTGCTATAAATAGCAAATATGGCAAGTTCTCTTGCACTATTCATGTGCAGCAATGTTGTAGAATATTCTCCAATTACACAAGTGGCATCACAGAGATGATAATAAAATTACAAAAAAACCCCACCCCTTATTATTGCTTTTTTCATTTTAACTACCAACAAAACTTAATCCTTACAAGCATAATCTGATGAAGCATAATGATTATGCCAAAAGCAGAATGGTTGGCATAAATGTTTATGATCTTAATCAACAACTTCAGAGTCCAGTGTGAAACTATTTTGTTGGACTTTCAAGACGCAGTTGTCCACCAAGCTTAATGGAGTAGAGATAATATACAAAAATTTATAGTTAATTGCCAAAGAGAGATGTCTAGTTAATGGTGATGATACAGTGATAATGAAACATCTTCAAACTGCAGCCCTATTTCATGATGGAATAGCATAAACTGTACATAATCTAATACAAAGATTCCTTCAGTTAAATTGGTTACTAATCTGTCAGAAGATTTGTATGAATGGCTGAAAATAGTAAATGCTGATTACCATACAATAATAAACACTGCAAGGGAATATCATAGGGACATCTGATGAAGCCAAGAACACAATATTTACTATGTAATACAGTTAAGTTTTTATTGTTGGATAGTGATCAGGTGGTGCAACAGAAAACTGAAATACACTTGCTTCGCACGGTTTAATCACAGTGTATGTATAACGTACAGGAACAGAAAATCATCGGTAAGATTTCTGGTAGCGAGAACGTGCTCCTGGACCACCAAACTTCTTTGGCTCACAGCGTCTGGGATCAGCGACCAGGAGTGTTCTGTCATAGCTGACAAGGATATCCTTGATCTCTTTTTTTGAAGCTTCATCTACATCTGAAAAACCAAAGAAAATTGTATAAATGCTATTAGTTTACTTTACGTGTTGACATTATTTAGGATCAAATTGAAAAGTCTATCCTCCAACAACAAAATGGTGAAGTGAAAAAGTCTTTGTCATACTAGTATGCCAAGAAGTTTCTGTTGACTGGGTTCTACATCTAAAATGCAAATTCAGTAAGGAAGGTGTGGGATATTTCATTAAGACAACAAAATTTATAGACCTTCCACCTTGAATGGAATGAAAATCAGGATCTGGAGGAAACAAATCTGGGTCAGTGTTTGTGACCCTATATTTACAAAAATGTTACAAAAGGAATTGACAAAATGTTGACATATTGTAATGTGTAGTTTATGTCCAGTATACTATAAACAGGGAGCTGAATTCAGGAATAATTAGTTGTCTAAACTTCCATTCCTCAGGGGTGTAAAGAGAAATAACACTTTCCAGCTGTCAGCATCCTAATCTTCTGAACGAGGTAACTCAGAAGACCTCTGGCCATCAAGGTTCTGCTATCAAGCTGTTTCTTTCTGATGAGTGAGGCACGTGCATGGTGCATTCATGACCTTATATTATATACAGCCATTAAGCAGTGTTCAACTGCAAAATGAAAGTTTCTGCTAGGGTTGTGTTGCTACCATGTACAGACAAGGGTAGAAGAATAAGTACAATTATAGATTTAATTGGTATAAATGTTAACCAACCAATTTCATCAAAGCATAAAGTGAAGAAAATTATGCTGAAAACAATTAGAGTATGAAAATGAAAAAAATGAGTCTCTGACCTTTATGTGAGCTACATTTGTAAAGGATTGCATCACAATTCAACACTGCAACACTAGTTTGTCAGCAAAATCCAAACCAAGTCTGTCCCCCAGCAACAACAAAAGTGTTTATTTTGAACAAGAGTAAATAAAAGCACCAACCATATACACGCACCCCACTCTGTAAGAAAGAAATATCTTTATATTCTAGGTTCTCAAATGCAAACAAAATGAAGCAGAAAATGACTTCCTGTATCAATGTACAAAAAAAACAAAGTAGTGCATAAATTTGAGTTTTATTCGTATTCAGTCAAATATCACACCCTTGCAATCCAACAAAGAAATAATCTAACTCTCCTGGTGCCGTGTTGTTACTGCAAAGCAATGGTCCAAGTCTGCAGGAATATGGAACTACAACTGCTAAATAAATAATTTGACTTCTTACAGACTCCAATGGTTAACTTTCTAGCCTTAAAACATGTCTTACAGTATGTTGGTGCATGAGTAGTCTCATTTTCTACAGGTACAGAGGCAAATTTTTATCTATAAAAACGCATAAAATGGACCCTCAGTGGTAGGTTGGTGGTTCAAGAAATTTTTACAACTGTTTTGCTTTTATTTTGAGAAATGCTACAGACTTAATCTTCTGTTCTTTATAATGATGATATTCAGAAAAAAATAAAATGAATATTGAATTGGTTTTCTTTTCTTCAAAACTGTTCAAAATAGTTTATATTTGAACTTTTTGAAGGATATAAAATTTTGTATGGCGCTAAATAGCGTCTTTGTGCTGGTGCGCCATAAAAATATAACCAACCAACCTCTTTTTAGACTGTACTAAAGACGTAGATTTTAATTTAAAACACTAAAAGTTTTAAGAAACTGACCAGATGATCTGACAATTATATAGCTAAAATCACATACACATAATTTTATCAGTACCAATTGACAAAGTCTGAGTTAGCATCAAATATATTAGACAACAGAAGTTGTAGACATTTAGTTTAATGAATGACAATATCTTTATATAATTTTAATAAACATCCATTTTGTCATAAAAGGAAGTTTTCCCATGTTTCTGAACTCAATTTGTCATATTGATGCATTTGATTACATTCTTGATGTATTCATGTGCCAGGTAAAGTTATTGTTCTTGTTAGCATGGGTGATCCTTATACAAGACGAAATTTTGGTGCTTTTATGCAAAAAAGTCTCACAATTTAGCATTTTTTTGTATCATTATCTGGAAAGTATTTACAAAGCAGACATGGGTCAGTGTATATATTCCTTTATTTATATTTACAGCATTTTGAAAAATGTTCTTGTTTATTCCTGCCAAATATGTTGTACAACAGGTCTAATGTCATATATGCTAAATATAGACAGTTGAATTTTCAAACATGAATACATTCGGACCTAATAATGTCAGCTTTTTATATATGAAAGCAATTTCCAGGAGTAGTAAGATTGCCATATTCAGAAAGTTCTGAACTTGATAACCAGCACCCCTCTAGTGATGCCCTCTGTTGATATTCCAAATTATTTTTTTTTTTGCCTTTGTAAAGGAGACCAGAAATCAATATAAAATAATAATAAAAGTATTAGAGGAAAAAAAAACTTATTTTGAAGTATCGTCTGTGACTGTAATGCCAATATATAAATATTGGCATATCTTGACCGTGTGTGCAAAACTTCGGCACCTATTTGGTTTTGTTATGTGACATCACAGTAGCGACTCCAGCATATTAACTGACATGCCAGCGTAAGAGATATATAAAATCCTGGGAAAAGTGTTAATTTTTTGAGTTAGGAAAATAGGCAGAAGGCAGAGTAAGTGACCACAAAATGCAACAATGAATTCATATCTTTATTCTACACCAAAAGTGCTTTTAAAAAAATTCTATAGCCAGACACCAGGGGTTTCTCTAATTATAGTTCGGGATCATCTCAGTCAAAATGAAGTGCCGATCAGAATTGTTGAAAAAATGTTTGCCAAACATCTCAGTCTACAGCACCTTTGATGAGCAATTTTATTTTCAAGAAATGTAGTCTTATGTTTGCAAGTCAATGCAGCTTTTGTCATCATTATAGATCCTACAAAAGCATCTTGTGTACATGTCCAGGCAGTACATATGGTATTGAAGAGCTGGGTACTGCCAAAAAAAAATGTACCACAGTATAGTGGTATTTCTGACATACCACAGTATATACAAACCTGCCACCTTGAGTAAAATGAAAATCAGGATTCCTAACAAAAATTAAATTTTGGAGAACAAAAAAAGCATCAGTTTTTGCAAAACCAGGGAGAAGAATCCATGCCCTAATGATGATATGTAATAGACGGGTCATGAAAATGTGAACTTTATCCAAGGTACATTTATGCTATATAAAGATCTGCTTACTACCATAAAAAAAATGGAAGCCAAGATGGTAAAATCATGTCTTGCACTCATCTGGCCTGTCAAAGATGATCCTATGGGGCACAGTCAGCGGAAAGGAAACGAGGCAGAGAGGGGAAATGGGAAGACAATGTCAAAGATTGGATGGGCATGGACTTTGAAAAGTCCCACTGAGTTGTTGCAAATGGCAAAATGGAACAAGACTGTTACCAAGACTGGCCAGGTTAAAAAATTAAAAATATATTCCTTGTGGAATTTCTGCATCACTTCAGCACTCTTTTGAAGGAAGGAGGTGCAGCCATTGCATATCAAAATGAACTTTTTTTACTTTTTAAAAAACAGGCATTTGGGTTTAAATAAAAAAGATTTGTACCATTGTATACTGCAATTATATGAAGGGCTATCAATTCAATGTGCAGAAGCTGGACACAGCAATTAATTTGGCATCTTTATGTCAATTTTGCAATCCCGCCCATAAATCCAAGAGTGTGCCTGACCAAACCCAAGATTCTAAATGATCTCATTTGTATATTTTGTCAATTTCTCAAGTACAATTGGCCACAGGGATAATGTTATTTGAAAAATGGATACACTGATGTGTTCAACACTAATTTATCAAATACTCAGGGTAGGGTTTGACATGCATGCCACAGCAAGTTTCTTGTCGACCACACCACATTATTAAATGCCAAGGTTAAATTGTACATCTAATTTTCATCTCTGTGTTCAGAAATAGATATGCTACAAATAACAAATGATTACTTACATTTCTGATAGTAAGCCACAAGAGCCTTTGAGATAGCTTGTCTGATAGCTGAAAAAGATACATTCAGTTAACTTAAAGAATAACTTGTCTGATAGCTGAAAAACAAGATACATTCAGTTAACTTAAAGAATAAAGGGTAGGAAAAATTTCTATAATTAAATACACTTTAGCAACCTTAATATACAGTAAACTCTGATATCATTATGGAATCAATAAAGTCATGTTATGTACACAATTACCGTTATCTTTTTGCTTATAAGAAGACTCCAACTACAAAATGCAGATTTGCAATTGCACAATGCACCGGCAGATCTCGGTCTGTAGAGTTTGTTTGAAGTAATCAGTAAAACAAATAACATAGAATTTGATCTACAGGTACATTATACTATGGCAGAATCAGGTTTTTTGTTGTTTGCAGCTTATCAGTACTAAGCGAGTATATACCGTACATCATGAAACTGCTGAAAAGCCAACACAACTGCAAATATATGACTTACTCAACACATATCATTACGATTGTAAGTACTTAAGGATTGACATCAATCAATGGAATGATTTAGGCTCACATCAAACATCACTTATTAAGCGTCTTAAATATAGTCATATTTTTGCCAAATATTTCTGGAACAATAATAAATACTATGAAACTGAATTCGTATTTTAAGACAAAATCAAACTTTTAATGTGGAGCACATGCGATACTAAGGCATGATTTACCTAATCATTTGTTTAATCCACTTTAAAGAATGCATAACATACAGGCACATAAAAACTCCAACATGAAACAATTTATAAATCTATACTAGGGGCGACATGATATGCTAGACTGCCAACGAGTGTGCATAAAAGCTGTACTCTTGGGAAAAAAGTGATCAATACCGAATTACAATGCTTGCTTGTCTTGTGATTCTGAGCTCTGCTGAAATATGAATCATTTACTGATCACAAGAGGAAATAACATTTTAATCTCATCAATTTTTGCTGGTCTTGCTGCTTGTTCCAAGTGAGAGATTCAGAGCGCCATTAGATATGAATTATTAACAAACACTTTAATCTTATCACTCTCTCCGATTTTCCTTATTTTCTTGATCTTAAGCATGTTTCTGGATGTATTGAGAAATATACTTCAAAATATTTCAAATGTAGTCTCTTTTTTTCCTTCAAAAACATTCACAGCTTGCATAGAAAAATCTACAATAAAACAGGTTGTTTGTATCATTTATATCCAACAAGCCGAAAGTGGTCCAAGATTACTCAACTGGCAGATGTGTGATTAATACATGTAAAGCTGATATTTATAAAGTTTCTTTGCACATCCTATTTTCACTGCTAATGACTGCATACATTGTAATAAAGATGTATACACCATAAATGGGCATGACAAAAAAAGTTTACAAGAATTTTTAGCTCTCTAGGCTAGTGGTGTTTGGACCTTATCATCCCTAGCACATTACCAATACAAAAGGTTTTGTCCAGAGGGAATCAAAATATTTTCTGAAGCTGTTAGGAATAAAACTATTGTGCATAAAGAGAGAAATTCTGCAGTGTAACAACTGCTGGGCTTGTACATTCCAAACAAGTGATTCAGAGCGCTGTGAGATATGAATCATTTATTGATCATAAGCAGAACTGGTTAGGAAACTCATCTTTATCATCTCATAAAGGATTTCATATTTTCTTGTTCCTAACAGAGCTCAAAGAAAAATATTTTTAGACACTGTGACAGGGTATCCCATAGGGGTGCAAGACAGTGAAAAATTTCCTTTGGTGTCCAAACTGAGACAGAGTAAAAGTCTAACTTTGGAATCTGAAGCGCAAATGAGGGTAAAGGGAAACTATTTAACTCAAGCCTGATGCCAATTTCCATATGCCCAAATTAGAAGCAAAATTATATTAAATTGATTGGTGTGATTAACTGGATCATGAAAAATAGCATTTAACATGTTTCTTCAGTTCTAGAGGTCAGCCAATGTCTACTTCCTCTAACAATGTCCTTTATACTCAGTAGATTAACAGTGTTTAAGTTCATTAGCATCGGAAGCGCATCCTAATTTATGGTTTCTGTGTACACTTTTAACAGTTCATTGCTGCTTAATTTGTTAGCCAGTATTTCATTACACTACAGTGTGTACAGAACAGCAAAATTATACAAAAGCATTTTTGCTAATCTCAACGCCAAATTTCAGCTGATTTCTATAATCAAAGAACCAACACAACCAAATTTGATTCGTTTATTAAATATAATACCTCAAAAAATTTCAGCATTCAGCCCTGATTACAATAAAGTAACCAATTAACAGCTTTTCATGTATACATGCTAGAATTAAATCACATTATGCAGCTGCACATCACTGCACAAGCATGTTCCCACAAAACTGGTTGTGGCTGGTTGTGGTACATACATATCCAAAATAGTATTTTAAAATCACACGTACATGTATCTTGAAGCCATATGAGTACTAGTTATAGCAAACCAGGTAAGATGTTCCCAATTCAGAGTTTACATGCTTCACAAAGTTCAGAACTTTCAATAGATGTATGATAAGTAACGATCACCATAAGTGGAAAAAGCATGATGGGGATAAACATTATCAAGTTGTCTTTAAACCGCTTGAAAATAAACATATTTCATTAATTAATTAATAAACATATTTCATTAATGTTATTGAAGTTCCCAGGCAAATTAGATTTTATTTTTCAGGCAACTCACTTAGTATACAGCAGAGCACAATCTGAAATTTGAAGGGCACCGGGCATCAGATATTTTGAGCACTGACAAAGCTTCTAGTAGTATTCACAATTGTCATACTGAGAAAATCATCACATGAAACACATTCACAGCTTTTATTAAAAAATCTACAATTCAAATCTATCATTTATACTACAAATAACTGATATATGAAAGGGTCAGAGATTATTAAACTGGCTGACAACTGCTTCGTAGCCAAATGCAAAAGCAGTTGGCCAAGAGATCTGGGTGAGCAGGTTGTTTTCCAAACAAATTTTTTTGATTGCAATTGTATACATTATGAAGAATATGGTGTCAAGATTTCTCCTGTTTTTGCAGCTTCTTACACATCTGGTCTCTTCTGCACAAACAAGACATTCTCATCCCTAACATATTAACAAAAGGTTAGTCCAGAAAGGAATCTATTTCTCTGGTTGCCCAAGTAGAGTGACTATCTTAGATATGGGTTCAAACTCTGGTCAAGTGATACCCAAGACTTGTAAAGAAATTGTACCAGCAGCTGCCTCGCTTGGTAGTCGGCATTAAGAGAGTAGGGCTGGTTGGCCTGGTGTCAGGATAATGCGACTGCGTGGGACATGATGCAATATGTCTGCTGCCCACTATAAACTGCCATGCTGTAGACATTACAGTGATAAAACTGAAATTCTTTTAAAGCTACATTAAAAATCCTAAACACTTATTTTGAATGCAAAAGACAAACTGCAGGAATCCAACTTGTGCAAGAAGAAAGGATTCATGTGGTATAATTTTTGCTGGTCTGTTTGTGTGTTCCAAGTGAGAAATTCAGAGCGCTGTGAGATATTAATCATTTACGAATCATAAGCAGAACTGGTTCTCAATCTCATCATCATTCTCTCACAAAGGATGGCATATACTCATGATCACAAGCTGGGTTTATTCTCTTTTAATACTGTGAAAATTAGCCCAAGAAACATCACACAACCTTCTCAATTTTAAGCAAAATATACAATTAGTTGCATTTACCACAAATAACTGACATACAAGACACACATTTGGACCAGAGACTGCCCACCCGGCTAGTAATTGATAGACAAATGAAAAACAAGTTGGCCAGGTCATCTGTGTCAGTCGATTAGTCTAAACAAATTATTCCCAATGCTTCCAACTATGTTATGAAAACACGCATTTCATGGTGTCTCTAGTTTCTGCATCTTTATCCATACTGTTTATTTTCCATACAATAATTGTGCAAGCTAGATTGAAGTTCACATGCAAATCAATGTGCCTTAGCCGTCCAGACTTGCTGTGCATCAAACTTCTCATCACCTGCACATAACATAAAACTGGTATAGAAATTAATAAATCTACAATGAATCTGTTGTGCAACAATAAGGAAATTTCCTGTGTACTGTTTGTTGGTCTTGTTGCATGTTCCAAGTGAGTTTCAGACTGCCATGCGATAAGAATCATTTACTAACCATAAGCAGAAGGGGTCTTGATCTCATCCGTATTCTCACTCAAAGGATTTTATATTCTTATGAACACAATCAGGATTTTGGGCATATTGTGCTTTAAGAATTGGACAAATTGCCAAGAAAAGCTGGAGCAACTTTTCTAATGTATTTTTGTTGTTTTCTTTCAAATACACAAATCTACTCAAGTTTCAAATATCACAAATAACTGACATGCAAGAGGCACATTTGGACTTGAGCCTGCTCACCTGGGGTGATGATTCACAGCCAAATAAAAAAGCAGATGGCCAGGTCATGTGCGTCAGTAGTCTAATCTGTAAACATGATTCCCAATGCTTCTGACTACATTATGTGAAAACATGTTACAAGGCTTCTCCATTTTCGTCCAAAGGCAATACCTATGTAAGTTACATAAAGTTTACAGACATAGCAATTCTATTTAGTTGTATGGGCTAGCTGTGCACAATCACCTGCACACACGAAAACAATGCATTATATATGCAATGAACCTATCCATCAGAATTCTTCAGTGTATGTTTACTGGTCTTAATGCATGTTAAGTGAGGGATTCAGAGCGCTGTGAGATATGAATCATTTACTGATCATAAGCAGAACTGGTTCATAATCTCATCATTATCCCCTCACAAAAGATTTCTGATTTTGTTATCTTTAGCACAATTCTAGATATATTCAGTTTGTCTTCAAAAATCTCCAATTCAAACAAGTTGTTTATATTACATATAATTTACATACAAGAGAGATCACTTTTACATACACAAGATTACTAACCTGGTGGTCATCTGCCTAATAGACAAATCTGAAAGCTGTTGGCCAAACAATCAGGGTGAGAAGGCTCTTTTCAAGAGGTTTTTAGTCAATGCTCTGGACTTTCATAAGATAGTAGAGTGACTATCTTAGATAAGGGTTCAAACCTTGGCCAAGAGATACCAAAGACTTGTAAAAAAAAATTGTATACCAGCAGCTACCTCGCTTGGAAGTCGGCTTTAAGAGAGTAGGACTGGTTGGCCTGGTGTCAGGATATTGCGACTGCACGGGCCATGATGCTACATGTCTGCCGCATGATGCCCACTATAAATTGCCATGTTGCAGACATCGAAGGGATAAAACTGAAATTCTTTTAAAGCTACATTAAAAATCCTAAACACTTATTTTGAATGCAAAAGACAAACTGAAGAAATCAAACTTGTGCAAAAAGAAAGAATTCATACAGTGTAATTTTTGCTGGTCTGCTTGTGTGTTCCAAGTGAGAAATTCAGAGCGCTGTGAGATATGAATCATTTACAAATCATAAGCAGAACTGGTTCTCAATCTCATCATCATTCTCTCACAAAGGATGGCATATACTCATGATCACAAGCTGGGTTTATTCTCTTTTAATACTGTAAAATTAGCCCAAGACACATCACACAACCTTCTCAATTTAAAAAAAAAAACAAACCACAAATAGTTGCATACACCAGAAATAACTGACATACGAGATACTCATTTGGATCTGAGACTGCCCACCTGGCTGGTATTTGATAGACAAATGAAAAACAAGTTGGCCAGGTCATCTGTGTCAGTCGATTAGTCTAAACAAATTATTCCCAATGCTTCCAACTACGTTATGCAAACACACATTTCATGGTGTCTCTAGTTTCTGCATCTTTATCCATACTATTTTCCATACAATAATTGTGCAAGCTAGATTGAAGTTCACATGCAAATCAATGTGCCTTAGCCGTCCAGACTTGCTGTGCATCAAACTTCTCATCACCTGCACATAACATAAAACTGGTATAGAAATTAATAAATTTGCAATGAATCTGTTGTGCAACAATAAGGAAATCTCCTGTGTATTGTTTGCTGATCTTGTTGCATGTTCCAAGTGAGTTTCAGAGTGCCATTCGATAAGAATCATTTACCAACCATAAGCAGAAGGGGTCTTGATCTCATCCGTAGTCTCTCTCAAAGGATTTCATATTCTTATGAACACAATCAGGATTTTGGGCATATTGTGCTTTAATAATGGGACAAATTGCCAAGAAAAGCTGAAGCAACTTTTCATATGTATTTTTTTATATTTTTTAAAACAAAAATCTAATGATTTTCAAAAACCAAATAACTGACATGCAAGAGGCACATTTGGACTTGAGCCTGCTCACCTGGGGTGATGTTTCACAGCCAACTGAAAAACATATGGCCAAATCATGTGCGTCAGTAGTCTAATCTGTAAACATGATTCCCAATGCGTCTGACTACATTATATGAAAACATACTGTTTATTTTCTAAACAATACCTATGTAGGTTACATAATGTTTACAGGCATATCAATTCTATTTAGTTGTATGGGCTAGCTGTGCACATAATTTCTCATCACCTGCACACAAGAAAACATTTTATATGCAATGAACCTATCCATCAGAATTCTTCAGTGTATGTTTACTGGTCTTAATGCATGTTTAGTGAGGGATTCAGAGCGCTGTGAGATATGAATCATTTACTGATCATAAGCAGAACTGGTTCATAATCTCATCATTATCCCCTCACAAAAGATTTCTGATTGTTATCTTTAGCACAATTCTAGATATATTCACAGTTTGTCTTCAAAAATATCCAATTCAAACAAGTTGTTTATACTACATATAATTAACATACATGAGAGATCACTTTTACATACATGAGAGATCACTAACCTGGTGTGTCATCTGCCTAATAAACAAATCTGAAAGCTGTTGGCCAAAGAATCAGGTTGAGAAGGCAGTTTTCAAGAGGTTTTTATTCAATGCTCTGGACTTTCATCCAAGTATGGTATTTTCTCTATATAAACACTGGTCAAATTAAACTTTACATGTGCAACAAAGTTTGTTAGCTTAAGCTAAATGACCAGAACATTGTAATCCTCTGCACAATGCCCATACAAAAAGTTTGTCCACAAAAAAATGAAAACGTTTGCCACATAATGGATTGAAATTGCAGGAATTTAAAATATGCAGAGGAATTTAGTTCCTCTGGTCTTATTGCACGTTCCAAGAGAGATTCTGAATTGCTGTAGATATGAATCTTTGAGCATGTGCAGAACTGACATTTTAATCTTATCACAAAGGATTTTTGTTCCCTTGATTTTAATAAAGTTTCTGGACATTTAAATAGGATTGTAAAATAGAACTTTTAAAAACCCTCAAGCAAGATCCTTTTGCCTTTTTTTCATTTAAAAATCTAAAATTCAAACTCGACAAATTTTATATAAAGACTGGTCAAGGTACATTCTATGTACATGCACATTGAGTTTAACCTATCCTGGTAACATAAGAAAAGAAATCTGCATCCCCTGCACATTAACAAAAGAAAAAGTCAGTTCAGAAAAGAATGAATATATTTTCTATGTAACAGACTGATACTATTACAAAAAGAGGAATCTAGCAGTATAATTTATACTGGACATGCGTTCCAAGTGAGGGCACCATTAGATATGAATTATTTACTAGTCATCTGCAGAATTGACATTTCAATCTCATCCTCCTCTCACAAAATATTTCACATTCTCTTGATCTTGAGCATTTCTGGACTGATTCACTTTCTTTACTGTGAAAAATTGTTAAGAACTCCATGCAAGTTTTTTTTTATAAAAAAAACACGTTCACAGCTTGTACACAAAAATCTGCAATTAAAACTAGTGTTTATACAACTACCACAAATAATTTATATGCAAGAGGCCCAAGATCAAATGGCTGACATATGCCTGATAGCTAGGGTCACTCACATTTAGGTAAACAAGCACAAAAAGGATATTTAGCTGTCTAGGCCAGCTGAGCAAAGAAATTCGCACACACAAATAATATAAAAAGTCTGCACAGAAAAAAATGAAGGTATTTTCTATGCAGGAGATTAAAAACTGCATCAATCAAACTAATGTGCAAAAAGGAATCCTGCAGTGTAATCATTGCTGGTCTTCAGTTCCAATTGAGATTCTGAACCCTGTTGAAATGTGAATCATTTACTGATCATAAGCAGTACTGATATTTTAATCATTATCCTCTCTCAATGAATCTTCAGCTTTATGTAGTCAGATGTACAGAGAAAAATAACCAAGAAACCTAATTGAAGTTTTTTCCCCCAACACATTCACAGCTTGTGTAAAAACTGCAATTTAAACAAGTTGTCCATAGCACAACTACCACAAATAATTTACATCCAAGAGGCCCAAGGGATCCCATGATCACTCATCTAGTTGATGCCTGCTCAACAGTCAGATGCAGGAGCAGATGGAGCTAGGTCATTATTTTTTTTTTTAATGAGTGAATTATATATCCAATATTCACCACATAAATTATGAAAAAGATGGAATCAGGGTTCCTTTAGTTTTACATCCTCATCTAAAAACATCAGACAAGTGATATGCACCAACAGTGACAATTAACATTAAAGTGAACATCCACAACAAGAAAATTTAGCTGTCTAGGTTAGAAAAGAAATTCTCATCCCTAACATTAAAAATACAAAAATCAATCCTGAAGACACCATGCATTTTTTATGCAACAGACTGAAATGGCAGAACAGTTAACAACTGTGCAACAAGAAGAATCCTGCAGTGTAATTAATGCTGGTCTGCTTGTGTGTTCCAAGTGAGAGATTCAGAGCGCTGTGAGATATGAATCATTTACTGATCATAAGCAGAACTGGTTCATAATCTCATCATTATCATCTCACAAAGGATTTCATAATTTCTTGGTACAAGTATTTACATGAAGTCGCAGCCGTTGTACTGCAAAAAGTAACTTGAGAAACCTTTAACCGATTCTTTTGACATTCGGTTTGCAAAAATCTACAATTCAGATTAGTTCTACTAAAAATACATGTAAGTGATATCTGCCTGATAGCTAAATGTAAGAATAGAGCTGGCAAAGTAATCTGACTCAAAATTCATGTAAAAATAAATTTCTCTGCTACTGATTGCACAGATCATGAAAATGTCCATTTCAACTTTTCTGTAGTTTTTGCATCTTCATCCATACCAAATATTTTTCTACACAAAGACTGTGCAAGTTACATTCAAGCTTAAGTGAACAACAATAATTTGTAAGGGTTTTGGATAGATGAACCAACAGATTTTCATGATGAAACATCCCCCTACATTAACAAATTCTCTTGCCAAGACATCCTAATGTACACTTACAACAAAGACAGCAAGACCAGAAGGGAATAAATGCATTTTCTATGCAAGAAATTCATACATTTAACTATTTTGCAAAAAAGGGAGAAATTCTGAAGCATCATTTTTGCTGGTTTTGTTGTCTCTAGAAATGATTTCCAATGCATGCAATGGAATGGCTTTATCCGTATCTGATCTTTAGAATTCTCTATGCAAACTATGGGCATATTACATTTTAGTTTACACACTGAACACTATTGGTTTTAATGTCTGAGCAACATGAGCATAGAATTTCTTATCCCCACACATTAATAATATATGAAATCAGTCCTAAAGAGAATGCATGCATTGTCTATACAAAAAATTTAATCAGTAATTTTGATCTTGTGCAAGCATACAGGAGAAAGCAAATTAAAAAGTGTAATTTAGTGTCAGTGCATTTCCCAATATTACGTATTCTCCAAGAATAAAGCATTAAATTTTCACCATTCTGGACCAACTGGAACCATTTTAAATCATTAACAGGGAATAACAATCCCGGACATCAGGTAATTCTCTAAATATCTGCATGTTCCAATTAAGAGATTCAGAGTGCTATGAGGTATTAATCATTTAACAATCATAAGCATAACTGATTCTGGATCTCATCATTACTCTCTCACAATGAATTTAAAATTCTCATGAACTTATGCAAGTTTCTTGATGTAGTTGCAGCTTTATACAAAATCTACGAATCAAATGAGATGTGCATTCCAAAAATAATACCTTGTTAAAGTGCCGAGACTACTTTTTGTCTATCATTCATATTAAAAACTACTTTTCTCAACACATGTGTACATAGCCATTCTGCCCCCCCCCAATAAAACTAATATTTGAATTTGTCAGGAAATAAAATTCTAACTATTCCCATCGCAATTTCATACTCATGACTTTTCCCAAACTAGAACACTAAACTAAGCCTGAGTAATGGTGTCTAAATAAACATGCAAAACCCTAACTGAATCACCAACACCAAACGTATTAATCCCAAAGCTGGAACTGCTGCATCTGGCTAACACACACAAATTTTGTATACATTTATTATAAGAATGATGATTAGGAAGAATAAGCCTTCATACTTAAGAGCCAACTTCTACTTTACACATAAGCACAAGAAATGCAGAATAATTTTAAAACTGAATATTCATCCACCCTAAAATACGTAACATGAGACCCTGAAAAGGACCGACACTCTACTGGGTAAAATACATTTTCCAGGAATTCAAGAACATAAGACCAACTTGACATCATATCAAGTCTTCTAGTGAAAGCCAATGTCAGTATACTTTTCTGTTCAAGTATAGTTATGACATGAGGTGGTCATACAGGAAGAAGATAGGCACGTATTTCATTCAGGAGCAACTAGACATCATAAAAAGTCTTTAAGTGAAAATTCCATGGTGACATGACCTTCCATTCAAGATGAGTAGTAATAATAAAATTTTCAATAATGACAATATGGTGGCCAAATTATAAGTCCAAGCAGCATTATTTCATCAAACATGTCTTTCCACCATCTTTTTTGAATGACCTTTAATACAAATGTTTATGAGAAATGAAAATTTAATTAAAGTTACTAAAATGCATAATACCACCATCGTTGTTATACTTAACATGATGCATCAACAAATAAAAGAATTCTTAAAAATTAATGGACCATCACTAAAACAATTATATCCTGAATGTAAAACTTGCAAAGTCACAAAACCATGAAATACAGGTCATTGACTTACTTCTGGCTGAATAATGTATTCACCAACATGCAAATACAAAGTCTGATAGAAGTCCCAGAGAATATGACCATGGAACTTTGTGTATGAAAAACTGAAATATGAAATCGGTTCAGAATAGCAGGTGTCTGTGGAATGGAAAACCTTAAAGGGCCTCGGAGAAGCACACACCCCATACCTATCAAATTATCAAGCTAAATTACGTGCTAATTATTCTGGCAGTTTTGCAATGAGGATGAACCATCAAAATATCTTGTCTAATCAAGTTTATAAACATGTGCTTTACCATAAATTTGTGCCACATGACCTCCTCCTCTCACTCGTACTCTAATGTCAACTCCAGCAAATTTCTCTTTTCCCAAAAGAAGGACTGGTTCTTGCAACTGAAAGAAAGAGGACATTTAAGCAACATTTTCCCCTTGTTGACTATTCAATTTATCTGTAAAGTGTGTACTTGTATGCAAAACAATCAAAAGAACAAACCCAGAGCTAGTACAACACAATGCGCCAACATATCAGATTTTACAATGTTAACAAGAAATTGATAAAATATGCTGTCACATTGTGAAAGTTACTGGCAAAGTTATTGCCAATTTTAGTACATCTCTTTGCCTTCTTCAGGGTAATATATACACAATAATAATCACAGTTCATGAACATCTTAATTTCAAAGCATGTTAAAAATTTCAGAAATAGTTTTTAACAGTATGATGCTGCTGATAGACAGTGCTATCATTGCACTGTGTGCTTTGTTGGGTACAGCCATGAAGAATTTATGATTTAAAATAAAAGGCAATTGATCTTGCCACATTTGTCTTCATTGTTTTTAAAACATATATCACAATGCATCCAAACTATTGAAGATAAATCATGAGCTTAAATTGTTGAAATACAATACAACCCTAAACAGCAACTTTCATTTTGACTAAGTGAGGTCAAATTCTATTGATACAATTAGACTTTATTGATATTCATTCTTTGTTCTTGTGAACTTTGCCAATCAATATTGAAAACTGCAATATTCAAACAAGTTATATGAAACAAAACCTAAAACATTGTTCTAAAAGTAATTCTCCACCCTCACACAATATAATTTATTGCAAAGAAAATCATTTAACTTTTATGAATTTTTATTTACATCTTCACTTCATGACAATAGTTTCCATTCCTCCTAAGTGTGAAACAACCACAACTTCCAACATCTGAATTCTTTACAAAATGTTTATAACATAAGTGTTGTTTGAAAAGCATATCAAGTCACATTTAAATCGAAACTGAAAGATGAAAATGGGTAAAAGTAATATATTTCCCCTGAGAAAGAATGGAATATGAATATTGACTCTTTAATGTCTTCATCTTGCATCCATACAAAATACTGATGCAGAAAACATCCATCATTTTCTTATCTCACAATTTGGTTGCTTGAGCTCAAAACAAATCCTACTCCTAAGTGGAAGTTCTTACTAATTTTGTTTACTTTCTCACTCTGCTTTTTTTCCTACTCTCTTTGGTTTCTCTCTCCTGAGTAGTTTAATTTTGTGATACATCTTGAATGTTTTTGTTACTGAAATTAAAATTGTTCAACTTTATGTATGTATTTATTTAAAGGCAAATTTTCTTAGGAAACGTTTAAAAAAATACATTTTCTTTCAATATTTTCTTATATACCCCCTCCAAACAATACAACATTCAAGTAAGATTTAATAAATGTAAGAATACCCGAGAAATATTTTACATGCAAAAATTTTGTAAAGATTACTGTAGCTTTAAAAGTCTCTTTTTTAAAAAGTTGTTTACCAATGAAAAGGAATGTGAGAAAATGAATGCAATTTTTTGTGCCTAAAGAAACTAATACAAAATATAGAAAAACATTAATTTTTTTAATAAAAGAAAAAAAACTTTTCGTTATTATAAAAAGAAAGTTTTGTGACCTTGCAGTACATAATAGCTATCAAACTGACCATCTGATGACTCATGTCTGCAGTGGAAAAATGAACGCATACCAAGCTACTGAAGTTAACTTGTTCAAGCTGTCTCCAACAAAGAAAACAAGAAAGAAACAGAATTGAATTTCTGATTATTTTGTCCCTGGAAATATTTAGAATGAAAAACTGAAGTTGTCTGATGCCATAGGCTAAAGACTATACATCTTAGGTAATGACACAATCGTAATGTTTCCAGATACGACAGCTATGAGGCCATGACCCCAAGATGTAAACAGGATACATTATCTAACCTTCTGCAATTTCTTTAAATTTTTAAACTCGTCACTTCTCATGCACAAGATATTAATTAGACCAAAGTAAAATAAATTAATGTGTAAAACAATGAAGTTGGCTGTATCTGGTCCTGACTGAAATGGTTTTTAGCCAGTAGTTTGCAGCTGGCTTGCTCGATAAAATTTGATATTCTAGAATTAAATGTGCAATAAAGAAAGAAAGACAGGGTTTGGAATTTTTTGGGGGGATGAAAGCAGGGTGAAAAGGGTAATCAAAATCATTTCAAAGTTCCATAGTCCACAACCTCATTAAAATTGCAAAACAAAACTAAATCAAACATCATCAATTTGTATTTGAATAAACTACAATCATATTACACAGAACATTGTCAATTTGTGATTTTCATGTAATTATGTAGCCAACAGAAAAGTATGTAAAAGCATTTACTTGCATATCAGCACAATCACTGCAACACAGATCATAATTAAAGTGAAGTCTAGAAATAAATGCACAAAAACTTTAGGAAGATGAGTAGTTTTAAATAAACATACAAGTACAAGATAATAAGTACAGATGGCATAATTTTGTAAAATGTATATAAATGAAAACATAAAGGTGCAATGATTAGTTATGTAATCATCTAATTCCTTATTTGAGCAACAACACATATTTGCACTGACTATTCAGAGGTGTAGCATGAGTAATCACAGTACATCATTGCGTTATCATTGGTCATCCTCATAGTCATATGCAATATTTTTGTGAAAATTAAATAGACAGGCATCTGCTTAATTCTTGTCAGTGAAGATGGCATGAACTACATGTGCAGACCAAAAGCATTCCTTTTTCATATGATTGTTTCGTGACTATTTACTGCAATGGTACAAAAGTTTGCTAACCTTTTCTCAGATAATAATTAAAACACATTTGATCCCTTATTAACAAAAACAATTGTTTTGTACATCATGTATTACAATTCTTTCTGATACAAAATATCAGATTCAATGGTACTCTAACCAAAACTTTCATTTGATAAAAACATTACAAAGAACAAATAAATATTTTGTGCAAGTAAAATATCACTGAATTATAAACAGTATTCTGAAATTCATAAAACCTCATTTTTAGGCTGTTTTTGGGGGTGGGTGGGGAGAACCAGAAAACATTGAAAAAAAATGAATTTCATTTGTTTTTTAAAAGCTCCATCAGAAATTTTCCATTAAATAAATAATTAAAAACATTATATACTTTTCATTTCAATAAAAAAACATGCCAGATGTATTACAAAATAAAAACAAACCTCCACAAAATTTATAAAATAAACAGTTGTAAAAATGGGATTTGTTTTTTCAACAGGATGTCAAGATGGAAACTAACTGGAAGGAGTTTGAACCAGCTATATTTGCTGAGAAGAGGGACAATTTCAAATAAATGCAACTATTAAGTACAAGGAGATAAAAGGTAGATATTACAATTCTGTTAAATGTAGATCAAAGGAAAGACAGATTTACAATTTGCATAATCATAAAGGTCCTTATTTAAACATCAACACATTTTATTGCACGACTATTCAGAGGTGTAGCATGAGTAATCACAGTACATCATTATGTAAACCATTTGTCATCCTCATAATCATATGCAATATTTTTGTGAAAATTAAATAGACAGGCATCTAAGAAGAGGGGCAAAGTTTCAAATAAATGCAACTATACTAGGAGATAAAAGACATATTTTAATGCACCGTGTATTACAATTCTTTCTGGTACAACATTCACTGGCACTCTTTCCAGAATTTTCATTCGACAAACAACATTACAAATAAAGAACTCGCAAAACTTAAATAGTAATAAATATTTTGTGCAAGTAAACTGTATTACTGAATTACAAGCAGTATTCTGAAATTCATAAAACCTTAATGTAAGGCTGTATTGAGGTGGGAGTGGGGAGAAGAAAACACTGAAATATAATGCATTTCTTTTTAAGTTCCGGAAGAAATTTTCCATTAAATAAATAAAACATTTAATACCATGTTCATTTCAATCATAAGAACATATAATACAAAATAAAACCTCCACAAAATTTATCAAAATAAACAGCTGCAAAATTGGAATCTTTTTATTCAACAGAATGTCATAATTGATACTTCAAAGATGAGCTTGAATCAGCTGCATCTGCTGTGAAGAGGGGCAGTTTCAAATAAATGCAATCATTAAGTACTTGGAGAAAAAAGGAAAAGATGTTACAATTCTGATAAATGTATATCAAAGAATAGACTGATCTACAATCAAAGAAAAGAAAGACTTACAAGTTGCATAATCATAAAGGTCCTTTTTTAAACAACAACACATTTTAATGCCGACTATTCAGAGGTGTAGCATGAGTAATCACAGTACATCATTACGTAAACCATTTGTCATCCTCATAATCATATGCAATATTTTTGTGAAAATTAAATAGACAGGCATCTGCTTAATTCTTGTCAGTGAAGATGGCATGAACTGCATGTGCAGACCAAAAGCATTCCTTTTTCCACTACAGAAGCAAGTCATCTGATTGTTTCATAATTATTTATTGCAATTGTCAAAAACTATGCTAACCTTTCATCAAATAATAATTAAGACAAATTTTGTTCGCCTTATTAAAAAACAATGTTTTGTACATTATGTATTACATTTCTTTCTGGTACAACATTCTGTGGTACTCTTTCCATAATTTTCTTTGACAAACAACAATACAAATAAAGGACTCATAAAACTTATAGGTGATAAATATTTTTGTGCCTATAAAATATCACTGAATTACAAGCAGTATTCTGAAATTCATAAAGCCCTAATTTAAGGCAGTGTTTGGGGGAATGGGGTAAATTAAAAAGAAAATACCGAAAAGAAGTTTGAAACAGCTATATTTGCTGAGAAGTGGGGCAGTTTCAAATAAATGCAACTATCAAGTACTATTAGATAAAAGACACATTTTAAGGCACCGACTATTCAGAGGTGTAGCATGAGTAATCACAGCACATCATTGCGTAAACCGTTTGTCATCCTCAAAAATTTTTGTGACCTTTACATTAAAGTCAGGCATCTGCTATATGTGCAGATCAAAAGCATTAATGTTTCCACTGAAGAAGCAAGTCATCTGATTGTTTCATAATTATTTATTCCAATGGTACAAAATGCTGCTAACCTTTCATCAGATAATAATTAAGACAAATTTTGTTCCCTTATTAAAAAACAACTGTTTTGTACATCGTGTATTACCATTCTTTCTGATACAACATTCATTGGTACTCTTTCCAGAATTTTCATTTGACAAACAACATTACAAATAAAGGACTCGTAAAACTTAAATAGTGATAAATATTTTGTGCAAGTAAACTGTGTAACTGAATTATGAGCAGTATTCTGAAATTCATAAAACCTTAATGTAAGGCTGTATTGGAGTTGGGGTGGGGAGAAGAAAACACTGAAAAATAATGCATTTCTTGTTAAGTTCCGGAAGAAATTTTCCATTAAATAAAAAAAAAAAACAAACACCCATTTAATACCATGTTCATTTCAATCATAAAAACATGTATTACAAAATAAAACCCCCACACAATTTATCAAAATAAACAGCTGCAAAATTGGAATATTTTTATTCAACAGGATGTCATAATTGATACTTCAAAGATGAGCTTGAATCAGTTGCATCTGCTGTGAAGAGGGGCAGTTTCAAATAAAAGCAATCATTAAGTACTTGGAGATAAAAGGAAAAGATGTTACAATTCTGTTAAATGTATATCAAAGATTAGACTGATCTACAATCAAAGAAATGAAAGACTTACAAGTTGCATAATCATAAAGGTCCTTATTTAAACAACAACACATTTTAATGCCGACTATTCAGAGGTGTAGCATGAGTAATCACAGTACATCATTACGTAAACCATTTGTCATCCTCATAGTCATATGCAATATTTTTGTGAAAATTAAATAGACAGGCATCTGCTTAATTCTTGTCAGTGAAGATGGCATGAACTGCATGCGCAGACCAAAAGCATTCCTTTTTCCACTACAGAAGCAAGTCATCTGATTGTTTCATAATTATTTATTGCAATGGTAAAAAAACTATGCTAACCTTTCATCAAATAATAATTAAGACAAATTTTGTTCCCTTATTAAAAAACAATAAATGTTTTGTACATTGCGTATTACATTTCTTTCTGGTACAACATTCTGTGGTACTCTTTCCATAATTTTCATTTGACAAACAATACAAATAAAGGACTCATAAAACTTATAGGTGATAAATATTTTTGTGCAAATAAAATATCACTGAATTACAAGCAGTATTCTGAAATTCATAAAGCCTTAATTTTAGGCTGTGTTTGGGGGAATGGGGTTAATTAAAAAGAAAATACCTGAAAATAATGCATTTCTTAATAAGTTCTAGAAGAAATTTTTTATTTATTCATTAAATAAATAAAACATTTAATACCATGTTCATTTCAATCAAAAGAAAATGCAAGATGTATTACAAAATAAAACAAACCTCTGCAAAATTTATAAAATAAATAGTTGCAAAAATGGGATTTTTTCTCAACAGGATGTCCAGATGAAAACTACTTGGAAGAAGTTTGAAGCAGCTATATTTGCTGAGAAGAGGGGCAGTTTCAAATAAATGCAACTATCAAGTACTAGAAGATAAAAAGACACATTTTAATGCACCGACTATTCAGAGGTGTAGCAGGAGTAATCACAGCACATCATTGCGTAAACCATTTGTCATCCTCAAAGTCATATGCAATGTTTTTGTGACCTTTACAATAAAGTCAGGCATCTGCTATATGTGCAAATCAAAAGCATTAATTTTTCCACTGAAGAAGTAGGTCATCTGATTGTTTCATAATTATTTATTCCAATGGTACAAAACGCTGCTAACCTTTTATCAGATAATAATTAAGACAAATTTTGTTCCCTTATTAAAAAACAAGTTTTGTACATCGTGTATTACCATTCATTCTGGTACAACATTCATTGGTACTCTTTCCAGAATTTTTATTTGACAAACAACATTACAAATATATAAGGACTCATAAAACTTAGTGATAAATATTTTGTGCAAGTAAACTGTGTAACTGAATTACAAGCAGTATTCTGAAATTCATAAAACCTTCATGTAAGGCTGTATTGTGGTTGGGTTGGGAGAAGAAAACACTGAAATGTAATGCATTTCTTTTTAAGTTCCAGAAGAAATTTTCTATTAAATAAATAAAACATTTAATACCATGTTCATTTCAATCAAAAGAACATGCAAGACGTATCTCAAAATAAAACCTCCACAAAATTTATCAAAATAAACAGCTCCAAAATTGGAATCTTTTTATTCATCAGGATGTCATAATTGATACTTTGAATATGAGCTTGAATCAGCTGCATCTGCTGTGAAGAGGGGCAGTTTCAAATAAATGCAATCATTAAGTACTTGGAGATAAAAGGAAAAAATGTTACAATTCTGTTAAATGTATATCAAAGATTAGACTGATCTACAATCAAAGAAAAGAAAGACTTACAAGTTGCATAATCATAAAGGTCCTTATTTAAACAACAACACATTTTAATGCCGACTATTCAGAGGTGTAGCATGAGTAATCACAGTACATCATTACGTAAACCATTTGTCATCCTCATAGTCATATTGTTTTAACTCTAAATCAAACAAGCATTTTGCATGATTCTGTTCAATGAAAGTAACAAAAAACTGCATGCACAGATCAAAATTCTGCAAACTACCACAGTTAATTTCTAAGGGAAAGAATCGTTATTCAAATTGTATCGATCCCTCATCTTGAGATGTAATTTACCTCACCTTGTATCTGAGAATCTGAGGCTCAATATTATCCAGGGGTCGGCCATTGACTTTGATCAAACCAACTCCACGCTTACAATGGGCAACCGCTGTGGCAGTTTTCTGAAAAAAAAGGGCACTTTTACAAATTTAAAGAGGTGGTTGGGTCTACATGCCGAATATTAAAGCACTGATGTAAAATATGACCCTGACTGAAAAGGTCAAAAGGTTAAACGAACATGCTGCGCATCAGTCTCAGATTCACCACAAGCAGAGATCAAGCTGGACTTTGCCAATGTCGCAGATTTTTTTAAATTTTATTTATGATAAAATATACCATCTGGCAATCTTTTTGGTGACAACACTTTTGGCTGTTAAAAATGGAGTTGAGAAATTCAAAGGCACCATGACAGGAAGCCACAAACTTGGATATAAAATTGAACTGGACTCTTATTACACAAACAAATCCATTGTTCCTATTTACAAACCACCCTAACACTGCATTGTTATATCATAATCCACTTATGTTGATGCCTGATCTTAGTACTCTGGTGTAATATAATCCAAACAATCATGCTACCAGACTTGCTACAATTGACCACCTCTGAAAGCAGAACAGAATGACTATAATCTACAAGATGAAAGCAATTTTTCTTTCTTTTTGAAAATTGTACCAGAAAAAAAAAAGTTAAGCATAAAACATCAAAGAAAACTGATTACCTTTGAAGCATCAAGTGTTCTATATAAATTATATTTAACAGCAAAATCATATATGCCAATCCCTGGCGAGGACAAAAATAGTAATCTGAGCAGAAAGAGTAATCCACATAATAAAATTCAATGCGCATATGTATAAAATAATTTATTTAACCCTCTGCTTTTTAAGATCAATTACTGCTTCAAATATTCATATCTTTAAAAAGCAGCAAACCACCTGATATGCACAATGATGGAGAAATTTTTAAAACCATAGAATGCAACTGAAAAACCCCAAAGAGTTCTGCAAACTTATGTTTATTCAAAACATCATCAAACAATTAGAAAACGTTTTATCCAGTGGAATCTGCTGTTAATGCTGGAAATGAATGAAGTGCAATCGGTAAAAGTCTCTTACACCGAGTGGGTACAACGTCATTGTAATCACTACTCCTGTCTGTTGCAATAATAATGGGCCCAATTTTCATGGCTTCTGCAATTCTGAATGATGTACCTTCCACCAAACACTTAAAATTATTAGATGATTTTGTTCTTGCACATGCATATTCTCCATAAATTTGGCGTCATGAAGCATCTGTTTGAACAAAGGACCAAAATTGTATTCTTCCACTAGGCGTAGTTAGTGAGTGTTCTATTAAGAACTTGGTAAATAATGCCCATTCATTATTTGTTTCCACAATTTAGTTCTGCTGTAAAACAAGAAGTTACCTTAGTATTGGAGTTATAAAAACGAGCTAATTCAAGGCATCTTTGTTTTACACTTTGATCAATATTAAAATCCTTTCCACACAGCCTTCAATGGGCATGAAGCTAAATTAGATTGGAACATTGTGTTGTTTAAATCATGTATTCATCTCTGAGTCGTTTATTCCCGGGTTTTTTCTAATCCATCTGTGAAATCATTTGAGAAACATTTTTGCTGTAACATATGCATCAACTTGAACAAATTGAACTTGAATTTTACCACCAAACAGCTACAGAATGGTTTTGTACCTCATGTAATTTATAACAAAGAATATGTGAGCAAAGATTAAGCATTAGAAAGCCAGTCTGTTCTGTCCGAAGTCAAACAGCTACTGTAAATAAAAACTGAGGTCATAAGTTTGAAAGTACAACCTGCATATTTCTTGGAAATAAAAGAACTGCTATAAATAGAACATAACACTGTTAGGAAAATCACCGCTAGTCTCCAAATTTACTTTTATGACAGTTACAAAGAAGCCATATTTTCTAGAATATGTTCTGAGCGATTGGCGAGATATTAATAAAAATGAGAAAATAAATTAATTTTTTGGGGAGGTGGTTATACTGAAAAAGTGTAATCCAAATACATTTAAGAGTAAGGCAAAATATATAGTGAAAAAAAGCATAATGGTTGGCATGTATACAAATATTAAAAAATTGTCTCTGTCATTGTGTTACAATTGATATTGCCTCAGCAATAACAGGCATTTGCTTGGTCCTTCAAAGAATGCCTTTAGCAGCACCTTCAATTAACAGAAAAACATTCATCAAAGCAAACTAAAGACAGTTGATTAAGCAAGTCGGCAACAAACTTAAACGAAAGCATTGTTTCATATTTTTAAAGTTTCCTGTTTGCAACAAAATGGTCATGCTTACAAGCATTACCAATGGCAGTTTAAGACCAAATTAAAGTTATAATATTCTGAAACAATAGATATTTGGCCACTGAGTTAAATGGAAGGTAGGACATCTCACAAGAAGGTGAAACTTTTTAATTTGTTCACGTTTTCATTTCCCTATGAACAGCCTCATCCCCATGGCATTATGGCAGTCGTCAATGGCTGACCAAAGTCTAGGCAAGTTCAAGTACATAATATGATATAAACAATTATACATGCTACAATCATGATAACTATCACTGAATTGTTTCTGTAAATGTGACAATGGGATATAGATCAAACAAGAACTTCAGCTTTTATATATACGTTTTAGTTTCTTTTCCAACAGGATTTGATTGATACATGAAATTTCTAACATATAAATAATAATTCATGGATTTTTCACATGCAAGTATATTTAACACATTTTGGAATGTACTGCACAAAAGTAAGTTGTCACTATACAAGTGTATTTCAGAAGAGTCCGTCTCAGCAAGGTAGTTAATTTTTTTCAGTAAGACTGACCAGTTTTCAGTAAGGTGTAACAAAATATCACAAACTTATTGAAAAAACATTAAAAGTTCTGTATTTGAACATGCACTAATAATAAACATTACGTCCCACTGAAAAGTTTTTAAAGCATAGACTTTATTTACGATTAGTACAGTTGCACAATGGTTAGTTCCAAACCCTATGCAGCTCAATGGCTTGTTGCCTGCTCTTAACTTGATGTAATTCTTTATCCATTTCACAATATGACAACAATCCTATCTCCCATCACGAGATAAACTCAAACTAGCATGTGATGTTCAAAAATGTAACTGTGTCCCTTCCTGCTTTATTCACAAGAATCAGAATATTTTTTATGTTCTTCAGTGGTGATTATCTACACTTTTCAAGAGGACCATTTTCTCTTTCGTTTTAAAAGATGCATCACTTGCTGGATGCTACTTTTAAAATTCTTTTATAATCAACAGTTTGGTCATGCAGAAGCTTTGCATGAATAAATAGGTTCAGTTTAAAGTGTTTGGGGTGCTGCTTTAAAGTTAGTCTGGTTCACTAATTTCACTAATTCTAATATGAAACCCAGATCCAAATCATACACAGATGAACAGCTCATCTGGAATTTTTGGCAACTATCATTTTTCTGTCGTTTTTGCTTTAATGCTGTTAAGCCTGTATTTTAACGCTAATTTTTGTAAGGCTTACAGCAAAATCTCATGGACTAGCAGGTCTGAAATCCTAATCACTGACAGGTCATCTCTTAAAAATTTCCAAATTGACATCAGTGCAAAGTTAACCAATACTTGTTCAAATTCACGATACTTAACCTTTTATATGAAATGTGCATCAATACATTACTGGCAAGACTGCTGCTTTAAAAATAACATTAAAATGTGTACAAACCTTTCGCCCATACACTTGAACAGCTTGCAATGGTCCTTTCTGTGGCATTCTGAAAAGAAAGAAATCACTAAAGGAATAGTTTCAAATCACTAACACTAATAAAAATTAAACATGTTTTTTTTAAAATAAAATTCTAGAACAGCCCCAAAATTAACAAGTCAAGACAAATATCTTTATAACAATTTTAGAAAGAGAGAGAGGGTAACAATGTTCTGGAAAGTGATGGAAAAGTACAAGTACAACTTCTCAACAAGGTGCATTATCTCTTGAAAACAAAAATTCACACCTTTGACCATTCAGAGTGTGTAACATGGATCACAGTATCTCAACGCTATAAGTCATCTTCATCATGGTCAAAATTCCTTTTATAACCAGAAACCATACTGGTTCCCAAAATTCTCTCACGTTCCCCACCCCACTTTAGGTATTTGGAGATTTGAGGTGGGAGGTCAAAGTGCAATATGGAATTTACTGAAAAGACACTTGTCATAATGGGCAGTTGCAATATTCCATCCTAGTTGGCTGAACAATAGTCAGTGTTGGTCTATGTTGCAAATTGTAATTTTTTCCACTTATTGGTGACAAAATATATCTGGGGATTATTTGGCATTGTTACATCATAATCTGCTTATGTTGACATCTGGCCTGAGTACAGTATGCTGGGATACACTCAATCATGCTACCAGACTATACCAACAATCAACTGACCTGTGAAGGCATTGAACAGAAAAAGCATTAATTAATCCTTGTTTATTTTAAATATACCAAAATAGTTTTTCCAATTTTGCTGAATCTTCATTGAAAACTGAATACCTCTGAAGCACTGATTGCTGTTTATAAATACAAAGCAAATGGAAAAAAATCTCAATCAGAATTATATACTGTCAAAAGTGCAACTTTATCATGGGTAAATGCAAGTTAGACAATGTCCAGGGCTGAGCAAATATTTTTTTTTTAAACACTAGACCAGGACAAGTGGTTTCAGAAAAGGCACTAGTCCCACCTTTCTCTTCACAAGTCCAACTTTACTCTTCACTGGTCCCAAAATGGTAATCACTTGCAGAGATTAGATGAAATGTATGCAATCCATAGAAAAAACAAACAAAATAACATACAACATAATTATTTCTTGAAAGAATTTAATTTTTCAAACACATTGGTTGTTATTCAATTGGTTTCTTCATTTTCACATTTATGTTTTAGCTGATGGATTTGAAAATTATGTCCATGTATATGTCTGCCACATGCACCAGCACTAAGCCAGCAGTTGAAAGCTGTGTCTGAGTTAAAAGTCCTCAAGCTCTGGACCATTTGCAGAAATGTTCATCTGGGTGAATTTCCTACCTGTGCCAGTTTTTGATATTGCTTGCAGTAACTGCAAAACATCCTTCCGAATCGATATATTCAAACCATGGATAACAATCAGCCCAATGCCACTGAAAATTTCTGTCTCTTAGTAGTGTCATATTTGACATTTTTTTCCATTACTGATTGTTGCCCATGTCTCTTTGGACAAATAGTTACCGCACACTCATTATCTGTCTTACATTTAGTCCCAACATTTTCAAACAAATTTACATTCTCCAAATCGCTGTTATTACATTCCTTACAAAAATAGTTTAGCAAACTCATTTTATCCAGAGTTCTATCAGCTCGCTTGGTAACTACTTCTAAAGTGATCATAACATCAATTTTCTCTTTTAAATATGAACTGAAACCGCTCATTAATTATAGTCTGATGCTATATCCCTGTTTGTTTGTACCCCCACATCGGTTTCAGTAAAACATTTAATGTCATAAAAAGTCAGTTGAATCATTAATTTATAATTTCTAACCTGTGACCAGAATGACACTAATACTGGCATCCCCTTGCACCCTTCATACTTAACGGACTTTCCATACTAACATGCAGTCATATTCCGTACACTATAGTGCAGTTTATTTCCATCCAACAACATAATTACATAATTCATCCTATTCGGTAACTGCCAGATAATTCTGTAAATTACCATAATGTTCAGTTTGAAATTAGATTCCTTTGCACACATGAACATATTAATGAAACCACTTGTTAAAAACAAGCGAAATACGTCATTCTTTTCCTTTGCTTGATTGGACACTGTAAACATCTGTAAACATTGGAAGCAGACCACATATGCATGTACATCTTTAGTTGTGTATACACCCCTTTGCTGAAAATGGACTGGTTCAGGAACTGGAATGTCTGTTATATTGAAAGCATGTAATGCATAGACAATGACAGTGTTATGGCCATTCAGGTTAGAAAATATAAATGGATGAATGGCTTGGCCAAGTTCTTTGCACTTTTTATCAACTTACAAAGATTTCCTTATTGTTATTGAAATCTTTTGTTATTGAAATCGGTAGGGGAGGTACAAATGGGTTAATTGACCCGGACTATTATGTAATTTTTTTCGATTTAAACCCATTATCACACCTGGAACAGTTATAAATTAAAGAATCATTACTATCATTTAATCAGTTCATAAAGGAAATCAACACTGATGTCTGTAAAATATCCATCAATTATTTAATTACACTGACTGGCTGGATTAAAATCATAGTGAATGATTGTTCTGATTGAGTAAACTCCCTGCAACAAAACCAAGTACAACACTGCTAATTGATCATACTGGCTTTCTTGAGTTTGACCTCAGCCCAATACAGTGGAACCCCTCTATAACACGATGATTGGGGTCCATAAAATTTCAGAAGCCAAGCATTGTACACTATTTCTCGTACATTATATATATCATATTATTTTAGAATTCATACACGATCACTTCACCAAAATCACTTAAAGAACCTGGATAAATTGTTAAGTTCCGATCGTTTATTATTAAAAGCAATACACAAATTCTTCCACCAAATTATAATAAACGTTTTACACACTATTTCTCATTTCTCGTACGTTAAACAAATATTTTCACAGTCCCATAAAAATACACGTAAATGAATTTCAAATTTCAGGAACCATGCTACGAAAATATTTTAAAAGTCACAACTAATCTCATGCCCAAAATGAAGTTAATTTCTTCTTCTTGTTTTTTTTTTTTTTTTTACTTTTCTTTAAAAAATTTTTCCATGTGTGAATGAATATATGAAATTTCGGGAGCCATGCTACGACCGCGTTATATCCGAATTCGTGTTAATGCAAAAAAAAAAGCAAAACAAACAAAATTTACCTAACTGAAAATAATTTCTCAAAATACTGGAGTAAATAGAATTAAATTCACTTATAGAATGGTTAATGAATTCCTATTTTCTAAAAGTCCTTTCAATTCCAATAGTTCCAAGAAATCTGAATACGTTCCAATGCAAAAAGCCCCTCCTGTGTTTAAGTTTCAAATATACAGAAATATTTCCAAAGAATTCAAATAGTTGCTGAATTTATTTAATACTGTACAGTTATTTTAGCATGTCATGCCAGAAATAAATCTTTTCACAAACCAAGCTGGGAGATTGAATCCAAAAGCATGCAGAAGGGGACCTACCATCAGGAATATTTTGTGATTTAGATTATAAACGTAGCTCAAGCACTTTTTTCCAGTCATATCGTTATGATATCTGCATAGTGATGTCTAGCACTAGGACATCATGATGCAGATATGTAGCATGATGTCCACCTAGTCACATGATCCTGACACCAGGCCGACCAGCCCTACCACTAACCTCTTAATGGAGAGTGCCATGCAAGGCAGTTGTATTTACCATTTTTGTACGTCTTTGGTAGGACTTGGCTGGGGATTGTACCCACGACCTCCCACATCAAAGGCAGATGCTCTAACCACAAGGCCACCATTGTAGTCAACCCAAAAGTGCCAATGGAATAATTGTGATGCATTAGCCTTAATACACCAATAAATTTCCTGCCATAAAGGATCAAAAATGGTTCACCAAATGTTTTAATTGCAAGGGAAACTTTTCTGAAACAATTCTAGACTTTGTACTTAACTGATTCTGGAAGCATGGTACACCTAACAACATTTAGATAGAAATGAAGGAATACAATCACATAATATTTATTGTCCTCTATGTGCAATAGTCATTATGACTTTTCATATGGATCCAATCTTGTGTAGCAGATTACATTTTAATGTGAACACAAGTGATCATTGCTAAATTTTGTCAAAATAAAACCAAATTTCTGCTTCTCCTATCAAATGAAATAATGGTAAAAGGCATCTATAACACATCAGTTCCATTCTTAAGTGAGCCAAAGTCATCACCACCTATCAGTTTCTAAATTTTTTGCAGTCCACGGTTGTGCTGTAATTTTGAACTCAACCATAGTTGTCATTCCATGCCACTCACAAATCCTGCCTCTTTAAGATAGTCAAACTATTACTTGTTCTGCCTATATATCAATACCTGCTTCCCAATAGTCATGCAGTTCTTTTTTGTTAGCCTCCTTTCAAAATGTTTAAGAGCCATGGTTAAGTTTCATAGACTATAGAGGTTGCCAGTCCATATCAACCAACTCCAATAGTTACATAGTTATGACTATGGGGTGGTAGGAAAAGGCAGCATAAGTTGGCAGCTCATTCTGACACAGCTCCAGTCTAGTTTTAGTCATACTATACTTATTTTGAAGATAAAAAGGTGCTTTTTTTTCTCAATACAGTCATGCAGTTGTTTTTAAGAAATGTTGGCATCCATTTCAACTCGCTCAAAAATGACCGTAGACAAGAAATTCCAATGTAAGGATAATACTATTTAATTTGCCTTTATCAATTTAGGCCTTAAGACAGAAAATGATACACTTCAAAGCAGCATCTGCATCTATTCTTTCCATCAATTGTGTTAGCTTCAACCTTCCATTTTCAAAATGGAGGCCGACATATTGCTGGAATGCAACGGAAGCCAGGAATGATGTGCATCTTGAATGAATTAAAGCTATCTAAAACTTTCTTCAATATATTTTTTAATCGTTTCTTTCAAGAAATGAACTTCATTTGGACCAAATTTCTGCATTCCTTCCTACCATCGCATTCCAACCAGTGAACTTAAAACATGCCCATTTGTTTCTGACAATTAGAACTTATTTGAAAAAAGTAGACTTGAAGTCTAACTTAAACAATATGACATTACATTGTAGAAAAGCATCAATATGGGTTGTCAAATGTACGAGATATTCATGAAGTGACTTTATGTTCCCATGATGTTTCTCACAGAACACACTATAAAACGTTATTTTGGCAGCAAGACCTCAAACTCCTAAAACATAATATCAGACTTGATGTCTTATATTGACTACCCTGTCTCCACCTAGAATTAACTATAGTCTAAAAAATACATCCCGTTGGTTTGTACCCCCTATTCAATAACGGAAACAATCTGATACAAAGTGCAAGGAACATAGTCAATTCAGTCATTGATTTATATTATCTAACCTGAATGTGAGAAAAATGCCATAACACCGTCATCGCCTGCGCATTTCATGCTTAATGGAAGTTTTCAATGTAATAGACTGACATGAGAATCATTTCCAGTTTCCGGACCAGTCCATTTTCAGCAAATGGGCTCATGAGTGACTAAATATGTACATAAATATGTGGTCTGTTTACAGCGTCAAATCAAAGGAAAAGAATGACAAAATTTGCCTTTCACGTGGGTTTAACAAACGGTTTCATTAATATGTTCACATGTGCAAAGGAATACAATTCCAAAGTCAACGTTATTGTAATTTACGGAATTATCAAGCAGTTACCGAATAGGATCAATTACGTCATTATGTTGTCGGATGGTAATAAACTACCTCGTAGTGTACGGAATATGGCGCCGTGTTAGTATGGAAAGTCCGTTAAGCATAAAAGGTGCAAGGGGATGCAAGTACTAGTGCCATTCTGGTGGTGGGTTTGAAATTATAAATCAATGATTCACTTGACTTAATTCTGTGCACTTTTTATCACATTAAACTTTTTAGTTATTGAAATCGGTAGGGGGTACAAACCAACGGGTATGCATTTTCGGACTATACAGAATAATAGCTTGATCACGCACGTGATTGAACGCTCAGTTCATGTGCAAAGTATTTCATCTGCGAATTCTGCATCCTCAGATTATGCGGAAAACCTTCCATTTTGACATACTGTCTACTTCTGGAAAATGTGTCCTGTTACAACCATGAAGATGGCCTAAAACATCATGTAAACACACGATACACATCCGAAACACCCACCCACCATCACAACGCGGTAAATTTTAATAAACTAAAAACAATAAAACTTATCTATTATACATAACACATCAAAATATACAAATTTAGTCTTGAAATGAACGTATATTGTGTCAAAACTTTTGTTTATTTGGACCCATTTCAATTTGTTATACTGAGAAACCGAGAATCAACTCACGTTGGCCAACTTGAAGTCGAAAAGGAAGTACAAGGGGGCTCACACGTGTTGTGTCAGGGGATCTCTTTGGTCTGGTTTTTAAATAATATGCATCTTTACTCGTAACTTAGTAGCAAAGACATAAAACCAGACTACATCAGGACAAGCCAATCAGACGGTTCTCCACAGATATTAGGATTTTTTCAAAACGCTTTGTGCCTGAAGAAGCATGTATTATATGCGAAACTCGTTGCACGGAATTATCGACGTGTGTGTGTGTGTGTTTTTTTTTTTTTTTTTTTTTTTTAAATCCCAATTCTTTAATTATTCAACAACGTAATGGTATCAAATTATTATCCGCCGAAAGAATCGACGTTTTTGCGACAAAGGATACTTAAACTATCTGAAAAGCAAATGAAAAGTAGCCTGCATAGCAGCTTTTTAAACAAATGTGTTGAAGAAGGAATCGTACCACCAGGTTTACGATTAAAACTGAAATTATATATAGGAAGCGAAAGTGAAGAGTTCCAAAAGTCTATCAACAATTTATTGCACGAAGTCTCGCTAAACATTTGTGAGCGATTATCAGAGGAACAACAAAAAAGATCTCTAAACTTTGGAAAAGAGATGGAAAATGTTCGGGATGAACTAAAGAAAAAACTTGATGGATAAACCCTTTTCAGCTTCGATGAAGAAGTATACCAGAAAACATATTCAATGAAAAATAATATACTTTAAAAGCAAACTCAAAAACTGAACAATTTACGCAAGAACAAAAAAAAGTCCAAAAGTTGAAAAAAAAGGTGAACATCATATAATCCATAAACAACCAAAAAAAAAAAAAACAGCAGCAGAAAAGCAACAGATTATTATATCAACATAACAAGGAACGGCAAGAAGGGAAGTATTCAAAACCCAAAGAAACAACTGCAAGAAAGATGAATACACGTATAACACATCCCCAAAACACCAGTAACCCAAAGAGTCAATATTTAACAGAAATCTTGAAAATTCCAACAGGAATCAACATAATGAACAACAGTTTTGCAGCTGGACAAAATACTTTTCACAAATGGGATAATATCCAGTGGATCTGAATTAAATTGAAATGCAAACACAAAATATTCTGACAATTTATATTCAACACTGACTTTAACTAGTCTATATGTCTATCTTTGGTAAATGATTGTGACATGCAAATATTCTGCAATGAGCATGACAGTTTGCTCAGTCTGAGTGTTGTATTGCATCACTATCATGTTCTTCTTTTCAAATTTGTAAAACGGTGTCGAGATGTCCTTTTCTTGATCTAATTGCCTAAATCATTTTCATCTGACAATTAAATTTACTTATACTGCATCAAGCATGCATGTTTAATTTTTAGATGTAAATGTAATCAAAAATATTGATAACACTATTTCTACAAATATTCATGTCAAGGAAACTAATATCCACCAGTATGTGGATGCTGGTGGTCTTCATGCCATCCAATGTCATGTAAAAACGGTATACCATATAGCCAGGCTAAATGATACCAACGCATTATTTCAGATGATTTTCAATTACAAAATTCATTGAATGATTTAAAAACATATTTCCAAAACAGAAATTATCCAACACATATCATTGAGTCTGCACTGAACAAAACCCATAATCTTACTCAACAAGAGGCTTTAAATTACAGCAAACTGTACAATGGAGAAAAATATAGTTCCTTTTACAATTTTTCATTACCTAATATAGGTCTTACAATTAATAAATATTGGATTCTCCTAAACTTATCAAAGAAAAACAGCGTAAAATCACTTTACAACAATAAACCTATTCTTGCTTATAGGAGACCCAAGAATTTGCAAGTTTTAATTAGAACTAAATATACAGAAAATAATAAAAAAAAGATGATTCTCGTCGTCTAAATGTAATAGACACCGATGCTCTCAATGTGCAAACATAATAGAAAGTAGTTCTTTTAGTAGCGCTAACACAAAAGAGACATTTTCTCTACGTTATAACACTAACTGCATATCAACTAACGTGGTTTATTTGATAACCTGTAAAAAATGTAACATGCAATATGTTGGACAAACACTTCAACAAGTTTCTAAAAGAATGAATAATCATCGCTTTCATATCAAAAATTATAAAGATCCTCAGTTTTCCTATAATATTTCTACACATTTTTTAACACCAATAATCACTGTTTACTCGATTTTACTTTCATGCCAATAGATATTGTGTATGGAGACATGAACAGACTTATAAAAGAGACTTATTGGATTCATAAATTAGATACTTTGTATCCTAATGGCCTTAATACCAATCTATTATATAAAATTGTATAATTTTATTTCCAATTAAGAAATTGTATATCTTTTATAACACTATAATTGTAAGTATAACTGTTTGTCTCTATTTTATTTTATTATTTTACTCCACAGATATTAGGTATCCTGGACTCTTCAGATTTGACAAACTGCGCTTACATTTTGCCTTTTCAGAACTATAATCTTTTCATAGTGATATGTCTCGTTGATTCATAAACATTAGTTATTTTAGCAATTCTGGATAAATCATCGTACTATTTAGGCATACTTTCAACCATACGACTCCCGGCTCTTGTTATTGGCTCTTTGTTACAAATTACCTTGGAAGTATGTGAAGGGAAGCAAGGCCAAGCTGTACTCTCTATTAAACAAAATACATAAATAAAAAAAAAATAATAAAGTAAATTAATCGCTCTTTTAACAATACCCATGATATACAGAGTCATTTTTAAATAGCCAGTATAACTAATGAGAAAACCTGGAAATTTTGTTTTCTTTAAACGTTTAATCTTATGCAAAATATGAAACTTTAGAGCGCAAGCTTAAAACAGATATGAAAATGTGTCCAATTAATTTCGTATAATAGTGTTTAATGTTCTCAACAAAATGGTACTTTAAAACTTATGTTATCCATGAAAATAAGCTAAATATGCTTATTTTGATCATGCTTGCACAATATGAATTGTGGCAGTAGTATGCCACGTAATGGCCTTAACTATGAGGAATTTAGAAATATTAGAATACAGGAGTAGAGACAAATCTAATTTAAAACTGTTGCATTATTTGAAAGAAACATGTAGTTAAAATACTTCTTTTTATTAATTTGTAATAATATTAAGAAAAAAAGTGACGACAAAGCATCTCGATGTTAAATATATTGACCTCTACCGAATATTAATAAAGGTCCTAATGAAGATGACAGACACTGATCATTTGCGAACTTCATTTTTCTACATGAACCGATAAAGTTAAATTTGTTTATAAGAGAAAACAAAAACCGCAAAGTATATACAGAAAATAAATCAAAGGGACCGTTTAGTGCTCCTGGAGGTAATCTTTGGCAAGGTATTTTTCGGATAAAATAAATCTCCTGCATTCGATCACGAGTAATTTTTATGTTCACGTCTTGAGTGGAGTGAATTTTCCTGAAGAGATAACGAATGAACAATTAATCCTCCTCCTCCTTCTTCTCCTCCTTATAATTATCTTCTACTTTAATATTATTAATTATTGTTGAAGTTGTAGTGTTTGTTGTCGTTCTTCTTGTTATTATTATTATTATTATTATTATTATTATTATTATTATTATTATTATTATTATTATTATTATTATTATTATTATTATTATTGTCATCACTGTAAGCAATGTTACCATAATTATCACTGAGATTATAAGTAGTAGCAAAATCATTATCATTATCCTTTCTTTTTCATCATCTTCTTTTCTTCTTCAGAGACAAGAATGTTCTACAAGATGTGACATAATTACACGTTACTATTGGACAAGGATGGTCTACAAATAGAAACAGACGAGACCTGATTACATGTTTCTATTAGATAAGGATAGTCTACAAATAAACATTGATGTGACATAATTACACGTTACTTTTAGAAAAGGATGGTCTATACATAGCTACAGATGTGACATAATTACACGTTGCTAGTGGATGGTCTGCAAATAGACCTTTCAGGGACATAACTGGACGCTACTGTTAGACAAAGATGGTCTACAAATGGATATAGATGTGACATAATTAAACGTTACTAGTGGACAGGGATAGTCTACAAATAGACATAGATGTATGATAATTTCGAGTTCCTATTGGACAAGGATAGTATACAAATAAACAGATGTGACAATTACACGTTACTATTGAACAAGGATAGTCTAAAAATTAAAAACAAATGTGACATAATTACACGTTATTATTTGAGAAGGATAGTCTACAAACAGACACAGATGTAATATAATTACACGTTACTATTGGACAAGGACGATCTGCAAATAGACCTTTCAGTGACATCATTACGCGTTACTATTGGACTAGGATATAGATGTGACAAAATTACACGTTACTACAGGACAAGGATAGTCTGCAAATAGAGATGTTCCATAGTTACGTATTCCTATTTTATAAGGATAGTATATAAATATACATGGATGTGTCTTAATTAAACATTATTATTAGAGAAGGATGCTATACGAATATCCAGAGATGAAACATTGTTACACTTTACTGTAGGACAAGGATGCTCTCTGAACATAAACAGACGTGACACAATTATGCATTACTGTGGGGATAATGATGCTCTACAAATACAGAGGTGTGACCTAATTATACAGTACTACTGGAGAAGAATGTTCTATTAATACAGATAGATGTGACATACCTACTCTAGTGAGGGGAAACTATGCTCTACAAATACACTCATATGTCGCATCAAACGAATATAGACATAAGTTGATGTGAATCATCTCTTGTTATCATTACAACTAAATCGCATCAAGCTTATGGTTTATATTTGAAAATTAGATTAAAATTTTAGTTTCGAGCTTTTTTACAGTGAAGCAATGCAACATATTATTCATTACGCATTACTCTTGGACAAAGTGGCTCTAAGAATTTTACAAATGTGTTCTACGAATTCAGTAAAACTCTGTGTTCATCTTTGCTAGCCAAGGTTCCGATGTGATAACCCACTCTACACCTTTGCATATAAAAATTAAATTATTCAAATTTGAACACAGTTCTTGCATAATCGAGAAAAGCGGAGCACACAACTTGAATGGAATGATAAATAAGTAATTTTCCAGTGCCGGTCCGTATTTGCACACATACATTACACTCAAATACACATGTAATGGCTACCCTCTGGTACATAGTCATACTTTTGAACGTTAAACTTCCAAAGTATCCTTTTAGGTTAACTGCCCCCCCCCATTTTTAGACGATGTACAATGCACCACACTATCGGTTAGATGACGTTACAAACTAAGGGAGGCAACTCGTCAAATCTAATAACTATTGCTAGGACAAAGCATCAATATATCTGTTCGATCCGCCAAGGTGTTGATAGGATTATCATATTGGAACATTAGCTAACGAAGATAGACTGTGTTAGAATCATACTTCTTGTTACGGTGTGTTTCAAAAATATAATTTTGTTTTTAAATGAAACGAACACATTTTGATTTAATTCTAAGGACAACAAATGAGAACAAATGAGATATCAAAATGAATTTGCAATTTTTGTATAAAGGTAGGTTGCTGGCACTAGATTTGTTTTATAAAGCTCGGATGCTGACACTTATTTTCTTCTATAATGTCAGATCCTGACACTTGATTTGTTATATAAAGATCGGATGCTGACGCTTGATTTTTTAAAAATTTATTTAAAGGTTAGGTTCCGACACTTGATTTGTTATTTAAAGTCAGGCGCTGACTCTTGAGAATCTTGAGACTCTTGGGAAGTCACCCAGCAACTCTTTGTCCTGTATTATGATAATCACAGGATGTATATTAAGCAGGTGTTCTCTATAATATGTATTTGTATCCTATAAATATTTGAATTTTAATAACGTTGACCTTTTCGGAAGTCTCGTGGGACAAATATCTAAATACCCTTGTGGCAGAAGCAATCCCGTAAATGATGTTTTGAAGATGCTTACTTATTTGCGGTTTGTGAAGGGTAAGACTAGCTTGTAAGGTTGTAATACTAGAATATAAATAGATTACTGTATAAAATTAAGAACAGAAAAAAATTATTATATTATTTCTAATTAAATCGTAATCAGTTTCATGAAGATATTTGTTAGCAAAAGACTTATCATTGCATGAGCAAAAATATTTTTGCCGTTCTAAGATGCTGAATTTCCTTGTTTTATACTAAATGCAATTTAGTCCCATGTTACACTGTGAACAAAATGATCTTTCAATATCTTAAAAAAACACCACCTCTCCAAAGAATAAAACAAGCAAACAAACAAACAATTATGTTAAGTAATCGCGAATCTAAAAGTACTTGTATATTTTTTAAATACTAACACGAGGCTACCAACGTGCGGTCTGGATGCCTTACATGGGTATGTATGTTTTTGTTCTGTAATTAGTTTTCGTTGTACCTTGTTATTTTATGGCTTATGTATTTACACCACATATTTTTTTCCTTTCCACTGATTTATGCAATTGCGATGTCCTCCCTAAATTTTTATGACTAGAAAAAATATTTTATGAATGCCTTTTATTTAGAACTACCGTCACTAAACGAGGCATTTGCCATTTTGAAAGTCTTTGTCTTCGAACTCTACAAGACTGATGAAAGCAACAACAACAACAACACAAGTGCGCCAAATCCTGCTAGTCTTAATACGAACAACAAAGTGTACATGATTTATTAAGCGTTGTTTTTGTTACATTAAAATGCATGATGTCATGTTGAAATGTGACTTAAGTTGAAATTAATATAAAAAAAATTATGCATAGCTTTGTATGCAGATGTGAAATACGAGCATATAAATTATCAATATTATGCTAATTGAGATTAATTAAGTTTACTTATTCGGTAAGAAATAGTCGACTTTACAATTGTAAAGTTTATGTAAAGATATCAATAAAAAATCTTTCCTTTCTTGACATTTACTACTACTTGTTAGTGCTGTATCTTTAGTTATCTTACTTCTCATTGCAGTATCTTGATAGTTTTAAGCACTTGTAATTACAGTATCCTAACAGTTTTCATCATTTATCATTGCAGTATCTTGACAGTTTTAATTACTTGTAATTACAGTATCCTAACAGTTTTCATCACTTGTTATTGCAGTATCTTGACAGTTTCCATCACTTGTTATTGCATTATTTTGACAGTTATACTTGTTATTGCAGTATCTTGACAGGTGTTATTACTTGTTATTGCATTATCTTGACAGTTATAGTTACTTGTTATTACACTTGTTATTACAGTAGCATGAGAGTAATAATTACTTGTTATTGCAGTATCTTGACAGTTAAAACTACTTGTTATTGCAGCATCCATCGAACAAAACTAGTTCATATTTTCCCATACAAATGCAGTAACTATTTTATTATATACTCATTTTCCTTATTCTAAATAAAGACTTATTTATATAAAAAAGACACATCAAGGAACAAAGTAATTGCGCTTATGCCATATAACAGGAGTGCACACACTTTTTTAGCATGCAAGCTACTTATAAAATGACCAAACCAAAATGATCTACCTACCACAAAAATGCATAACATATATAGGCTGATGTCTATTTTGTTTAATACTACGCGATCTACTATCGACGTATTGTGCACCCCTGCTATATTCCAACATATATAAACAACCACAGATTCATCGATACAACAACAACAATATTAATAAGCACATAGCTTTAAACTTGGTATCGCGCTCGACATCACTTTCAAAGGAATTGTCGTTTTGGTTTACTTAAAATGTAAATTTTGAGCCATATTGTGAATGAATACGCATTGCAACAACTTTTCCATTTGGTCTGGAATGAATGGATTTTGATATTGTTGTCGATTCTACTAACTTTGTGATTATGAACTGGATTTATGTTTCAATTTCTCATGAAGTACATCTGATTTGAGAAGAGATGATGGCGTCTTGACTCATTTGCATGTGTGTTTCGGTTCTGTCCTTGAATGCTTGGAATCATAATGTGGGTAAAATAAGAACTCTTTCAATTGTAATTATCATAAAGACGTCGTGGAATATAATGTTCAATTCATTTTGAGTGCCGCCATGAATAGCCTATCGTGTGCTGAAAAATGGCGTTATGCCCAACAACAACAACAACATTTTGAGTGCAATAAGGAGTATGTTATTGCAGTTGGAATGTAACTGAAATTACAGTACCATTTTGAAATGTGTAATCAAGCTTTAGAACCCATGACATAGCTCATGTGATTCGGATTTGCAGAACTAAGAAAGTACATTTTGAAGAAATTCAAGATGCAAAAATGTAAGTATATCTTTTGCGATTCTTACTATCAGCAAAATAATATATATTTATGCTCCCCTAGCTATATCATGATCTCTATTATGTATGGCGTCTATCTCTAGCCTAAATCAGAAACACTGCATCAAGAAAGTTAACGCGCAAAATTGCACAGCAACTGGTGTGTTACAATCCATTCAGCCGGCGGAAATAAGAATTCCACGTAGTCTTCGCTTTTTGGCTCTGAGGCCCTTACTTTTCTATGAAAACGTTCAATTGCATTTTCCCCACGAATGTAACACTTGCACTCACAAAATGGTACTTATCTTATAGATATGCGATAGCCCTTGCCATCAGTATCATTTTCGAAGGTATTTTTATATGCCCACGAGAGCACTGGTCATAGTCTGAACCATTGTTGATTGAAACTTCCTTATCATCGACGTATTTTTTCGTAGCAGCATCAAAATCAGATTTTGGTGTTCTGAGATTATTAATGCCATTATTATTCACGTTGAGAAATGTACGCATTATACCACCATTGGCTAATACATACTTAGATTATTGATCATCGACGTATTTTTTTGCAACGTCATTATCCATGGTTAGGTTTCCAAGGTCTATAATTTTATTTCGATTCATGAAAATGCTGCCCGTGAATGAATCACCAGTTTTCTTGATATAATCGTTAACTGACTTACCCGAATCAAGTATTTTACCTTGATGAGCAAAAGTAACGACATTATGAACAACTGCAGTAGGAATTCGTATAAGTAAATCTGGCAGTTGTATAATACTTGTCTTTATTCGTCCTTGTTTATCCTCAAAAACAACTACTCCATTTTAATCCACACTTGTGATATTTAATAAATCGTCAATCTCATTTCTGAGCTGATCAAAAGTTGCATATCTAGATAAATCACCTTGCTGCTGAGATTTACCACGAGTAGATCTTCTGTAAATATATACCATTATATTTATAAATGTGTTTAAATATGATAATGTGGTATGGTATATTCATGCACGATTTTATGGGGTGATTTTGATTTTGATATAGCATCAAGTACATTAAGTACTTCACAACCACATATTGGTGGATCAGTTAATGTTTGTGTTGGTAAAGTTGAACACCAGATTGGAGCAGCATTATTGTTGACGTAATGAAGAAACTTTTTGATGGCGCTAATCCATATGAATCGAAATAAATAATTCCATGTGGTTCAATTGCATATCCAACCCAATGGGTTCCTGGTCCAGAGTTTTTATCGAGATTGATCATACCAGTTTCAATATTGCTCGGTTATTTCGGTAATTGATCACGCATGAAAACACCTCAAAAGTTTTTTATTTATTTATTTATTTTTTTTAGCAGCATTGAGTAAATCAAAATTAGACATAGGCGATATCAGTAAACTATCCCGGAAAGTCTTAAACCCCTTCCGTACCACGAATACGGGGTCCCTGACAATCTGAGACCTCTTCCTTTTTTTTTTTTTTTGATGTTCTTCTTATTCCCTGTTCGGTTGCATTTTTTAATGTCATTCCATCAGCAGTTCCAACAGTGCCTAATGCAACTGATTTTGTAACAGCTGGGGCTTCAGCGGCTATTAAGCATGTTATAGCTGCGAGAAGTATAAATATACCTCCCGTCTTCGCGATGTCTCTGATAGCACCCTCAGAAAGATAAGTTTGACACCTTTATTTGATTTTTTTTTTTTGCTTCATTGAAATTTTTGAGCTCACGCTCGGTCAACGATAATTTATTTGAACCGCTCATTTGCTCTCACTTGAGCGATATTTTTATTCCAGTCATTTTTGATGCTGATTGTAATCTTTTAATCTGACCAGGTGTCAGGGTAACACTAACGTGATTGTATGACATTATAGTTATAATAAATGATCTAATTAAGTGTTACATCTTTTCTACTGGAGCATCAACCACTCTCATTCGTCCACCAACACCTTCAAGTAACATCGTCTTATCGCCGAGTATAACTGAGACTGCCCTATAATTTGCGAAAACTCCTCGCGTCACACGAACTCGAAAGATTATATCAACTATTGAGTGTCGGGCATTTATCCTTAATAAAACTTCAGAAACACAGGGTTTGTCAAATATCATGTGACTACGCGTTTGATTATCTACTCGTGTAGCATCCTGTAGTGCAATAAATATGTCTTGATGCAGAGACACTGCTGAGAAGCTATATGCCATGTAAATAAATCATTAATGTTACTTTGAAAAGCATCTGTTGTCATAGTCAACCAAGACAACGTTGATTTACCGCCTGACTCATAAAATATAGCAACCGGTCTTCTTCAGACATTGACGGAGTCATCACTGACATTCACAATGAAAGTTTGTTTAGTATAACTTTGCCATGAAGTGCCGCATTTGCAGCTGGATAAGCTCCTTTGGCGTGCCATATTGCATCATTATCGGTACCTCTTCGTACAAGTACAACTATATGTTTAGCTTTCTTACATTTCTACAAAATTCAAAGATGTGTGACGACGAAATTGCACATGAAAATCTTTCATCGTCACCCAGTATTGTTCGACGAGATGCAAATCCCAAGTTAAAATTTTCATTCATTGATGCAACTTCAGTTCCAGCTGCATTTAGTGTTACATTTCTGCTTTCTGGATGATTAATTGTATCTTTGGCAAACATCATTGATGGACCAGCTAATCTTGAATAACCATTGCTGTATCTTGCAAGACCAAGTATTGTTGTGGCAACGTCGATGTCATTTTGACAAATCTCAATATCTCACCATCGATCATATATGCGGCACTTTTGAATAATGCCATAACACCATTATTGACAAAATCAACTCGATCACCAATTCCGTAATCTGTATTATCTAAGTTTAAGTCTACCCTCGACATCAATAAAAGCCTTAGCAGGTAAGAAATTATCTTCTTGTCTCCTGAACTTGTAATTCAATTATTTCACGTTCGTTAGGAACACGTGCCTCGTAAGAATAATATTGATAATCACTCATCCTTGAGTACTGGTGCATCTATGTCAAACGCTGGATCAGTTATGAGTTTAAATATCTTTATTATATTTGTTATCGTCTAGCACGAAGACCACTTCTAAAAGTGAAACCAATTCCTGCTATCAGACTAGCGGTTATGTTTTTTCTTTTCCTGATGATGGTACATCAGCCAACTCTGTTAGTTTTTCATTAACAGCTTGATTTATTATTTTACTAATATTTGCAGGCACTACTTCAGTGTTAGGTAATTTTACAGGTTGAGGTTTTCTTCGCATTAATCGTGCTAGTCTATCTTTGATTGCTGAGAATGCTTTACTAGCAACATTGCCAACAGCACCAATACATTTATCACGAACAACATCAATAGCTTTCATTCCCAGTTGCTTTGCAATTGGTACTGCTTTTGGGGCTATCCTTGTAAACAGACCCTGAACAACATCACCTATACCAGTAATCTAGAATTTACTGCCCTGGCCAAGTTTGATCCTCGTTGAGTACTATGTACGATCATTTTTTTTATAATAACTATATTTAATTACATACTCAATCCAGTAACTTAGTCACTATAGTAGTCATCGGCGATTTTATTAATGAGGGACCGATATACATTAATATCCATAATTCCACCTGTAAATAATCGTTCACAAATATCAGCTGCTTCATTGATGATTTCTGGGGAATTATTACCAGCTAGTTTTCCTCCAATGAGGATTTCTAGTCGAACAACATCAGCAAGAACATTATTGGTACATTTAATAAAGCCAAATCCTAGACCACTTCCAGTTGAACCTGGACCATCTTGAAATTCTTCCTCGTCCTCTTCAGTTGGTTTCTGTGGTGTTGTTTTACCTGGTTTAGGAGACAGAATTGGTATTCGTGATTTTGGTAACTCTAGATAATCACGAAGTGATTGCTCAAATGGTTTTGGTATCTTTTTTTGTTGTTTTTCTCGTTTTAGCGATTGTTCTCGTCGTTGTTTTTGCAATTGTTGTTCTTCTGACTGTAATTGTATAAACGAGATATATTCATTTATTGCATGAATATATTGAATATATAGCTGTTTCGAGCTTGATCAACGTCATAGTGTGCATAAAAAATCCATTTGTATCAAGCTTCGCGACTTTTGGTAACTCGGGTTGGGATCGTGCTAAAAGATACGGGATCGAGCAAAAAGTTGTATGACTCAGGTTTTAAATTTTTTTTCGATTATCATAACTTTTCACAGCACTCACAGCTAATTGTTAATTGTTTTTGGCCTGTATGATAACATCAATGACACCTTCGGCAAATTTATCGGATATATTAACTCTGACTCGATTTTGCTCTGGTCTTTCTTGAATATTACCTTCTGCCTGGTCTGCATCCTCAGGTATTTCCGGGACTGGCATCGCATCAGCTATATCAGCTGGAAGTTCTCTAAGAATCTTTTTTGTTTTCATAGTTCTTTCTATTTTTCCAGTTGCTTCCGTGGTTTTTAATAACATAGGAAGATCTCCAGTGGTCTCAGTGATAGGTTTAAATAATTGTTTCGTAGCCTCTTCAAATTCAACCAGAGACTCTTAACGCGATTGTATTTGTTGTTTAACTAAATCACGTTCGTGTAAATATTTTCTAATTGTCTCTAGCCGCTCTCGAGCTAATCTAGCTGAACGTGGTTCTCCAATATTCATTTATTAATAATATCTATACTGGCTATTTAATTCATAGCAGCAGGTTGGGTGAACAACAAAAATTGAGTCACCAGACAGGTAAACGAAGTCGCATAAAAATTTGAAAAAAAAGTCAATGATGGTTTAACAAAACTTAGCTAACTAAAACGATTTATTACCGGTTCTTAACCGTATGGGACTAGACAAGTCAGAAGCGCTGGTTTAACGTTATTGACCTTGGTTTTTATTCCTTCACTTGTAGGAACCCTTACTTTTTTTGCTTAAGAGGTCGAGCAAAAAGTTATAGGGTTCATCCTCCCTGCTGCTGACTATGACCAGTGCTCTCGTGGGCATATAAAAATAACTTCGAAAATAATACTGAGGGCAAGGGCTATCGCATATCTATAAGATAAGTACCATTTTGTGAGTGCAAGTGCCACATGCGTGGGGAGAATGCAATTGAACGTTTTCATAGAGAGATTGAGATTCGTCATAGCGATGAATTCCGTTATATCCTCGTCTTATTTTAAAGTTATGTTGTTTTTCAACAATCCATTCAGCCGGCGGAAATAAGAATTCTTCGTCGTCTTCGCTTTTTGGCTCTGAGGCCCTTACTTTTCTATGAAAACGATAATCAACGATAATAATACACCAATAAATTCTTTGCCTGGATTAACTTATAATAGTTTTGGCTATCGTAGACCACCGCGTTGTTAAATTCGCTCAAACGCAGAAACAACTTCAGATGCTGTCTTTGTTGATAATAGTTCTGCCTCTTTATATCTATTTGCAACGTCAACAGTCAATGTGTATTTGAACGTGCGTGATTTTCGTCAACGTGTTTTAACAGTATCGTGTAGTAAAAACAAAATATCTGCTTGATGAACTTCATTGGGATTACTGATGTCAAAATGTGCTATTTTTTGGTGGTGGTAGATAGAATTGCAATATTGCCTGTCGTGCTAACCACACTGCAGAAACAACACGTGATACTTTTGCTGCTTCAGCAAGTTTAGTAATCGCTGCCTTGCCTCTCCAATATCCTCTCGGGGAATAATAAACTGATTCCATTATAATAGTTATATAATTAATTACCAGCTTCTTGCATTTTTTAACCTTTTATGGCAGATTTTATTAGAAAACGAGCGAGTTTTTCTCTGAGAGATTTATTAGGCAATGCATTTAACGCACGAATCAATTTCACATCTGCGAGATGACGTTGCTACAAATCTTTACTTTTCTACGCAACATCATGAACATGATATGCTTTATCAATCTTATTTACTGGATGCTCGCCTGGTCTTCGTTGATCTTGATCATCAAGTTGGATACCAAGTCGAGTTCCAGGACCACAATAATTGTATAAAGGAAGATGTTTCTCGCGACCTTTTGTAGCCCATGGTAATCCATGTAATTTCCCTAATGAAGGAGTGATATCACCACCACGCGCTTATTTGCGACGCGGAAACAAATTTATATTTTTGTGTGCCACATTATACACATTTACCTGTAATTGCACATCTTTTATTTTTTGTTTTTATCGTTGTCAATGGAGTTGTCCCACCAACGGTGGGAATGGGTACTCTGCATCGAACGCAATATATACTCATATTATTTATTATATGGATATAATTGACTTCTCAGCGACACGAAAACAAAAACCAGTAAAGCACCATCCAGCGCTTCCGAATTCTATCAGAATGATTATAATAGATCCATCTTGATCTGGTAAGACGCAATTATTGCTTAATCTGATAATGAATTCGATGACGTGGGGCAAATTATATTTAGTGGCACAATCTGTAGAACAAAGATGTCACGATGTACTTAAAGAGTTTAATGAAAATGCAAAATTATTAAATGAAGATGGGAGCGATATTGTTGATTTTATCACTGATATTGATGAAGCTCCATCTGTAGATAACTTAGATGGATTCATTAATGATCTCGTATTATATGATGATGTGATGCTGGACAAACAATCCAATCCAGCTAGAATATTTTCTCGAGGTAGACATACAAATACTGACGTTATTTATGTTACACAACGATATACACAAATACATAGGTGATCATAGATAACTAATATTTTGGTTTTGTTTAATGAAACAGATAATTATGCTTACATAATATTTATTAAATTTGGTGTTCAGAAGACATGGACATGATTAAATTTTTTTAATTTTTTTTTTTTGTTGAAAAGTACAACCTGTTCCGTTCAGATTTATAATAATAAATCTACATCACCCAAGATCCATATATCGTATAGGTCTGGATAAAAGCTTTGATTAATTCATAGCAGCAGTTAGGGCGAACGACCAATACTGAGTGACCAGACAAGTAAATGAAATAGCATAAAAATTTGAAGAAAAAAAATATAAGCAAACGATGAGATAACAAAAACTGAGCTAACCTAAATGATTCATTATCAGATCTCAACCGTATGGAAATAGTCAAGTTAAAGGCTTTGGTTTAGGGTTATTGACCTTGATTTTAGGTTTCGTAGGAAAGTTTATTTTTAGGCAAATGACGATTAAGCCAAATGGTCTTTTCGCCCTCTGCTGCTACGCGTAAGGCGTAATTTAGTGAGGTAAAAAAAAAAAAAACGTAACGATTACGCCAAAAGCGTAATGGGTAGCATCTATGCAGTGGCAATCGTAGACCACCGAGTTGATAAATTCTTTCAAAAGCAGATACAACTTCAGTTGCTATTTTAGATGATAGTGTCTCTGCTTTTTTATATCTACTTGTAACGTAAACAACAGTTAACACGTATTTGTATATGCGAAATTGACGTCATCCGGTTTAATTGAATCGTGTGGTAAAAGCTAAATATCTGCTTGATGAAATTTATTGGGAGCACGGAGATCAAAATGTGCATACTGAATTTTTATGTGGTGGCAAATACATTTGCCATTTTGCCTGTCGTGCTAACCACGCTTCAGCAACTGAACGCGAGACACCTACTGCATCAGCAAGTTTGCTAATCGGTGCTCTACCCCTCTAATATCCTCTTGGACGATAATAAACCAATTCCATTGTATAATATCAGTTGATTAAATAGAAGGCAATTGCTTTTCCCATGGGTATTTAACCCATGGAGCCTCTGGTAGTTTTCCCAGTGAAGCAGCGACATCACCACCTGTCTTCGTTGATTTTTCTGGGGAGATAAATTTATATATTTTGTACCACATTTTACACACTTGCCTGTGCGTGCACGCTTTTTATTTTTTATTATTATTGTTGTTAATCCACTGGTGGGGGTGCTCTGCATTAAACGCAATATAAATCCATAAAATTATTATATTTGTATAACATGGATATCATTGATTTCTCAGCGACACGAAAACAATAACCAGTCAAGCATCATCGAGCGCTACCAAATTCTTTCAGGTGTAAAATAATAGGCTTATCTGGGTCTGGTAATACACAATTATTACTTAAAGGAGACCAGAAATCAAAATAAATATAGAATAATAATAAAAGTACTATAGAGTTTAACCTTATTCTGAAGTATTATCTGCGACCGTAATGTCAATATATAAATATTGCCATCTATTCAAGGCGCTGAATTTCCGTGACCTCGTATGCAAAATTTCCGCGACTATTCGGTTACTTTTGTGATGTGACGTCATACTAGCGACTCTGGATCTTGCCTGGCAGTTGCCAGCGTAAAAGATGGTTTAAATCATGGGAAAATTGTTAAACGTGTGAGTTAGGAAAATACGCAGAAGGCCGAGTAAGTGACCACAAAATGCAACAATCAATTCACATATATTTTATCTACACCAGCCGTAGCAGTGATAAAAAGAATAATTCTTTTAATCCGACACCCAAGGTTCCTCTAATTTTAGTTTGAGCCCATCCTGCATTCAAAGTATGGTGCCCATAGGGCTGGTGGGGGGATCTCTGCCTGAGGAAATGAGTAAATGTATATCAGGATGTTGACATACATGCCATAACAAGGCACAATTTAAATCAAATCACAGCAGCTATAGGTGATGAGATCTGATTTTAATGAAATGGGAGCTCTGCTGAAAATTAATATTCAAAACCCCTTGCACGGTCATGTTTCGAGACAACACAATTTTCAGTAATCTTAACATTTAAAATTTAAAAGAAAACAAACAACAGTGTATACCGGTTACATGTAGTATGTATAAACGGTATTCTATAGTGAATGAAACTGATATAATAAAAAACTTTCTCTTGGGCAATTTCAGTAGCAGTATTTAAAATAAAAGAGGTCTGGTATAAAATCAAAGTTTTACATTAACTGGCTGACAATAGAAATTGGGGTGAGGCGACTATTGACCCCCTTCCCCCTTGCCCCAATGTGCGAGTACTCAAGAATCGCGCCATTTCTCCCTGCGATACACCTTATAATCCCCCAGGACAAGCTCCTTTTTATATTCTGGTCAGGTGTGGCTAAACTGCAAAACAGCTGAAGTTTTGATTTAAGTACACAAGCAATCTTTATCCTTGTATTTATCGTGTGAAAAAGACTACCGTTTGGACCGTGTTCGACAGTGCGTGTATGTAAGCACCAGCAATTTAATTAATTAATAAACGATTCCCCATTTTGTTATAACGTATCACATATATAGGTTTTAATCTTCAGGCCCGTAACAATTCCTTACTGAATGAAAATATTTATTCTGAATTTTTGTGGGGGGTGGCACATATCTTGCATGGTATTATAGTTTTATTCCTTCTTTTAATTTAGTAATGGGAATAAAACTTTACATATACAGTGGAGAAATGTCAGGTGTTAGCCGTTGGGGGGGGGGTTGGCGGAAATGGAGATGCAAATTTGCTTGTAGAGAAAATTACATAGCATTCAGAGTGATCATTCACGGGATTTAAGTAAATGGGTGACAATCTTATTTTTATATTCTTTTACTATGGTACTGTTGTAGTGGTTCTATAAACTCAAAATTACTTGAATAATTTTTAATCTTAACATTCTATTTACTGAAGAACAGATATGTGATAATTATTTCGCCCAGTGAAAATTACCTGAATAATATTTAATCTTATATTCTATTTCCTGAAGAAAGGAAATGTGTGTTATTAATTATTTCGTCCAGTGCCGGATTTAAACATAGCAAGAACCTAAGCTATGGGAAGCTGAAGAGGCCCTATTTGGTATAAAATAAATTTAAGAGACCACTTCTAAGAATTTGGAGATATTACTAGATCAGGAGGTAGATGTGGAAATACCCCCAAATCGGGAGGGTTTTCTCCCGGCTTGAAAGTTGACAGGTATGAGCTGACCGGTCTTATTGGGATTTCAGTCAGGGCTTGTGAGTTCATTCAAGTCACCAGTCCTTTGCCAGTGCCTAAAAAACATTTCTTTGAGCACTGATTAAAACAGTACATAAACTACTATAAAAGACATGCATACATTGTAAAATATACTGTAATTGAACCATAAGAAAGAAGCTTCTTGATGTCTAAATTAATTACTTACAATTTCTGCAAAATGAGACAAACATCCATGCATGAGATTTGTACAAAATTATAATTTACTCTAAAACTGAAAAGCAAGCTCCTTATCTTAGGGTGCTACACTCTCTCTCTCTCTCTCTCTCTCTCTCTCTCTCTCTCTCTCTCTCTCTCTCTCTCTCTCTCTCTATCTATCTATCTATCTATCTATATATATATATATATATATATATATATATATATATATATATATATATCTTGGGGTGCACAGATGCACTCAAGCACATATCTGCATTACCTATGAATGCAGATGGTTACTGTTGCCATATTTAACCGACATGTAACTGGATTATCTTTCATTCACTGTGTTGCTTTATGATGACTTTAATGCTTTTTCAACATAGCTCTTAGCCTTGAAATAAATATATTAGTCCCAATCTAAGAAACCAATATAATCCAAGTCGCTATCATGAGCATGTTTTAAATTATTTCTAAATATGGTATTGTTCTCCGTGGACCTTGCTGCCGTGGACATACTCGGAAAAAAAAGATTACATGGTAATATAACGGTACTATTATTAGATGATTGGTAGGCTGTTACACATGACATATATAAAATCACAGGAGTCTGCAGTTTTATCAATAAAGCACGACGAAATTTCTGACATGAAATCACCTTAACGGTATTATTTATAATACTCTCATCATCATCAATGTTAACAATAACAGAGCCATCTTGAAGCGGTTCAAATTCCTACGGCTTGATGTTTGTCTGTTGTTGTTGTTGATAACAATTATAGTCGTATGTGCATGGACGTTTGCTTGACGACTTTTGGAGTCTCCCACTTTCGTAAGAGACCAGAGGACCCACCCGAAGGGTGGGCCTCCAATACCCACCTACGCGGTTGGCCATCAGCCCGGACCCGCGTAAGGGAACTTGATCCCGAGCTGGATCTTTTCGCTTCGAACTTGACCTTAAGACCATGACTTACAACACCTCGACAGGAAAGAAAGCCACCCAACCCAGCAGCCGGACAAGGGCCCCAAGAGGGCCACCCACAAATCCACGCCCTCCTACTGGCTCGATTCAATTGCAATTTATCCACTTCTGTTGTCTTCGTTATTTATCTCTGTTGATTGCAATTGATTTATTTAGATCCGGTGTCTTCTTTATAGTCAGCTATTTTCAAGGTTGTATGTTGTCTGGTGTAGATTGCAATTTTTCCACTTCTGTTGAAATCTTCATTATCGTTCTCAGTTGATTGCAATGTTGTCGTAGTTGATATCTTCGTTATAGTTAGCTGGTGCCAATCATATAAGGGTCGACTGCTTAATTACAATTTATCCACTTCTTTTGTATACTTCGTTATTTATCTCAGTTGATTACAATTTTCCTTGTTGTGATCTTCTTTATAGTCTGGAACAGATGTTGATGAAACAGTAGATAGCAGAGTGGATTCCCAGAGCCGCTGTAGGGGGTTAGTAGGGATTTGGGGTTGAAATGGCTCCGGGGTATCTTTTTCCTGTGATCCAAGCACGTCCCAAGGCCGCCCAAACACACAAGCAGCAAACACCAAGTCGTTGATGGTAAGTGTACCTTATTAATTAAAAGGGGGTTGACAAACATGAGTATATCTCATACGGGTCAAATAACCTGGGTTGTGAATACACCTATTTATTGTTAGGAGTTGAATTATTTGTATACTAAGCGTAAAAGTGCCTAAAAGTTTGTCGAATTGATGGGTCAATGTGTCCCTTAATTGTTTTGTTGTCAAGATTGTGGGAGGTAGAGTGAATTAATAAATACCAATCAGGTTTAAGGGCTAATGAAAGTTGTAAACCGAAAGAGGGCTCAAATGGGTCAAAAATTGAGTCCTTTGTTAATATAAATACATATTGTAGACAGTACATCACAACAGTAAACAAGGAACAAAACAAGCCATGGTAAGAAATCGTTGATCTGTACGAGCTTACAGATTTTCGGATCCTACCCAGGTATTTGCTAGTATGTGGTCCTAGCACCTGTTTGAATGGCAACAATTGGAATATAAACAAGACTATACAACATATAGGGGTTAAACGCACTCATCAAGTGTGTTTAGCGTTGTCCGGGGGGGGGGGTTTGGAAGATAGGTAGTGCTTCCTATTTCCTTTGTTGACAACTGATTTATTTCTTGATGAGATACTTATACATTGCAATTTATCCACTTCTGTTGTACTCTTCGTCATAGTTCTCAGTTGATTGCAATGTATTCGGTTTGTCTTCGTTATAGTTTTCTTGTCTGTATGATTGCAATATGTCCATTTCTGTTGTATTTTTCTTTATAATTCTCTGTTCATTGCAATTTATCCTGTCGGAGTTGTCTTCTTTATAGTGTCTTGTGTAGAAGTCTAGATGCGTTGCAATTGATCCACTTCTGTTGTATTCTTCGTTACAGTACTCTGTTGATTGCAATGTTTTCTTCAAAATTATATCTTCGTTATAATTTTCTTTCTGGTGTAGAAGTCTAGGTGCATTGCAAGTTATCCACTTCTGTTGTATTCTTCATTATAGTTCTCTATCGACTGCAATGTTTTCTTCAAAATTATATCTTCAGTATAATTTCCTTTTTGTAATCTCGGAGGTAGATGTAAGGCATCAGCGGCAAATCTAGTTGTTGATGGTTAGTATACCATATTAATTAAAGGAGGATAGCCAAACATGAGTATGTCTCATACGGTTCAAATAACCTGGGTTGTGGGTAACTTATTTGTGATTAGAAGTTGAATTTTTGTATACTAAGCGTAAAAGTGTCGAAAAGTTCGTCATATTGATGGGTCGATGTAACCTTTTATTTTTATTTGTGGTCAAGGTTGTGGAAGGCAGAGTGAATTAAAACTTTACCAATCAGATTTCGGGGCCAATGGGGCCAAAACAAGGAACAAAACATGCCATGGTAAGAAATCGTTGTTCTGTATGAGCTTACAGACCTTCGGATCCTACCCAGGTATTTGCTAGTATGTGTCCCTAGCACTTGTTTAAATGGCTACAATTGGAATAAACAAGACGATACAACATATAGGGGTTAAACACACTCATAGAGTGTGTTTAACGTTGTCCGGGGGGAGGGTTTTTTTTTGAAAGATAGGTAGTGCTGCCTATTTCCTTTGTTGATAAATGATTTATTTCTTGATGAGGTACATATACGTTGCAATTTATCCACTTCTGTTGTACTCTTCGTCATAATTCTCAGTTAATTGCATTGTATTCGGTTTGTCTTCGCGATAGTTTTCTTGTCTGTACGATTGCAATATGTCCACTTCTGTTGTATTTTTCTCTATAATTCTCTGTTCATTGCAATTTATCCTGCCGGAGTTGTCTTCTTTATAGTGTCTTGTGAAGAAGTCTAGATGCATTGCAATTGATCCACTTCTGTTGTATTCTTCGTTATAGTACTCTGTTGATTGCAATGTCTTCTTCAAAATTATATCTTCGTTATAATTTTCTTTTTAGTGTAGAAGTCTAGGTGCATTGCAAGTTATCCACTTCTGTTGTATTCTTCATTATAGTTCTCTGTCGATTGCAATGTTTTCTTCAAAATTATATCTTCAGTATAATTTCCTTTTTGGAATCTTGGATGTTAGATGTATGACGTCAGAGGCAAACCCAGGTGTTGATGGTTAGTATACCATATTAATTAAAGGAGGATAGCCAAACATGAGTATGTCTCATACGGTTCAAATAACCTGAGTTGTGAGTAACCTATTTGTGATTAGAAGTTGAATTTTTGTATACTAAGCGTAAAAGTGTCGAAAATTTCGTCATATTGATGGGTCGATGTGACCTTTTATTTTTATTTGTGGTCAAGGTTGTGGAAGGCAGAGTGAATTAAAAATTTCCAATCAGGTTTCGGGGCCAATGAAAGTTGTAAACAAGGAACAAAACATGCCATGGTAAGAAATCGTTGGTCTGTACGAGCTTACAGACCTTCGGATCCTACCCAGGTATTTGCTAGTATGTGTCCCTAGCACCTGTTTGAATGGCTACAATTGGAATAAACGAGACGAAATACAACATATATGGGTTAAACACACTCATAGAGTGTGTTTAACGTTGTCCGGGGGGAAGTTTTTTTTGGAAGATAGATAGTGCTGCCTATTTCCTTTGTTGATAAATGATTAATTTCTTGATGAGGTACATATACGTGTCAATTTATCCACTTCTGTTGTACTCTTCGTCATAGTTCTCAGTTGATTGCATGGTATTCGGTTTGTCTTCGTTATAGTTTTCTTGTCTATACGATTGCAATATGTCCATTTCTGTTGTATTTTTCTCTATAATTCTCTGTTCATTGCAATTTATCCTGCCGGAGTTGTCTTCTTTATAGTGTCTTGTGTAGAAGTCTAGGTGCATTGCAATTGATCCACTTCTGTTGTATTCTTCGTTATAGTACTCTGTTGATTGCAATGTTTTCTTCAAAATTATATCTTCGTTATAATTTTCTTTTTAGTGTAGAAGTCTAGGTGCATTGCAAGTTATCCACTTCTGTTGTATTCTTCATTATAGTTCTCTGTCGACTGCAATGTTTGCTTCAAAATTATATCTTCAGTATAACTTCCTTTTTGGAGTCTTGGAGGTTAGATGTATGATGTCAGCGGCAAACCCCTTTCCCCTCTTTCTCTTTCCTTCTCTCTCCTTTTTTTTTCTTTCTTTTTCTTCTTTTTTTCTTTTTTTTTTCTTTTTCCCTTGTCCATCTTCTCTTTCCTTTTTCTTTTTTTTTTAAATTAAAATAAGAATAAATTTTTTTGGGACAATGTGTCCCTTAAGGTTTGGTTGTCAAGGTTGTTAGATGGAGTGATTTGATAGTATCGAGTTGGTTTCCTGGACAATAAAAAGTTTGTTCCAGAGGAGGTTTCAAGTGGGTTGAAATTTGAGTCTTTTTTATAAATTTAAGTATATAGTGTAGACAATACAACGTAATGGTAAAACAAAATAAGATACAATTACAACATTAACAGGACTATAGAACATCCAGGGGTCAAACACTCATCGCGTGGTTTGTTACGTTGTCCGAGGCGAAGGGGATTTGTAGAAAATAGGTAGTGCTTTCTACTTCCCTTATTATGTAGTTGTTTCATGCTTCTGGAAATCTAGTGTATTGCAATGTATCCACTTCAGTTGTATTCTTCATTATAGTTCTCTGTAGATTGCAATGTGTTCAGCTTGAGTTCTTCGTTATAGTTTTCGTGGTTGTGAGCGTTTCGTTAAATGTATCAGTTGATTACCGCAGAATGTCTTTATAGTTTAAATGAACAGAATGCTCCCCGCTCCCGTAGTTGTTAATTAAGATAATTATTAAAATTTTTTTAAATTTTAATTTTTAAGGCAGAGAGAGGAGTAGTGAAGGGTTGGGTAGTTGAAAAGTGAGTGTGAATAGATGGGTAAGAATATAAATAAAATTAAGGGGGGATGAGTATGGAAAAGTTTATTTAATAAGGAGTCAAGAGGAGAGATGATAAGTCAATTATGAATAAGTATAGGTTTGAAGTGTTCTGTTTGGTATTAAAGTCAGAATTCCTGCAGAGCGGCTTTAACACTGATGAATAATTCATAGTTTGGTAGTAGTGTAGGATGATTATATTTTGAAGTAGAATTGGATAGATTTAAGGAATTTTATTATAGCTGCACAGGTCAATTCTTGATTGGGATTGAGAGTGTTGTTTAGGTAGTCCGGGTAGGTGGAGGGAGCCTGAAGAATCTCAAGTGTTTGGAGAAGTTCTTGGCGGGATTGATAATACATAACACAAGTGTTCATGATGCGATTGATGGTAATCAGGGTGTTATAGTAGTGGCAAATGGTGAGTTGAGTGTTTTTGTTTTTAAGTATCTTCCAAAACTAGTAGGGAGTTTAGTCCTTCCTGTGTATAAGCGATTGATGCCCAGCGAATCATGTCTGGAGAGTGCTGATGGTGTGATAGATTGAGTTGATATTTGTGGATGTATATTGTATAAGGGTCTTCCATTAGTAGATGTAGTCCAGTTGGTTTGCCATAGGGTGTTACAGAATGATTTGATAGTAGAATAAGTTTCTGAGACACTGGGAGGTAGAGGGATGATGACAGGAAGGTCAAGGCCTTGTTTTGCTGCCAAGTCAGCTGCGTCGTTGCCTTTGAGGTTGAGATGTGATGGCGTCCATAAGAACTCAAGAGCTTTCCTGGCTAGTGTTATGTCTTGTATTGTGTTTTTAACTATTTCTAATAGATTAGTTGACTAGATGGTTTAGGTGATGTTATCGCTTTAAGAAAGCTAAGAGAGTCTGTGATGATTAAGAACTTGAATTCGGAGTCCACCTAACTTTCCTCGTGAAATATTGAAGACTGCTGAATTTTCCTAAAGTAAAACCTTTTAATGTCTTACAGAGTAACGCCCATAAATCCATATTAAACAATCGGAATAGACTGTTTCCTAAACCTGTTCCGTAGAATTTTTGGATTGACAAGACAACTAAACAACTAATCATGCCGTAATTAATCATTACTTTGAACAATCATCTATAGCCAGCTGCCGCCCTTCTAACCCGTCGATTTTGGGAAAGGGTCTTATGTCATTCTCTTGTACCATAGCATCTGACTCGGTCATGTTACGTCGGCTAGAACGAATTCCCTTTTGACGTTCAGAGATGAAATGAAAATAATCATCTAACTATCTCTAGCCCTTTCTACTTTAATTAAGTTGACTGGTACAATTCCTTTACCAAAGCTTCTAAGAGTTTTCAAAATTCGACACATCACATAGGCCCCCCTTTAAGAGTAAAATCTGGGATTTTGCTCATCGAATTTTGAAGTTACAGTATAATTTAATGTTTACATCTCCTGAAGTGACTCCTTCACCTCAGACTCAAGTAACCGACTCATGCAATCTGCCCCCACATTTGAGTGTCCACGAATGTAACGTAGCTGGACTTGAAATTGTTGTAGAAACAATGACCACCTCATTAAACGCCCATTAGTCAATTTAGCCTGTGCAAAATACGCTAAAGGTTGATGATCGATTTCTATAATAAACTTTCGCCCATACAGATAACGCTGAAATTTATGAATCCCAAAGACTATCGCTAGGCATTCCTTCTCAGTGACTGAATAATTACGCTCAGCGGTATTAAGTTTCCTACTCGCGTATGCCACAGGAAATAAGTCCCCATCATGTTCTTGCAGTAAAACTGCACCAAGACCCCTGTCAGGAGCGTCTGTACGTAACACAAGGTCCTTTGTCACGTCTTATAGCTTAACAATTGCGTCTGACGTCAGTCTATCTTTCATTTTTTCCTCCAGTAGCTTCATACTAAACTCCTCCAAATCCTTCACACCTAGTTTCTCCGGTAGAGTGTCTTCGTAATCGTGAAGTATCTCCTCAACCTCGCCACGTTGGTCTGACGTTAACGTTAGGTCAAGGACGACGTCTACGTAAGTTTCCTTTCCCGTCAACGGACAACTAGGAAGTACTTCCGCCACTCCTCCATTGTCGTCGAGTTCTACCGTCACAACTGTAGCAACCACGAACTCAGTAGGTGACTCTCTTTCTCGGTAGCGTTTAAGTAGGTTAACGTGGTACAGCTTCTCTTTATCGCCCACCCTGATGCGATAATTCTGTCCACCCTTCTTCTCCGTTACAACTAACGGTCCTCTCCAAGACACTTGGAGTTTGTTATGTTCTAATGGCAACAACAACACCTTGTCGCCTACCTCAAACTTACATTCTTTCCCCTTCTTGTTGTAGTACTTGGCCTGACGTCCCCTTGCCTCACAGAGATTTTTCTGGGCCAAGTTACAAACTTCCTCCAGTTTATTACGGAGGTCAACAACGTATTGATATGTTGTTCTTACCTCTTCGGGTGCTTTCTCGTCCGTCCACAACTGCTTCAATACAGCCATGGGTCCTCTCACTGTCCTCCCATAAACTAGCTCGAACGGCGAAAATCCAAGAATAGCTTGGGGTACTTCGCGGTACGCAAAAAGTATCGCGGGAAGGTATCGATCCCAATCCCTAGGTCGATTTTCGCATAACTTTTTTAGAGCTTGTTTCAATGTCCCATTGAAACGCTCCACAAGACCTTTACACTGTGGGTGATAAGGGGTAGTAGTCAGGTGCCTGATAGAAAGTAACCGGTTTACTTCCTCCATCACCTGGCTAACAAACTGCGTCCCTTGGTCAGTTAATATTTCGTCTGGTACACCAATTCTAGACCAGACCCGTAACAACGCTTCAGCTACCGTAACTGAATCGATGTTTCTTAAAGCAACGGCCTCCGGGTATCGGGTAGCATAATCGACAATCGTTAGCACATAACGATTGCCACTTTCCGCTGCGGGCTTTATCGGACCTATCAAATCCATAGCCACCCGTGAGAAAGGTTCATCAATCAGAGGGGTAGTTCCTAGCGGCACTGGGCGATGTGAGGTCTTAGGTGCCACTCGCTGACACTTGTCACACGACAGACAAAACCTCCTTACATCACCATACACACCTGGCCAATAGAATTCCCTAACTAACCTATCTCGCGTCTTAGCCACACACATGTGACTACCAAGTAAACCTTCATGTGCAAGCCTAAGTACTTCATCCCGCTTAGACCGTGGTACCATTACCTGCTTATACCTCTCGGTCCCCTTTCGAGCGTATCGGTACAAGATACCTCGCTTCAGTGCGAACTCCACCTCACCGTCGGGTAAGTTCCGCACTGACTTGTCCTTTGCATACCCGCGTATCTTATTAAGGGTAGAATCTTCCTCTTGAAGTCTCCTTAATTCGCCAGGTAGCAAATTATCTATGGGCGAAGTCGAGGGTTTCAACGGTTTCAGCCCTAACCTTCGTCTCATAGACCTAGTCTCTACAGACCCCACGTGTACAGGTGTACACGTCCTAGGATCAGGTTGTGGCAATACATACCTACATCCTAAAATAACATCATGCGACAACCCTGACAAGCACGCTGCTTGAATTCGTCCTTTCACATAGGGCGAATCAAGATTGATATAAACAACTGGAAGGGATTCCCTACTCTTATTTACAAATTGTACCTCTACAGTCTTACCTGTATAATCAGTAGGTTTAACAAAATTGCTGTCCACCAAAGCTGGATAACTACAGCCGGTGTCGTACAACACAGTAACCTCTACGCCATTTACCGTAGCTGTTGCTGTATTGGACAACTCCAATACTGTTGCTGTATTGGACAACTCTGTTTACTAGTATCTGGGGTCACTACATTTACAGTGGGACGGTATCTTCTACAGTTTTTAAGAAAACGGCCGGGTTTGTTGCAGCAATAACACACAACTTCCTCTTTCTTACCAGAGGTTATCTTGTCCACCCCTTGGGACTTACCTGAGCCCCGGGACTGATCACGGCTGGGATTGTCAGCCCCTGGCTTCCCACCATTTTGACCATTCCGCCTGATAGGTGTTAAACCATTACCTCTCCTGAACTCTGGGACGCTGGTTCGATCCCTGCCACTTCATGTGGTTGGACGAGAGTGTGCAGCTTCATATCGCTCGGGCATTACACTAATATCTTCTAAGGTCGCGAAATCACGCTCCGCTAAAAATACTATTAGGTCTTTACGGTATGTGCTTAGGACATGTTCCTTTAGAATTTCTTCCCGTATGCCTTCGTATGAAAGTTCGGCTCCGAACATTTTAATCCACTTATCGAAAAGTACGCATGCACGATTATGGAATTGCGCGTGAGACTCTGTGGCTTTCTTAGATGACCCTCTGAAAAGTTTACGGAAACTTTCAGCTGTCAGCTCGTAGTGCCGTAGAAACGCTTTCTTGAGAGCTTCATAATCATCTATTTCAGCGGGTGCCAAATTATGATAAACCTCCTTGGCAGCGCCTTGCAAAAATGCCGAAATATTAATAGCCCACTGTTCTTTGGGTATTTGATGTATTAAAGCTAACATTTCAAACTGGGTTAAAAAAGTTGTCAATAATTTCCTACTTGTCGTTGAACATAGGCATGGTTATCTGGACGGTACGTCTATCCTCAGTTCTTCTGCTTGAGGGTCCTAACTGTACGTTCAAATCTTCTCCCCTCCTAGACTCCGCTTCGATCCTTAGTCTTTCCATTGCTAATGAATGTTCTCTCTCTTTATTCCTTTACCTCGGCTTGCAGTCTAGCTAACTCAAGTTCTTTTTCTCTTTCAGCCTGCAGTCTGGCTACCTCAAATTCTTTTTCTCTTTCAGCCTGCAGTCTGGCTATCTCAAGTTCTTTTCTCTTTCCTTCTCGGCTGCTTGCTGTTCTTTGTACTCTTTGAGACCACGCTCTACAAATTCCGATAACTGTGTCCCTTCGTAACCTAATTCTTCGGATCTAAGAACTTTGAATTCTCGCGTAAGTTGCCGTAACGTTGCCATTCTTGTCTATCTGTCTTGTCGCTAACTCACTTACCTAGATTAGCTATCCCTAACCTGGTTTCTGCCTTCAAGAAAACAACTCCCCTATGAATATCAACGAATATTCTAACTCTGTAAAGTCTTACCTACAGACTTACTTAAAAAAACACACAAGTAATTTAAAAGGTTTTCGGGCAGTACCAAACTATAAATTCTCCCTAAATTCGTATCGTCTGCAATACATGTGCAAATTACCCTGGGAATACTTCCTTAATGATCCCTTCTCGCAAGAGTACTAAGGCAAAATATTTATGGGTTAGTAAGATACGGACAACCAACCACGCTTCAGCAATTTCAGGTACGGAATCTTAATTTCTTACAATGTCATGCAACATTTAAGAAATTCACAAATCATGCATAATTTCAAACATATAAGAATAGGTGTTGACTCAATTCACACTCGTGGTTTCTTATTTTTACAAATATACAAATCTATCAATGATACTGTGTTGTATTTCTTTCAATATATGTTCAGATCTGCTTTTTTCCACTGTTCAAATATCCCGGGCGAGGCTCCCACTTATGTGACAAATTGACGGCGTGCAAAACACACCAACCTCTTTCACTACGGTTCGCTGCTAGGGAATGACCTCTGCTGCGGTGTACTTTACCCAGTGTGGATAGATAGAAAGAAGAATGCAGATCACTGAACAAGTATATTGAAGAAATAACAAAACGAGCCCCCTTTCAATGAACAAATATAAAATTTAATCAGTTTATCAACAGAATTTAAAATGAAAAGAAATCAATGACTTGGTTACAAAAGGCAAATGGTACTAACATGTACTCAAATAAAAGGACAATACAAATTTCTTTAAATGTAAAATTACTTTCAACGTTAAATTACTATCTTCATTGCCAATGAGATGTGACCTTTGAGAGCAACGATGAGAGACTTCATCACCTATTTTACGCGGACATCAAGACTTCCGTTCGTCCCTGCTCTGCCGATCTTTGTCTAGCTGTTTCGTCTTGGACTTGTCCGTCGAACTCTGACTTAACAATCGTCTCTGGACTTAGATTTCTGCGTAGAATTTGTTCTGGTCCTGTGATTGTTCAGGGATTTCTCATGTGAATCCAGGAAAGCTGTTTCCTTCAATAAATAAAATGTCTCGCAATAGACAATAGGTCACATTCCCAAGTATATTTATATTTTTACATTAATTCGGCTCAGAAAACAAAAGGCATAAATTCTGCCGCATGAACGTTACCTAACTCGCTGTTTACATAGTCAGTCAATGCTTGTCCTGACCTTAATTCGGGTCACGCTAGCGATGGTCAATTAAATTCAACTCAGCCGTATGAACCCGTATGTACCCCTCTTGACTTTTTACTCTGTTAAGTTACATATGGCTTAGACCTCCAGATCTAACTATTCTAAAATAGTTTACTCGACCAATTAAATATTACAAACTAGCATATAGATATACACTTAAGTGATCAATTACATATTACAAACTAGTATATGGTATACATGTAATGTTAGGTCATACTCATTCTAAACAGAGTTAATCCATAAACTATGAAACATTACCCATCATTCCTCAAGCTTAATTCATTTAAACTCCTAATCACTCCTATGTATTCAAGATTCGATTACATGCAATCTTTTCAACTAATCTAATGAAATTTTAATTACATTCAATCTTGCCAATTCTCCAAATGAATTGATAATTAGAAAATCAAAGAATAAAATGTCATGATTAGCATTTCACTAAAATCCTGCAAACTGAAATCATACATACCTACATCATATCAAGAATACATTTCCAAATATATCAACGAATAAAATAACATATTAAAATCGGGAAACTAAGATTGCGTACCTTTTGCCGTTTCTTTATTCGTTTTCACGAATCTCACGTATAGTCCTAACTGAGACAACTATCTGGCCCCTTACTCTATAACAAAACGTATTTGTTACGAATTCAAAATGTATAGTTTGCCTACTTGCTGAGACAAAACTCTCGCTTTACTGCCAAATCACGAGATAACGTCTTACACGCTCTCCCGGAATCGTTTAACTTTCCTCGCGAAAGATTAAAGACTGCTGAATTTTCCTAAAGTAAAACCTTTTAATGTCTTACAGAGTAACGCCCATAAATCCATATTAACCTTTAATTCCCTTTATTTTGATGTATGATTGATGAGTGTAATATGGGTTAGAGAGTATATAGCTTGGCCTTACTCCAGATGTGCACCTTTCAAAAAAGTGATAGCTCTACTTGCTCATTTTCACTTCTCGGACTTCAGAGGTAAATTGTAAAAAAAATAGAGCCGATAACTTTTTTTTTACATTTTATGTATTTGGTAATTCATTCATTGCACTTTTAGAAGCTGGTATTGTCTAGTTTGGCAAAATTCATTTTCCATATTTTAATAGCTACCAAGAATAGTGTAATTTAGACAATTTCAGGTTGATTTTTGGAGCACAAGGGAGCAGTCATTTTAGTTAGCAGTGTCCTAAGATCATTTAAAATTTCCAAAAATACAATATCCAAAGAAATTTCAGCCACATTACATGAAAGTAGTATATAGGTATGCCAACATTCTCTCCACTATGCATGTTTAAAATGCAAACAACTTCACCTTACATACATCACTCTCAAAAGTGCATAATAACTGGTGAGCGCCACCATAAAGAGTATATAGGAATTATTAATGTATGATTTAATTTTGATTGTATGGCTGAAATATTTAAGTCGCAAGCATCAAAACAGTCCAGTATAATTATTGTCTTGTATTTCTTCTCTCAGAACAGCATTTATTAGAGTCTGAGTCTCAAACAGGTACAGCTCCCCCCCTCCATATGATAAAAAGTGAACTATTTTTAAAATGCGCATTGAATTTTGTCAACATAGCAACCAGTGTTATGCTGATAGACAGGAACATGAAACTAGCCATATTTATTTCTGAGATGTCAACAATAAATTTTACAGTTAGAAAAGGGATTTAATAGGTGAGGTTCAGAAAGGTCAAAGGTCAAAATATTAACTAATTTTTTGATATGGAAGAAAGCAAATTGGCCTTGTTATCATTTACTTTTTTTAATTTCATTGCAAATAAATGAAAAGAAACATTTTCACTATGTATTTCTTTTACTTAATGCAACAGTTTTCAACTTAAGTTGACTTTATTCCTATATTCTAAGACTTCTAATTTCCCCATAATGAAGGTCACTACTCACCCAAACATGCCTCATGGCAAATTATGTATGCTAGAGCAAAAATAAGCATAATTAGCTTATTTTCATGAATAAAATCAATGTTAATGTACCATTTTACTCAGAACATCATACATAATAAGATGAAAATAAGAAAAATAATTGCATAAATATTTATATTTGTTTTTAAGGTGGCGCTCTACAGTTTTGTATTTAGCATAGGGTTAGAATTTTAAAGAAAAAGAGTTTCCCCAGGTTTCCTCACTAGTTATACTGGCTATTTAAAAGAGACTTTGTATATCTTAGGTATTATTCAAAGAACCTTTAATTCCCTTTATTTTGATGTACGATTGATGAGTGTAATATGGGTTAGAGAGTATATAGCTTGGCCTTACTCCAGATGTGCACCTTTCAAAAAAAAAGTTATAGCTCTACTTGCTCATTTTCACATCTCAAACTTCAGAGGTAAATTGTAAAAAATAGAGCCGATAACTTTTTTTTTTACATTTTATGTATTTGTTAATTCATTCGTTGCACTTTTAGAAGATGGTATTGTCTAGTTTGGCAAAATTCATTTTCCATATTTTAATAGCTACCAAGAATAGTGTAATTTAGACAATTTCAGGTTGATTTTTGGAGCACAAGGAAGCAGTCATTTTAGTTAGCTGTGTCCTAAGATCATTTAAAATTTCCAAAAATACAATATCCAAAGAAATTTCAGCCACATTACATGAAAGTAGTATATAGGTATGCCAACATTCTCTCCACTATGCATGTTTAAAATGCAAACAACTTCACCTTACATACATCACTCTCTCAAAAGTGCATAATAACTGGTGAGCGCCACCAATATGATGTGCAAACTTCTTTACATGCGGTGCTTTCATCCTTATATGATGTGCAAACTTCTTTATATGCGGTGCTTTCGTCCTTATGTTATGTGCAAACTTCTTTATATGATGTGCAAACTTCCTTATATGATGTGCAAACTTCTTTATGATGAGAAACTTCATTATGATGAGAAGCAAAGACGGATCTTGCGCAGGCGCGCCAAGGATCTAAGCAGTCTGTTGACAAAAGCAATTTGGTCGACTTAAACTGAGTAATCAAATTTAGGATCCGTTATCATCACCCTGTCAAGCAGATTTCACACTACATCCAATCTAAACAGTGTTCGCCACCAGATTTTGTATCAAGATATCTAAACATATGAAGAAAGAAAGTTTATGTATGGAAAGCCGAAACTTTCTTATGTTCTATGGAAAGTCACGCGCGAAGAGGCCTAAGGGGATATATTGTCTTACTGTAGTGACTAAAATGAAAGAACTAATATGGCAGACTCGTGTCTAATGTTCTCAAACGACTGAAGTTAGATTCTTCATCAGGATTTTTGAAGAACTGAAAATCTCTCCCGATATTGTGTGTAAGCTATCACTGTACGACTTTCAATGTTTGGACTCAGTCAATAGGTCTGACATTATGAGGCTGCGGATAGAATGCGTCAAATACGGAAGCAATCACCTCGGCCGCCATGAATTTAAAATACCAAATTTACTATTGAAGGGCTTCTCGAGACATGATCTACTGTTATGGATATCACCAACACACTGTCTGTTTCAGAAACTACTATGTATCGCAGCATGAGACAATATAACCTCAGTAGATTTTATTTCTCAGGTATTAGTGATGAAACGTTGGACTTTTCCGTTAATGAAATAATAAGGAATAACACATTGTGGTGAAGCAATGATAAGACAGATCTTGTATCATAGAAATTTCAAGGTTTTGTTTTGTTATTTAATATTGTTTTGATTACATTTATATATATATATATATATATATATATATATATATATATATATATATATATATATATATATATATATATATATATATGGGCACTATATAGTGAACCGTTTTGTGTTTAATTTTTAAATTCTATTTATCTCAAACAATGACGAAGAAAGAATTGCTTTCATTGTCATTTGTCATTTTCATCTTTTGGGTTTGCTTTACCTTGGACATGAAATCATGTGCCTTGTTCTACCTGGACGGAATTAATTAACTCACGACCTTTAATTCCCAGATAAATTTGCAAAGGACGTTTTGCATTGCCTTAAAAGTTAAGAGACTTAGTATCTTAGTCATTTTCTACCTAAAACACCTAAATTAATTTGCTTTACAGGAAATATCAATGCTAAAATAAAGGTTCTAAGTACCTTTTATTGAAGGTAATAGTGATAATTCAATATCAAATCGTACGATGGTCACGTTGTTATTGTAGAAGGCATTCTGTCAAGAAAAGTAGATTAACATATCTAGTTTTTTCAGCTTATGCTGTCTTATTTAGACCGCTTATTTTTTTTCCTGAATTTGATTAAAAACTTTTGCGAAACGTTGTTTGCAGATTAAAATTAACGGCCGGCACGTAATACTTTTTCAGATTAGGTATATAGCCTCCGTATAACTTTTCGCGACATGCCAATACATTACAATTAAAATTAAGAATTAAATCTATGGGCAGTCGTCACCGCCAAAATTACATTAATAAAATCATGTAGTATGAAATCAAATGATTTAACCCAGTAAATGAAATTATAAATCCAGATTCCAAATGATGTGGTGTTTCATGAAATGATTTAACACAACAAATGGAATGATGAATTCAGATTCCAAATGATGTTGTGAGATATGAAATGATGTAGCATGAAATTAAATGATTGAAACCCAAAAATAAAATAATAACTTCCGATTCCAGATGACCTGATATTAAATGAAATGATTTAGTAAGAATGAAATGATTTAAAGAATAAAACAAACTATTTAAAACTCGTACAATGCTAAACAAAAAAAAGCAAAGGAAGCAAAATGGAAACAGGCAGATGTGAACAGAAGCAAACAAAACACAAATGAAAGAATCAAACATCAAAATAAAAAACAATATCTAAAATAATAAGATAATAATAAAACAAACTAGGCAAAGAAGAAACAGATAAATATAAAAAGAAACAATGAAAACACAAATAAAACGAACAAACGCGTGTGTGATTGAGATTTTTAACGTAGATTTCACAATTATTCAGTCAAATCGTTCGATGTCTATAGTGTGACAGTTTATATTGATGTCCAGTATTCGGGCATTACGCCGCAGACATGTGGCATGATGTCGCACCCAGTCACATTATCCTGACACCAGGCCGACCAATCCTAAAAACTAACCTCTTAATGCCGAGTGCGAAGTGAGGCAGCTGTTAATATCATTTTTAAAAGTCTTAAACAAGCAAATGCCAAACGAAGTCACGGGTATATAACATAATAGGATAATAATAAAACAAACAAGAGCAAACGAAACAAATGTCAAAAGAAACAAATCAGTAACAGACCAAACACCAAAACGAAACAAAACTAAGCCGTTAAGCAAACGCAAAAATGAAACAAAGTAACAACATAAAGTTAAACACACATTTAACACTATTGAAAATAAAGAAACACGGTAACGCAATGATCAACTTTATGAACAATACTGAACTTTGTTCCCAGCCAGGGTCTAACAATAGACGTAGCAGATTAAGTGAAATTACAAATTATTAATGGCATAGCGGATAGACATCAGAAACATATAGAGATATTCTGATTAAAAATTTGGTTATGCAAGACAAATGAGACTAAACGGCAGCCGACACGAGTTTATATGAGAACATAAAGATTTCAAAACCAGTTTTGTGTGTGTGTGTGTGTGTGTGTGTGTGTGAGTGTGTACGTGACAAGGGCTCGTACTCAGTAACAAAGAAAAGAGTGAAAGCCAACAAGCTTTGTATATTTCAACAAAACAATTTATTTCCCTAGACAACAATGTAAAAATTTGTAAATATGACCTACAATCTGTGAATATAATCCAAATATGATTTTAAGAATAAAAACACAAGTTCTTTCACTAAATAGCCCTTTCCGAATCCAGGTTCGAGTCCCGACGAGGTACGAATATGTAGGGAAATGATGTCAGATATAGTCCAATATATGAATAGCAATAATTCCTCACCTGAACCGCAGTCTTTGTTTCCAAATAATTCCAGAATTAATTTCCTTGAATATATTTCAGAATGTTTTATACGAAAGTCAACTTGTTGAGTGTCATGGAAAATAAATTATTGAATCCAAATATCAGACAAAGAATAAAATATTTAAAATAAACACACCTTGTTCGTTCAAGGTTTTGAATGAATCTGGCCAAACCAATATTAAGAATGCGTATTTACACTCAAAACTTCACTTCAAATCTCGCGGGATTGGTCATGTGGTCTCTTATTACTCTAAAATTCACACGTAGACCAATGTCACTCCACTAAAAAAAAACAATCATAACAAAGGTTGTTTACAAACATTGATCAAGCGGAAAAAAAAAATGTCTGTGATGCTGACCAATCATTTTAACTTCCTGTTGATTTGTTACCAAGGTAGGACGAACTAAATTACTATATACAAACTTTGTGCTAAAATATATCTCACTGCTAATAATAGAATCCCAAATTCAAGATAAATATTCATTGCTATTAAATACAATGAAACAAAAATGAAAATAAAAGAATTTTAAACCTTACACACAAGCAATTTAATCACCTATACGTAATATATATATATATATATATATATATATATATATATATATATATATATTACAATTTTGTACGTTAGCATTTGTGTTATCTAAGACAGAAATTTCTAAAGCATTTTTGATTGATAAAGAACGGTAGGTGCTTAAAGACTGAGTAGTAGAAGAAATGAGATTTCTGGCCCAAATACCAAACTTTCCTAAAAAAAAAACAAAAAAACCCCCAAAAACAAACAGTTTATCATCTTGTCACCACCCTCTAGACTTCTAAATATAGCAAGGTTTATAACCCAAATTTTGAGACAAAATATGATTTGTTGGGGAATGGTGTCTTTGCTCCGGAAATTATTCATTTTACTCTACTACAAGCAAGACAAATTTGTACACAATATCTACGCAACACTCTCCGTGTCGATATTTTTTGTAAAGTTTAGAGAAAATTAATTAGAGATTATATTAACTATTACTAAACAAACTCTACCAGATACATGTTTGGATAACGATTTTCATATTTATTTACTCTCATTGGCAAAATATATGTCAACCTGCTATCAATTATATCAATTTCACGAATTAAATCATCCATATCGTACTTTGCAGCTCGCAAATAAGATCTCATTTAAGATGATACATTTTTATTTGTTATACGTATTTTTTGTTTCGAGTAGTGGCTCGATTCGCTTCATTGCAGTTGACAACCTAACGCCGATTCCCGAAATAGTTAACAATTTCTATTAAGGATTTAAAATTGCTCCGCCAGATATTGTACCTGAGCATGTCAGCAACATTGGAAAATACGAAATTACTCGAATTATTTTGCTAAAATATTTATAGCATTTATGTGCACCAGAGCTTTGTGATAGTATTTATAGTACTGCGTTAATGTGTCAAGGACAGATTTTGAAATAATTTTTTTTAAACGTGATTGAAATCAATAATCTGTTTGTCATAATTGTTACCCTAACATTACGCAATAGTGAACTTTCTAGCACCAACAACGACATCAAGTGATTTTCTAATTTGAACAATAGCATCAATTACCATAAAACCTGTATGCTTGTCATAAACTTGACACTACTACGATTTAGTCTCAGGCGAATATCCACTCCGCTGAGCAAATACTTGTCTTGCGACCACGTGTCCATATCATAACGACCCATCAGTTCTACAATACGACCTTGCAGGATTTTCTTTCGACGGTCGTTAAAGCCCACATTGTGAATATCGTCATCTGCTGTCAGGGCTGTGTAGTTAAACTTGTCCTCACCTGCGGTGTCAGGTTCCCAAACCAAGCAAACATCCAGATGAGTGTTTTTGGCCTCTTTTTCGTACGTCAATAGATTTTCCAGGTACGCTCGATAACGGTAAGTATCCATGCTACTGCTCTCCAGTTTGTTATTCATCCACTTCGCTGAACAAGGAATGCATGGAATTGTTGATGAGAGCTACTCTATCCGGATGAGTGTTAGACATTTTGATCACTTTCGGTGTCAGGTATATGTAACTGCTATTCAGATCGAGACAATATTCGGGCTGTCCTTTCATTACAAACTGGATGGGCGCTGGAGGAGACGGGATGAAATTCGACCCATTGGGTTTCTTGCATCGTCGACATGGTGTGTGGCATGGCAGCCAGATCTAGTTCCAACTTAGATAGGCGCAATACTCTCTGTGCATCATTTTCTCTCTGTGATTTTGTTTTTAAGTAATCAAAAGCGTCGTAGTCTTGGACGGTTATTCTTTTCTTCGTCTTTCTAGCTCGGGATGTGTGAAGTCCTCTCAATAAGTGTCTTCGTCGTCTTTTTTCTGCTTTGTCCTTGCTCCTTGCTGTGGCGTCAGGGAAGTAAGAATGCCTGACTCGATAGCATCCAGGGCATATATAGGAGTTTCTTGTCGGCCCAAAATATCTTTGCCCGTTTAAAGCAAAACATTTTTGACTCCTCTAAATAAAGCTTCTTTGTGATCTTGTTTGTCAATGATAACATTTTGGATAAATTCTTCACCTTTCGTCACCATTAGTTTCAAAACGGCAGCCGCCAAACGAAAGACCGATTGAAGCATATTTTTTAAAAATCATGTCCTGTTGTCGAGCGACTTCTTCGTACACAGGATACATGACTGACAAGGGGTTAGAGTAATCTTGTTCGATAATGTAATTTCACTATTACTTTCCCTTAGGTGAAAAGGAATATTTTGTCCCAGCTCTCCTTCAATTGTAATATCGACAGTGTCGAAATATGACTTACTGACAGGCAAATAGTGAGGATGTTCAAATTCTCGGTAAACTTGATAGTTGTTTTAACCTTCCTCATCAGCGTTGGTGACTGAATCCATTTTGAAAGGAATGACACGCAGTGACGGTACGGAGGTGTGTCCCACCATGAAGTACTCCACCACATCGAAGTACACTAAAATCAAATTCAGACCTTGGTTTATTTCTAGAGGCAATCGAACATATTTTGCAAAATCCAAGTTATCGGTAACGACTAGTATTTCGTTTTTAATCTTGATTAACTTGGGATCTCCACCTAAACTGTCATACAATTCAGGATAAAATGTAATCGCCAATACGTTGTCCTCTGAAAATTTAATTAGTAGGCGACGAGCTATTTTATTGTACTCGAGTGTGACACTTTTTCATTTACAATAATGCATGAAAGAAGATTAGAAAGTACATGCATATAATTATGGCGGTAATCCCCCCTCCATAAATATAACTGCTCCTTTCTAATACTTTCAATTTGTGTCAAGTTGAAAATTGTCAAAGAAAGTTCTTTGATGGAAAATTCAACAATTTATGTCTTACAGAATTGATATATTTTGATAAATTACAAAATTCACCTTTACTAGTATGTTTAATAAATGATAAATCTAAAATTACATTGGTGATATATAAATATATTCTGTGAAGATACACACACAACAATGCGCACACAAGTAGTTATCTTGTACATCGGATTATGATTCTCTCTCTCTCTCTCTCACACACACCCATATATATATATATATATATATATATATATATATATATATATATATATATATATATATATATATATATATATATATATTCTCAGAGATACAAGAACATTTAGCACTTAAAGGTGATAAAAAGCTGTGAGACTAGTTCATACAAAGATCAACACATAACACCAAATGGGTGATATGGGATTAGTTTGCACATACAATAATAAATATTTGACACTAAATGAATGAAAAAAGCTATGGGACTAGTGGCACATATAAGAATCAACATTTAACATCAAATGGGTGATACAAGAGCTTAACATATAACGAAATTAAACAGCGAACTAATGATATTTTCCAAGTATAACTATTATGTTGATTACATAGATTTAATTTTGCCCATGCATCGATGAATACCAGTTAATTTAATTACGGATGTCTGCGAGCTCCCTCTCTACTTTGAATAGTTTGATAATTATCAATAAACACATTTAACCTTCATGTGGGGAACATTGGTGTCTGCACATAGTGACAATGGTGTGTGTGTGTGTGTGTGTGTGTGTGTGTGTGTGTGTGTGTGTGTGCACTTGCCCCACCCTCTGATGTCACCTCTAAACATGTTTTGGTCTACATACTTAAAATGTTAAGACCGACCACTACATGTTTGTTTTGGTGCCACAGACGAAAAAGTATATTCAAGCTGAAGAAAATAGACACAGATGGAAGACTTGATATAAAATCTTCACATACTCAGAACGCTTTATGTTCACCAATATCATGGCTAGTACATGGGATAGTGAATGAAATATTTTGTAGTCATATTTAAAGGGTCTTCCAAGAAAAGTCATGCCCCCCCCCAGTGGAATATTTAACAATGTTGATAAGGTTCTCTATTAACCAGACACTGTTACGCAATTAGATGATATTATTACAAGCCAGGGTCGATGCTTGACCGAGCGGTGTCAAAACCCTGGCGCGAATCCCGCTAGAAGTTTTAAGTTTACCCCAAATTTCTAAAGATTTCTATACAACTTCAGTTGTAAGTTGGAAAGCCCGACGTATCCATTCTATATCTAAATTTTACTCTAATCAATGCAAGACCACATTATTAACAGCATGTCAGATATCCATCAACCGCACATCCGCATAGTTTCTCTACATCAACTTTCCCTATCGTCAACAGTTCACACCCTAAAAACTCTACAATCATCCATAACGCAAGGGACTATTTTAACTACGCCACATCAGGTCAGTCACTCTACCGTTTCAAGGCAAACCACACCAGTAAAATTACATCACATTTGCCACCATGGCGACATAAACGGTATTTTCCGAGACCCTTCTCATTCATTCCATTGTTTCCTGACGTAAATACTGCCACTGCCGTCACAACACCAATGTACACCACTAGATTTTATAAAGTACAACATCACTCCAGGATACCTCATGCCGATTTGGTTTGAATTCGCTAATCAGTAAACAAGGCATCTTGAAAATTCACTAACACTGTCTCTCGATGACGTTTGCTCCTAATAATTGGCTGATTATTTCGGGCCAATGAATATTTCTCATTGCACTGAATTCCAATAATCAATCAAGGAATCACACAAACCTAAGAATTGCTTAAATAATAATAATAATAATAATAATAATAATAATAATAATAATAATAATAATAATAATAATAATAATAATAATAATTACGAGGACTTTATATAGCGTCTAATCTTTAAAAGCTCTAAGCGCTTAACAACATATGACAACGCTTGAAATGATTGCAAAAATAAAAAACACCACAAAAATTAAGAAACAGAAAAAATCATGCTGTAAATTTTCAATGTAAGGATACGTTAAAAGGATACATTCTTAGGTCTTTATTGTCTGAGGTAAAGGATGTGAATGAGAAAGTCTTTTGTGTTGTAATCAGGTTTGCTTCAGCTTTATCATCATTCATCTGCAGCTTGTTACATGTCATCCATGATTTTACATAAAAAAATCCACCTCTCTATGCCTTGGATGTTAGATTCAGCTTCAGCTGGGTGGCTAGATTTGTATATTTGGTTTGGGTGTCATCAGCATGCATAGACACTGGATGATGATCTATGACACTTGAGAGTGGCTGAGTGTACATAACTAACTCTCTCCCCCCCCCCAAACTTTTGTTATAATGTGTGTAGACATATTGATACAAACTGGTGGCGAACACTGTTTAGACTGGATGTAGTGTGAAATCTGCTTGACAGGGTGATGATAACGGAGCCTAAATTTGATTACTCAGTTTAAGTCGACCAAATTGCTTTTGTAAACAGAATGCTTGGACCCTTCGCGCGCCTGCGCAAGTTCGGTATTTGCTTCTCATCATAATAAGGTTTCTCATCATAAAGTTTGCACATCATATAAGGAAGTTTGCACATCATATAAGGACAAAGCACCGCATATAAAGAAATTTGCACATCATATAAGTACGAAAGCACCGCATATAACGAAGTTTGCACATCATATAAGAATGAAAGCACCGCATATAAAGAAGTTTGCACATCATATAAGTACGAAAGTACCGCATATAAAGAAGTTTGCACATCATATAAAGACAAAAGCACCGCATATAAAGAAGTTTGCACATCATATAAGGACAAAAGCACCGTATATAATGAAGTTTGCACATCATATAAAGACAAAAGCACCGCATATAAAGAAGTTTGCACATCATAGAAGGACAAAAGCACCGCATATAAAGAGGTTTGCACATCATATAAGTATGAAGGCACCGCATATAAAGAAGTTTGCACATCATATCAGGACAAAAACACCGCATATAAAGAAGTTTGCACATCATATAAGTATGAAAGCACCGCATATAACGAAATTTGCACATCATATAAGTACGAAAGCACCGCATATAAAGAAGTTTGCACATCATATAATAAAAGTTTTCATCTTAAGACAGCTGTGGCGTTCCATAAAGATGCGCCTATTAATAATCTCGTAGTATACGATGAGGTAATGCTGGACAAACAATTAAATCCAGTTCTAATACTTTCCACAGGCAGACATAAAAACACAAATGTGATTTATGTTACATTGCGATATACAAATACTTAGTGATCAGAAACAATTTTAATAATTTAGTTGTTTAATGGAGTAAAAAATTATACTCTACAAAATATTATTATACATGGAGTTCAGGGGGCATGGAAATGATTAATTTAAAATATTTATTTTCAGCAACGCAAGTCACCCAACACGGAATTATAACGATAAATTTACATGACCCTCGGTCAAGATATCGCAGTGCCGCATTTAGACAAAGCGATGCCCTAAGCTATGGGAAGCTATAGAAGCCATATTTGATATAAATTAAATTTGAGTGGCCCCTTCAGACTGAGTACAGACTTCGGGGCCCTAAGCTGTAGAATGTTTAGCTTATGCCTAAATCTGATACTGAGATATTGTATAGGTCTCGGAAATTATTTTTTTTTTTTTGGACACCATAGCAGTAGGGGAGGTTAAAAACGACCAGCACGTAAAGTGACAAATATTTTAAAAAAAATAATTAAAAAAATGAAAATACAAACGTCCAGCGAGAAGTAACAAAATGAACTAACCCAATCGGCCTGCCTGACAAAATCAGGAAGTCAGGGTTATAGGTTTTGATTTAGACGTTAATGATCTTAATATTTCACTTTATGAAGCTTTATTTTTCATAATGTCTGAAGCAAATAGTCTGTTCACATCCACTGCTGCTTGGGCCCAAATTGACAAAACATTGCTAATAACATACTTATCCTACATAAACAGGAAAGCAGTATTAGTTAAACTACTTTTAAAATTAATAATATTTCAGTAATAATAATAATATTAATAATAATTTTTTTCGTATACATATAGATTTCTATGCCCACCTTGTACTTAATTCAAATTGATACACATTTGTTTTATTTTTAATTTCTACTGTTATCATGGATTTCAACTTTACTGACATTAATGTATTTAATTTAGTCATTTGATCCTTTATTTTGATGGAAATATTCCGCCAGTGCAGGCGTGGACATTAAATCTTATCACCAAGTTGAATATTGTGTCTATTATATGTGCGTGCAACCATACATAATTTAAGTAAATACCGCGATAATGAAGAGTTGTTCCCCCATGGTACGTTAATCTGGGTCAGCTGCCATACGCGGTTTTATTTACATCACATTTACCGAGAATTTTTATTGAAATAGAGGGAAAATCACAGAAACTTTACAATTTGTAACAATGCAGCAATAACAGATCGGTTTTATAGCGTACAGATAACAATAGTATGTACCGCGATACTACAATTATATTTAAAATAGCCAGAAGCAAACCAGTCGTTTCAAGGTATGTATTTTTCAGGAATGTAAGGGAAATGTATTCACTATTAACACTAATGACCACGAATATACTTTAAATATTGAATTTGGACAGATTGATGGCCATCGCACCAGTTACATGCTCTAGACAATGACATGGAATGGCGCTGTGCTTTCAAATGCAATTTATGTATACGTGCATTTTTTATGTAAAACATCAGATTACAAACTTCCGTCCGAATCGATAATGCTTTTATAGGAATGAAGATTAAGAAAGATGCAAAGTGCATAATATTTGTCATATACATTGGGCATTCTGTAGGCTAATATCCCGCAATCTGATATTGGGTCAGAACGCAAAATATGACTAACATGGCAACATGGCCTAGTGTTATCGTCAGTTCCGGGATTCTCTTACGAGGCATTATGGGCATTATTGCCCTCAATCGGATTATCTCTCGTATTCGCGCGAAACCAGATGACTTGAAGACATTAAAAGTGAAAAACCACAGCGAAATATTTTGGCGTGTAAAAAACAAAAGTAATCGCGGACTTAGTTGTTGGTCTAGCACAACACTTGCTGGTTTGAGTAAATTAATAATTCACTTTGAATAAATTTACTTTAACAAATAGAATGGTAAGTGAAGAGTTTTAACACCAATTTTTTTTAAACCGTATATTACACTGCAGGTACTTATGCTGGTTATAGAGCAATTCTCGCCGAATACCAGTTGTCGCCATAATAATAATAGCTCTGTTAATAATAATTATCTATAATTATCTGATGCTTATTTTCGATTGGGCTTGTCAGTTATAATCACTCTTTTAATTTTTTAAACAGGAATCAAAACTTTGCGTGCAATCGCGAGTTATTATTAATATGGCGACAAGTGGTACACGGCGAGAACTGGTCTCTAACCAGTACATGTGTTATGTCTTACATTGTAGAACCTTAGGGGCTCTTATCGTTTTCTTACAAATTACATGTCATTAGCATGAACCAATCAATTTTTTTATTTGAAAGATAACTCAAATTTTGCACAAGTGATGGTAGTAGAAAGAACATATGAAAGTTTATTTTATGAAAATATGCCCGAAATTGTATTTTTTATGATTTTTTTTCAAACAATGTCAACTTAATACTGTTTTAGAATTAATTATTTTTGTGCCAAAAAGTGGTATCATACCCACAGGCACAGGGATGCACAATTTACCTGTCATACATATACAATAACTATAAGGGAGGACACATCTTTCTTGCAGGACCTATTTAAGAACAAATGCTGATATTTCAGGCTACATTTCCTGTAGCGTAATAAATTTGGTACCAATGTTTAGCTCAGGCATTCAACTTTGTTTGGTATCAAAAGTATGGCTTACTATCATTAATGTCTGAACTAAATATGGATTACCAAATTTATTAGGCTTGAAATAGCATTTGTTTTTAAATAGGTCATGCAAGAAAGGAAAGAAGTGACCTCCTTATAGTTATTGTATAGTACATGTATAACTGGTTAATTGTAAGCAGTACGAGCCCCTGCGGCCCCTACCCAACATTCTTTTATTTGTAGAGATATCAAAACCAAATTTGACACATAAAGATTATTTAGCTGTTTATAAAATACTGTTTTCAAATTTGGACCAAAAATTGATTTTCTAGATTTTTAAAATATAATTAGAGCAATTTTTAATGGCTGTTTTGGTAAGTTTGTAGCAAATGAACAAGAGACACAAAATTGTAATATAGTGATAACCACATAAATGTTGCTATGCATAGACTTTTTGTGAAGGAGCATTTTAATTTACAGAGCCTATATTGAAAGCATGAAAAGTATATGAACTTCCATTGTTCCAATATTAGTACCTAACAATCCATGGTAAAAGCAAGCAAATCTTGTTCAAGATATAGAAACATTTTTGTCCTTTACACTGTTTGTCTCTCTCTTGTCTGACAAAAGTTGTCATTTTATACTAAGCATGTCATTATACAAGAAATGCAATATTCAATAAAACCTGTAAATGGATTTTTTTTTTCCTCCAAAATTCTAAAGCTACCAGCCATATTACTCTTTAATTTACATATACCCATACACCAAAGGTCAGAATACAAGTTTATTTTGACACCACTAGGCAAGCCCCTGCTTTTAAAAACTAAAAAATTAAACAGCAGTGTAAGTGCAGAATGTTCACAATAAAGTTGACTTGTGTATTCTCATGCCACACTTACATACAGAATACTGTGAATTTGTTTAACCTTTCATTCTCCCTAGAATTGTCAACCAATCAAATGTTATTTGATGTTGAAACATAAAAGTCAGTGTCCAAAACGCCAAATGTTTCAGGCAGCCACCATCTTTGAAATATCAACTTCTGGTTTGTGAAATTAAATTAAGTTCAAACACTTTATGATAATTACACATAAAATCCTTGAAGGTATATATTGTTCAATGATTGTACTTCAAAGCTGTGCTATAATTAAATCAGTGCAGAAGCTCTTACTATGGAAATCAAGTTTCTGAAATTTTCAAAACAATTGGAATCCTCGATCCATCATGTTTTTGGAACTTAATGTGACTATACTATAAGTTTAATGTATGAAGAGTTTATATTGGATGTTAATTTTAAAACAGCCAATGAAAATAAATGTCAGAAATAGCATAATAGAACACCCCTGCGAGGCCAGTCAATGTGGACATGAAAGTGAGGCTGGTTTTTTGGTGTGCATAAGGAGTTGTGTCACATGTTGGGTCATGCTAATGTCATACATGTACCAGGGGTCACGGTTGTAGACAAAGTGGGCAACTAAGTTGCCAAAAAAGTGTAAACTTTACCTTCTTCCATTTTGAAAGCAAAAATGACTTCCCCTGTGATTTTTTCAAAGAACATTGAATGACCATCCATTTTGTGATGGTCCATCACTCAGTTATATATAGCTCATGACAAAATGTACACTTCAAGCCATCAAATAGTTGGTGTTGATACCAATTATGCCAACAAACTCTTGCAAATCACAGGCATGTGTGTTGTTAGCTGATTGACGATTAACACTTTCCTGCGAGTTTACTATTACTGCCCAATTTCTGAAAGTTATCCTTTGATGATAAAAACATACAAACTTGTTTCAAAATTTAAATTTATGTCAATAATAATTTGAGTTTTAAGAATAGAATCAGTGACATGAATATTGTAACTGCCATGTGTACATTATTGTCTTGATAAAATCTGTTTGGAACCTTTAAGGTGGCGCTCTACAGTTTCGTATTTAGCATAGGGTTAAAATTTTAAAGAAAAAGAGTTTCCCCGGGTTGCCTCACTAGTTATACTGGTTATTTAAAAGAGACTTTGTATATCTTAGGTGTTGTTCAAAGAACCTTTAATTCCCTTTATTTTGATGTATGATTGATGGGTGTAATATGGGTTAGAGAATATACAGCTTGGCCTTACTCCAGATGTGCATCTTTCAAAAACGTGCTAGCTCTACTTGCTCATTTTCACTTCTCAAACTTCAGAGGTAAATTGTAAAAAAAAGAGCCGATAACTTTTTTTACATTTTATGTATTTGGTAATTCAGTCATTGCACTTTTAGAAGCTGGTATTATCTAGTTTGGCAAAATTCATTTTCCATATTTTAATAGCTGCCAAGAATAGTGTACTTTAGACAAATTTAGGTTGATTTTTGGAGCACAAGGGAGCAATCATTTTAGTTAGCAGTGTCCCAAAATCATTTAAAATTTCCAAAAGTACAATATCCAAAGAAATTTCATCCACATTACATGAAAGTAGTATATAGGTATGCCAACATTCTCTCCACTGTGCATGTTTAAAATGCAAACAACTTCACCTTACATACATCACTCTCTCAAAAGTACATAATAACTGGTGAGCGCCACCATAAAGAGAATATAGGTATTATTATTGTGTGATTTAATTTTGATTGTACGACTGAAATATTTAAGTCGCAAGCATCAAAACAGTCCTTTGTAATAATTGTCATGTATTTCCCCCCTCAGAACAGCATTTATTAGAGTCAGAGTCTTAAACCGGTACAGCCCCCCCTCCTTATGATAAAAAGTGAACTATTTTAAAAATGCGCATTGCATTTTGTCAACATAGCAACCAGTGTTATGCTGATAGACAGGAACATGAAACTAGCCATATTTATTCCTGAGATGTCATCAATAAATTTTACAGTTATAAAAGGGATATAACAGGTGAGGTTCATAAAGGTCAAAGGGTAAATATTAACTAATTCTTTGATATGGAAGAAAGCAAATTTGCTTTGTTATCATTTATTTTTTAATTTGATTGCAAATAAATGAAAAGAAACATTTTCACTATGGATTTCTTTTACTTAATGCAACATTTTTCAATTTAAGTTGACTTTATTCCTATATTCTAAGACTTCTAATTTCCCCATAATGAAGGTCACTACTCACCCAAACATGCCTCATATCAAATTATGTATGCTAGAGCAAAAATAAGCATAATTAGCTTATTTTCATGAATAAAATCATTGTTAATGTACCATTTTACTCAGAACATCATACATAATAATATGAAAATAAGAAAAATAATTTCATAAATGTTTATATTTGTTTTTAAGGTGGCGCTCTACAGTTTCGTATTTAGCATAGGGTTAAAATTTTAAAGAAAAAGAGTTTCCCCGGGTTGCCTCACTAGTTATACTGGTTATTTAAAAGAGACTTTGTATATCTTAGGTGTTGTTCAAAGAACCTTTAATTCCCTTTATTTTGATGTATGATTGATGGGTGTAATATGGGTTAGAGAATATACAGCTTGGCCTTACTCCAGATGTGCATCTTTCAAAAACGTGCTAGCTCTACTTGCTCATTTTCACTTCTCAAACTTCAGAGGTAAATTGTAAAAAAAAGAGCCGATAACTTTTTTTTACATTTTATGTATTTGGTAATTCAGTCATTGCACTTTTAGAAGCTGGTATTATCTAGTTTGGCAAAATTCATTTTCCATATTTTAATAGCTGCCAAGAATAGTGTACTTTAGACAAATTTAGGTTGATTTTTGGAGCACAAGGGAGCAATCATTTTAGTTAGCAGTGTCCCAAAATCATTTAAACTTTCCAAAAGTACAATATCCAAAGAAATTTCATCCACATTACATGAAAGTAGTATATAGGTATGCCAACATTCTCTCCACTGTGCATGTTTAAAATGCAAACAACTTCACCTTACATACATCACTCTCTCAAAAGTACATAATAACTGGTGAGCGCCACCTATTGCGGACATCGCTCTTCTCGGAAGTACACCGACCCACGAAAAGCTTGATTGTCAATTTTCATAAACCAATGGGCAAATATCTTCAGGAAAATATACAATTTCAGGGGTCTTGCACAACATTGGAAATCTGGAAGTCTTAAATTTGGAAGTTGCTTTTCCAGGCATTGAATAATTAAAAAAATGACTTAGAAGTATGTAAAAGTCTTAAATTTTCGTTGTTCCCATTTACTAATTAACACTCTTTCCCATCACTAAGATTGTCATATTGAGTCCTGACAAGATGTTTGAACCATGCATCAAGGAAGGTTTACCAATGCACATTTAAGATACAGGCTAACTAGACAATCCTAAGGATCGAATCCTTGTGTTGTTCATATTAGATGATTCATTTCAACAAATGGGCCTACTGAATTACATCAAATTATTGGAGCCAGAAAAGTGTTATAAGTGAGAACTTTAGCTGATGCAGCTTGACTGAAATTGAGCTTTGAACTAAGTTGGTCACACATGTAATCAGAACCAGATTTAATGTAATTTTGAAAGCTTGAAAATTTATCACACTACGTATGTCAACTGTTTCACCAAAATTGATACACCATAAAACAAATTAATATCTTTAAAACACTAGATATGTAATTTTTATAGGTCTGAACACCATCGTAAAAGGTGTAAATTTCTTGACTATTCATTTGGCGATTGTTAGGAAAAAAAACTCTGGACTTATAAACACAGATTAACTCTTTTTGAGAAGTGTTTTAATCTTGTTGTTGTTATAGGGTTTAACACTATTTTTCTGCACAAGATAGGCTATACATGGCTGCCAGTATTAATGGTGGAGGAAGAACCCTAAAAAACCCTGGGAATAACCACCGACCCACGAGAAGCTACTGGCAGGCTTTCTCACTTATCTACATTAGCCGAGTCTGTTTTAATGTATTGCTAGGATATTGTATTTACAACTCAGTTTACCAACAGAAGAATGAGTGCAATTTATACAATAAAGAGTAACACAGATTCTTTGATTCACATTATTTTTTTTCTTCTAAAGTAAATCAATTCATGGTGAATTCAAATGTAAGGACATTTAGCACCAAATTACCATAGATAGGAAAAACATGGGAATATGTTTTCACTGTCTTTTGAATTAACTTGAAAAAAAATGCAGGGATATCACAATTGTATTTAATTTAGTATACTATAAAAAGTGCATATATTTTTAACATGTTTGCAAATTCTGGAAAATTGTGATTTAAGTTTTTAATCAGAGTTTGGCATAATATTTTAAGGAAAAAATCCACATAAATATGTAATAATGAGGGTAAATCCAAAAATGTTTACAGTTCTCCTTAAAAATACATCATTCAAAATACCTTAAGCATAGGTACATATAGCCCTATAATGGTTCTGATCAATTTCATAAATAATCTAAAAATAAAATTATGAAGTAAATATATTTAATTTGATCAAAATACCACAATCAAAACAAGTGATTTAAGAAAGTGAAACATAAGCAGAGACCTTACATTAGTCAAAAAATTGTGGTTTTCTTATTTTTAAGTTAAACTAACAAAAAGACATTACCCATGAGCAGTGAAAAAATGTGCATAATAAAGATAAGGAACAGTTTCAAAACTTATTCCAACTGGCTAAACTAGCTACCTATATGCTCCATCAGCAGAGGTGTCTCAACATAGAACAATATTCATAAATTGGTGAAGAACAGTTAAAGCTTAGAAAAACCAACAGATTATTGTGTACACAACTAGAGGTAACATCTTTGGTTTTTATTTCATTAGGTCTCTAACAGAATACCAGAACATTTTCCCATCTTTCTGTTCCACATGGCCCTGATCACACCCACTTAAAGGTCACTGGCCACCTAAATTGTACATACATGTGATATTATTATAGTCTTAAACAAAATGTGTTTGTTATGTATGCACACTATAAAAATGTTTAATTAGACTTAAAATCCACTTTTTAAAATAAAAAATTATTAGGCAATCTCCGTAAGCAATCAGCATTTGTTGCGTGCCAGAAACAGACATGACATACATTTATCCCTTCTATTCAAGTGTTTAAATTCACCATGTAAGTGTCTGTGATATATTTTATGATCGTGCTTTTGTACATCAAATATGGTACACTGAATTGAATATGGATAAAAACAAAAGAGTGATGATGGGAAATAGATTCTTTTTCCGAAAAACCCTTTTCACCTGGAAAAAGTATGGATTCAAGCTGTGAGATCAAATACGGTGAGGGATGGAAAAGTTAAATCATTTATACCAGCTATTAGTCTATTTGGCCCAAAGACAATTTGGGCCTACTTGAAAGACAATTTGACCAAGTTTACAATAGTTTGAACAAGTTCATTTTTTTCTTCAAAAAACAAGTAGATACAGTTAAACCCACTTATCTTGACCTCGGTTACCTCGCCAACCCTATTAAGTCGACATTTTTGAAGTGGAACCGCCAAATTCTCTCTTTGTCTTAGCATTTTCTCATCGGTTATGTTAATTCTTTTATGTCGCCGAACCCTAATATCTTGAGCACAAAAAAGGGCCAAATTTGCCAATTAACGTCTGTTATCTCGATCCCCATGACCAATCGCCGGCATTCCCTTCCCTTATTGGTGACAAAAATGTCCCATCTGGCAAAAGACTCTTTGGTTATTTAATTTGCAGAAACAATCGTGGCTTTCAACTAAATAAGTAAAAGGGAGAATGAAAGAAAGCTACAAACTTTACTAAGTAATGAATTGGAATCAATCAATACACAAATGATCCTTTGTATCGACAACCCCATATTAGCTGTGCATTGTTGCATCATAATCTGCTTACGCTGACATAGGGTCTTTTGATTTTTTAATTTACATGTACTTCTTGCGATTGGTTACGTTTATGCTAACTTATGACTTGCCAATAAAATGATCATACTTGGTGAACTGCGGATGTGCTGAGTTCACGTAGCACATGACGGTCCGGTCCGTATGGTCGTTCACTCTAATGACAGTTTACTCTTGTTGATCTTGTCTGAAGGCTAACATGCTGTAGCTATTCTGTTTATGATACTTTTCATAGCTGTCAGAGTGAAATGACTCACGAATTTAATTTAGACACTGGTTAGCTTTTTGAAAAACAAACTACACCCTGCATGTTTTTTTTTGAGCAGTTTTTGTGTTTGCAATGTTGGAGCATATAATAAAGGTTTGTATCGAAAATCGACGGTGGTTTGTATTGTATACTGGTGCACATATGTCTTTTGTTGTTAACAAACGTATATTTTTATAGCATGCTGATCGCTTCATGAAACAGATCGTAGCAACGCTGTTGTTTAAAAAAAATAAAAAAATATGTGCATGTACATTCTCATTTACTAATGCACATCATCTACATAATGAAATTTCAAGCACTTGTAATTTATATTGATGCCATATTGGTTTTCGTTTATCTCAATCATCAGTTATCTCGATGCTTTTTGGCAAAACCCCTAGGCCGGTGACATAACCGGGTTCGACTGTACTATGTAAGATGGGTTTTAGGGGGAAAAAATAATTTAAACAAATTGTCTTGATATTCCTTCAAAGTAAATATCATACTTTGTAACATACATATAATGAGAAAAAAAACACAAACTGGCATACCTTGCTTGTTCTAATTTTATAATTGTTTATTTTTATATATCTTGTTTTACGCTAAAAAAAATACATGCATCTTCTAGTCAAATTGTCAATTTTGATTTTTAAAACAATATTCTACAGAATATGTACACATTAGTCTAAGGGTATTGTACAAAAGATGTTATAAATTTATTTAATTTTAGGCTTCAGTTTGTAACACTGCTGCATATAATACACAAACAAGATTATAGATGAGAGAGGGGGGCCCCGAGTGGTCTAAAGCGCTGTCCGTTACGGATCACTGCCATCACACCTCTGTCTTCGTGAATGTGGATATGTGAGAAAGCAGGCCAGTAGCTTCTCGTGGGTCGGTGGTTCTTTCCGGTGATTTCCCGGCTTCTTCCTCCACCATTAATACTAGCCGCCATGAATAGCCTATCATGTGCTGAAAAATGGCGTTAAACACAACAACAACAACATAGATGAGAGAGAGAATAATTTCAAGCTGTCCTGGTGTGTGCCACATTATTTAAAGGATTGTCATTACCAGACAATATCATCCATATTTGTTCCATTATTCCATACAAATAAGAAAGGAAATAATTTTGTCTTGAATTTGTGGCCTCCTCTGCCCCGTATGAAAAAAATTTGACATTTATTTGAAAATAAAATGAATGAAACTAACCTTGCATTGTTATCATTTATTCCTTATTTTTTCGTCATGAGAAAATTATTAAAGAAAAAAAAATACATCCATGAACTCTGTATATGTAGCAGATGATAGCATGCATATGAATCCTTAATATAGTGTGTATTGCTTATATAATTGCAAATGAGACAAAAATATCGATATAAGGCTGAACAGTAAATTAGTTTTCAGTAGTTCATCTAAATGTTCCCTCTCCATACTTTACAAAGTTTTATTTTTTGACAACAAAAGAAGCGTGTACTTCGTCTTGTGGGGATAAATGTATGTCATTGCTGGCTAGCATCCTCTATAGGTGGGAAATCGTAGCTAAGGGGAAGTAATAGCCTTTTAATGTCAAGCATTTATTTCCCCATTACACTTGATAATTTTTTTTGTGAGACTATAACCACTTTTAATCATGTAATGCAAATCTGATGCAGTGTATCCCCCAGGGGTGTAAAACTAAGATTAACAAAAAAAACCATTGGTTTCAAAACTGATGATCAAATAAAAAAATGTGGGGGTTAAAAATGTACTGACAAATTTTCATCTGATCTATACTTTTTCAGCTAAAATCAGATATTGCAACCTGAACAACATTCTCTCTCTCTCTCTCTCAAATACAAATAAACCAACATGCACAATTAACACACAAATGCATTGTCCATTCAGAGGATAATTTTATTAGTTCATTTTCCTTTGATTTTAAAGTCATATTTTTAAGAGTCTCTTTATAATCTTTTTGTAGCAATATTATTATTACCAACACATTATGTACAATTATGCCAATACAAAAATCAATATTAATCTTTTTAACCAAATGATAGTTAATTTACTGCCTGTCATAAAACATGTTCTAGCATCGATTTCACTGTACTTCATCCTAAAACACATTTATCCAAAAATCAAATAGGCTAATGGTTCATCTTTTCTTTAATAACTTACAATTAAACTTTTAGATTTCTTTCGTTGCAGAAAAGTTAGCAAATTCTGCAACGACCCAGCAGAGTTTGTAATCCAAATAATGGATTTGTCTCTGCAAGTTTACTTAATTCTTTGTTCTGAAAGAATGTTATAGGTAATAATGTGTTCAAAATATATTTTGTGGTGATCAAGGGCAGATTTTTAAAAATTCTTAAACACTGGCACGAAAGGATTATTCACTTGTGCAGTCTTCGCAATCATGAGATCAGAAGTCACACCGGTAATCCCAATGGATGTACCGTATTCCAGTCAAGGGAATATTTTCTCCATTTTCATTAAAGTCAGATCCTCATTTACTCTTTCATGTTCTGCTTCTTTCACTTTCTTCACTAATGATTTTTAGTGACCGACGTTTTAATCTCAAGATCACATGTTATTGCAATAAGCATTGAGGTTAAACATCTCTACAACATCTTGCTGAGCTCGATAGAATCACATGAGAGCTCGCAAGATTAAGGAAAGCTACTGTCATAATATTACCTCTGGTAGTCTGATTCTTTGCTTTGTATGCTCAGTATAGCAGAGTAAAACGCATGGAGAATATGAAACAGGAAACCAGAATATGCCTATCAATAATCTAATGCATTGGATATTAAATAAATCCTGAATGTATTTTACAAACCCTTTGCGTAAAAAAAAAACGCACTGCAAAAATTGTGTCAAATTTCTTCAGTGTGCGTCCCTGACGCACAACTGTGTCTAAAGGGAAACACTATATGATGTAAACAGAAAAATGTTTAAGTATGGCCGGTGACCTTTCAGAAAACAAAATAAAGCATTTAGTGACTTTATAACAGTAGCATCAAATAAGCAATAATGACCAATATGTTTCCTTTGACATCAAGTACTTAGTTAAAAGTCACACAAAGCCAGTTGGCATGTCACAGAGCATACATAAAGCCAATAGATGCAAAAAACATTAATATTATGTATTGCAAAACGAAAATAATGCAACAAAGTATAAATATAGGATTTATCAACATTTTAAAATGCATGTACTAATACATTACAGAACCAATATACTAAATATACATTGTAGATAGATATTTGTAGTTTTACATCAGAATTACCATTGGCAGGAATTATTTTTAAAGAAAGTTGGCAAATTAAGGGGCAGTGAAGAAACTGAATATAAAATATTATCAGATGTGATGTAGCTACTTCCAGTGCCAAACCTGTCAATTGCTGGGTCTCAAATGTTTTATGAATTTTAAATACAGAAATAAATGTTGTTTGTTTTATATTTTACCCAAATAAAGTTTACATATCAATTTAAAGGAACATGAAACTGTGATGTATTTTTTGTTGTTTTCTGTTACAAATGGTCACTAAATTCATGAAAATTATTAAGAATATTTTATATGAGAATATTTGTAAATTCCTAATGTAAGGCTTGAAGTTGTTGTTATTTTTAATGGATTATGAGTACTTAATAAATGGACACTTTTATGTTAATAAAGATGTTGCTTTTATTCCTTATGTAATTGCAGTAGATTTATGTTAATCATTATCCAGATAGTAATAGAAATCATCAATGATCTAATTTGTCCATCCTGTTACAGCAGTTACAAGTTAATGACAGCAATGTTGACAAGCAATATTTGGAAATGAAAAATTGACAGCTATCTTCCAGCTGTTATTTTGTAAAAGATGGGAAACTCGACCATTGATCCATAGATAATTTGATGTGAAAATGAAGCATTTAATATCTGGGTATGTGTCCCACAAGATGGCTGAAAAGCATATTCTTAGCCTTATATACTCCAATATATTTGTTACGAGCAACTAACACATACATGAAAACACATATGAGAACTGTGCATAGGAATAAAAAGTAGCTGATGGCAAACTACAGCAGCAAAAGCTATCAGCAAAATAAAAGAACAAAAAAGTAAAACATTACACGCAGCAGAGCTACAAAACCCTAACAAACGTGTTCTTACAAAGGAAGGAAATCCCTCCAAAACTGTAAACAGCATAACCAAAAGTTAGTTTAGTTATATACAAAAAAATTTTTGAAGACTGAAAACTAAAACACTGATCCAATGGCAATTCTTTACTTGTGTCTGCATACGTAGCCTTTACAGAAATATGCCACCAGACCAAGTCTTTAAGAGGCATTTTAAATTGTCAAAATTTGAGGTGGTTCAAAAATTATTAGGCAGAATTATTGCAGTTTAGCTACTTCATACCTAATAGATTGTAGTTCATGTGTCTGTGTTTACATACCTAAGCCCCCCCTCCTATTGCGTTTAGTTAAAATTAGAGTAGGTTTCTTGGGGTTTTTTTCCAACCATTATACATGTTATAATGACTACTATAGAACTGAGCACTTCACGTCCTGGGCTAAACCAGCTCAGTTAGATACACAAATCAATTCTGAGATTTTTCTTTTTGTTTTGAATTTTTTTTACCCCTGGGGGGATAAAATATGGTCAGCTATGAAAAACCAGGGTAGTTGGCCAACCGGAACACATTTTTTGGGGCCTAAGAAAGTCAGATTTATGTTTTTTTTAAGAATAGAATTTCAAAGCTTCAGGTGCCATGGTCTTCATCCTTATATGGAGCAGATACATCAGACAAAAAGTTTAGGCATTTTGAAATAAAGACAAATCTTGAAGTTGTTTCATGAAACATTTCAAGTCTGTTCATAATAGTGAGATTGCTGAAATGCCAGGTCAGGTGACAATAATAATAATAACTTTATTTAAAGAGGGTGGCACAAATAATTGCATATAACTAATCCTCTCTGTAGTCCTTTATAATTTGCATACTGACATTCATAGTACATAGTTCCACAGACAAGTTTGGTACATAAAACTAATAATTCTTTTTAGAGGAACAAAAAAAACCCCACCTTAAAAATCAAAGTGTAAGTGCATACTGAAAAATAAATTAAAACAAAACAATTATAATAAGCTAAATTTACATTCACACAAAATAAACAAAATTTTATAAGAACATGGTCCAGTTAGATTCCTATATTGTAAATAAAAGTCCCAAAAGTCCCTCAAATGGACTGACACTCTAACTGGCAAAAGGAATTTCTAGGAGTTCAAGTTATGACCATTTCTTTTTTGAACTGTTGTCATTTGAGTGTTTAAATCATTTTGATATTCTTGAATCATAGCAAGATTTGTAAATTAACTGGTTCATATCAGTGAGATTCCTGACATGACAATAATAATAACAATACAGACTATTTAAAGAGAGTGACACAATTGCAGGGAACTAATCCTCCTTGTGGTCCTTATCTTATAGAACATACATGCACACAAAAGCATTGATAATAAGCTAAATTATATATGGATGCAATAAACAGAACTTATTTTTAAGAATATGCTGTAAGTAGGTAGTTGTGTGTGTGCTTTGTATTTTTAATGTAGCTTTTACAATTTCATGTATGTATAGTACAAAAATGGTGAGATGGCAAAGTTGTAACATTAAACAGACTCCACTTTGCACCAGTTGAATCAGATTTTAATTAAATGTATTTATATTTTGTAATTTCTCTAATTTGCTTAGGATTTCTGTTCCAAGTTAATGCTCCAAAATATCGAAGAAAATATTTGAAGAGTTCTTTATTTGGTTTTTGAAGAGAAAGATGTTAGCTGAAATAAAATGGGAGTGTTGCATTGTATTCTGGCATGAAATAGTTCCTGAGAATATAATGGGTCAATGTTGTTTGAAACAATCATTGTGCGCCAGTTTAGCCTTTCTCAAAAATAATCATTCACTTGCTGTGAAAATTTTAATACCATTTTTTGCATTTGAAATACTTTGCCATTATGATGATTCTGCAAGGTCTATATTGTTTGAAACAGAATCATTTGCATGTCAGTTTATCTTTTCTCAAAAACAGTCATTCACTTGTGGTAAAAATTTTAATATTTTTTGCATTTGAGATACTTTGCCATTATCTATGATGATTCTGCAAGGTCCATATTGTTTGAAACAATCATTTGCATGTCAGTTTATCTTTTCTCAAAAACAGTTCTTCACTTGCTGTGAAATTTTAATATCGTTTTTTTGCATTTGAGATACTTTGAATTTGAAATACTATTATGATTCTACAAGGTCCATATTGTTTGATACAATCATTTGTATGTCAGTTTATCTTTTCTCAAAACAGTCATTCACTTGCTGTGAAAATTTTAATATCATTTTTTTGCATTTGGGATGCTTTGCCATTATCTATGATGATTCTGCAAACTCAGTTTTGCAGGCAGAATACTTTGCAAATATTTTTGTCAGAACAGTTTCCCAAAATAGAGTTAAAGTAGTGAAGGTATGGTTATATATAGCTTTTGTAATGTATTAACCTATGTTTAGTTGAAAGATATGGACTTATCTTGATTAGTAACCACAGACATGAATGTCCGTATGACATGATGTGAATATGTTCATTCCATTGCAAATTCTTGAAGTTGGTTATGATTGTTAGACATACAATCAACCTTTTGTGAGGTATTTTCCCATTTTTGTAGCACATTTAATTCAGATACTTTGTAACAAATTTTAATTAGTCTAAAAGAAATCTATGCAACATTAATGTTTTTAATGTTTTTAAAAATTTTAATGTTATTTCTCCACCTTTCTTACAAAAAAAAGTCTTTTAAAGAAATAATTTTCTTTCACTAGTCCAAAACTGTTGCTTGTGTTGCTGTTAGTGAGGACATCATATCTGGCTATTATGTTGTTAGTGATGCCAGCATTACGTAAAAAGTCAATAGCCGGGGGGAGGAGAGGGGTGTAGTTAAAAATGTATATTATTTACATCCAGTGTTTTTTCCTAAAATGAAACCAAAAGTCTAGAGAGTTCTGACTGTTGATAGTCAAAGCATTCTGTGTGTGCATGTTGACTTTCATACTCCTCATCATGGTTACTTCCCATTTGGGAACATAATACAGTAGTCCCCCTCTTGAACGTCCCCCCCTCACCAGCGGCCACCATCTCCTTATGGCCAGAATCTGAAGGCACTGACGAATTTGTTCAAAATTTCACCTCACGAAAGGCCACCCGGCTAACGCAACCAGCATATTTTTGCAAAAATATAAAATTTACCCCTCACAAGCGGCCGCATTTTATTTTGTCAAATGTATCCAAAACAATTTTTTTTCTTCTAATTGTGGTAAGTAATCAGATTTCTGTTTCCCGATGTTAGGTTTTCGTTCTTCAAAAAAGTTTTGTACATGTACATGTACCAATAAGGTTAATATTATATCATTTACACCTCACCAGAAGCCACGTTTTCCATAAAGCTGAGAAAGACTCAAATTTTAATCCATACAAAAAGTTAAGTGCTGTATATCCTTACTGCGATTTATCATAAGATGTCTGGTTTAGCCACTGATAATTGTTAAGATTACACTTATTAATAGTAGTAACATCTGAGAAGTGGCAGTAGTGACATACAATACAAAAGTCTGCGGGGGGGGGGGAATGGTTTGATAGCCTTAATGGCTTCTCTTTACAAGATCTTGAGCTTGTTAACTTCCCTAATTAGTGACTTTACACAACAATTGTCAAGTTTATAAATCCTAACGGCCATGAGGTGCTATTGTTCCGATCAAATCTGCATTTCACACTTAGAGTCAAGAAATGTAAAATCAATAGGGTACCAGACTGTGACTGACGAATCATGTGACAATCACTGCCTTTAAAAATATATGTCATCTTGTTTAAATGCAGAAAAAAATTGTTTTATCAGTCTTGTAGTTGCAACATTGAAGATTATAACTGGACATAATGTCAAGATCACATGGTCGGCATTGGCTAAAACTAGAAACAGGTTACTAGAGAAAGACCAAAAAAAATCACATGACAACACAAACTTGTCGCTTTCTTACGAAGAAAGCATTTTTTCCGCTCAACAAATGCGTCGTCTGCATAATTAAATCGCCTACAGTTAGCAACATCGGAATAACTAATTACCAAACATTACCATGTCATCACGTAAACGGGGATGATTATTTCAGAAAACATCAGTTATTATAGTCTATGATATCGGGTGAGGTGGGGAGGGGGACTGGTCAAACAAATTTAGGTATAGTTTTCGGACTATAAAAAGACTTGAATAAAACAATTTTATGTTGAAAAGACTCAAATAAATAACATCATAATCGATAAGTTATTTAGCAGCAGTGGGAAAATGGAGCAAATGGAAAGAGAATTGCGTATGTATCAAGATTTAAATGATGTTTTTGAATGGTTCTGCAATGTGCATGACAACACCCGCTCACATATCACGCTTACGCTAAGAATAAGAACTATTAATGCATATTCGGTTGAAATAAGTCAACTATTATAGCACAAGAACCGTTCAATTTTTAATGTTGTTTTTAAACGAAAATGTTAAATGCTTTGAAAAATGAAGCTTTCTTACTAAGTACATATACTTCATACAAAAAAATTTAATCCCCCTCTGGAAAGGCCACCTGCCTTATAATGCCACTTTCCCGATGCAGAAGGGGTGGCCGTATAAGACAAGGACTACTGTACTGTATATTAAGTTTGTAAGTCTTTCTTCCAACCAAATATCCTGCCTTGTTTGGGCATTATATTATTCTTCAAGAAGGTGTTAAGTAATCTGAAGAAAGTGGGAAATATGACTAGTTTTTGTTTTGAACCAAGTTATATCTGGTTGCAGTGTATCATTGCGAAATAATAAGTTTATTAATCCTTTGTCAATCAAGTCAAAAGCTTACATTATATACTTTTCATTTGCTTGTTTGCTTTTTCCTAAGTATCCTATTGGTTTGACATTGAACTGCTATACTGCACAATGGTTTATCTATTACCTGTAAAAAGAGTATGAAAAATGTTTCATGCCTTTGTAGTAGATATGAAAGTCACACATTAAGTCTTCTGCATTTCTGAACAATAGTTGACAAATGCACCAAACCTTCTTGCCTCCGGTGGCCTAGTGGATAGAGTAGAGCGTCCACCTCAGATGCGGAATGTCGTGGGTTTGATTCCTGGTCAAGTCATACCAAAAGACTTACAAAAATGGTACTAACAGCTGCCTCGCTTGGCGCTCAGCATTAAGAGGTTAGTGTTAGGACTGGTTGGCCTGGTGTCAGGATAATGTGACTGGGTGGGACATCATGCTTCATGTCTGCGGCATGATGCCCCAGTGCTAGATATCACTATAAACTGCCACACTGCAGACATCGTAGGGATATGACTGAGAAATTGTTAAAGCTACATTAAAAATCATAATTACATCACACAATTGAGGGTTGATCAAAAAGTTTGACATTTACCAATACATTGTAGTTTTACTGCAATAAAAAAATAAAAAATTTAATTATGGACTCGTATGCTGATATAATTTATGAGGCTTTAGGAAAATTTATCAGCTATGAAGCTATACAAACCACTTAAACAGTGAATTAATGGAAAGTTCACTGTGACATCACGATGCATCACAGGAAATGTCACACCATCTAGTGTCTTTGGTTCTCTCTGGGTGCTGGTCACAAAATTCTCATTCAGTACCTAAGAAACAAATATATATTTAAGCTTTAGATGGTAAAATCTTTACATGGACAACATTAAAGTATTTTCAAAAATTCCTTTTAACTATGGTTCTGTACATATTGTGAATAAATAATACTATACTCTCTACATTGAATTCCTCATTTGAATTTACACTCGCAAGTAATTGATTGTGCTTTTGACTCTGACCTAGACTGTCATCCATTGACACAGTGGTGTATATTCTGGTAAACAAGGCAATTAACTTTTAGTGCCTCAACAGAGTTAATTAGCCTTTATAATTAAACACAAGAACGATACATCAAGTATTCACAATATTTTGTCTTTAGCAGAAAACTTGTTTTGTCATTATTATTGTTGAACAAGCATGAACTAAGTATGGACATGTACTGCTTTATCTATGCATGCATCATGTGTCAAATATGCAGAATTTGATGCACAAAACTCATTACAGGTACATAAATTCATGCTCCCCAGTGTTGTTTTGCTAATTAACACAAAACAAAGGTTTGGTCTAAAAATCATTGCTGGTGCATAAATTGACACGCATAATGTTATGCTTTTGCGGTTTAACACATTAGTGTGGAAGGATGTTAGAACCATAAATCACCACACAAGAGGTGAAAAATAAACACATCATTTTATAGTGATTCTCTTGAGAAACTATTATATACGCATTCTTGTTGCACAAAGCAGCAGCAATTTCCATTTGCTCAATTGTACGCCTTGCGTTGTTCCAAGATACTATCAGCTTTGACAGAAAATGGCGTCAAAGGTAAAAAATTTAAATCTCAAACAAATATAATTATCATTTGAAATTGCATTTTTACAACTGTCAATAAAAGTATTGTTATTGAACCATTTGAGCCCCCATCATCTAAAGATGAAGTAATGGTAATGCTTAAAATAAAACGTAATTTTGTGCAGCAATGGTTGAAAACATGCAGCTGGCTAAGTTTTCAAAAAGTTATGTTGAGTGAAGAATATGACAGTGAAGACGCCTTTATGTTTTGCCATATATGTACAGAGGCTAAAATAATCCTCGATGACCAATTGTGCACACCAAAAAAAAGCTCAATAACTTTCAGAACAGTACACTGGGAAGGCATGCTGGGTTGCCTAAACACAAACTGCTGATTGAGAACACCAGGCAGATTGAAATGCAGTTTTGCAAACAAGACATAGCAGCTACTTAAATGTGTCCATTGGCTGAATATAAAAGACATCCCTTTTTTAAAATACAAATTTCTTAATTTAATACATGCCTTAACAGCTAATAAATTGATGCTATTGGCATTTTGAAGAATTCTGCTCAGTATGACTTGACTACTACCTGTTCAAAGGTACTGGAAAGCCTATCAAACGTTGAGGATAGTCTTATACGTGACCTGCAAAATTTGTTTCATGTGACCGCAATGGCAGATGAAAGTACCGATATATCCAACAACAAATACCATGTCCTACATGGTAAGTTGTGCACAGATTCTTTCTGATGATATGAAACTATCAAGTTTTTTTTTAAACAAATATAGAATGTTCAGATGCTTCTGGCAAAGGAATTGCCTTATTGACTTTAGTCACGTTATATAACTTAAAACTGATATTTTTGTTATATATTTAAACAATATAATTATTGTTTAAAACTAATGAAGACTGATCATTGGCTTGAACAGGACTCATAGGTTTGGATTATGACAGTTTTTTTAACCATGAAGAGTCAAATGATGTGCATGAAGCCATTTGTAGATAAAACACTCGAGATGCACATGAATTTTTGGGGGAAAGGGAGAATAAAAGGAAAGTGGGCAAAACCAAAATCCAAGGAACACACATGCTCATCATAGTAAAGCAGGATTCATTTTTACCCCCCACCCCCCACAAAAATTACCCTCTGCCATTGATAGTTCTTTTGCTGGGTATATTTGTGGCCAAGGGTAGGGTCTGACAACTAATGATATAGCAATATAGAGATAAACACATTTTTACCATCACTAGCTCACGCTTCTGTACAAGCTTCTCTCAGTCTACAT